>CAEFZP010002592.1:0-87623 GCA_903064625.1 Mallotus villosus | reverse complement strand
ATTTCCTATTCAATAATGTAATCATTTCAAATGCTGCATTGGTATTTGTTTTTTATAAATATATGTTTATATAATAAATACATATATACATATAAATACTGTATATATATATATTATATTCTCTCTCCAATCAAAATACCTAACTCCTCTTTTGTATTTATTGTGTGTGACAGATGTTGTTAAGAAAAGATCTGTAAAATGTGTTTGTATTCATATGCAATGACGGTCACGTAAATCCTCATGACATTGAAAGGTTGATTTTCCTCTTTAACACCATAATTGTCTGAAGGAACATGTGTGTTTTTATCACCTTGTTTTTCCTGTTCTGCTCCAGCAAGCACAGTAGACCACAATAATTTACTTCACCACCACCCTCTCCTTCCGCCATGTGCTCTCTCTCTCTCTCTCTCTCTCTCTCTCTGTCTCTCGCTCTCTCTCTCTCTCTCTCCCCGCGCTTTCACCCTCTCTTACTTAATGCATGCCCCTCTCTCTCTCTTGTCCTCTCTCTCACCCTCTCTCCCCTCTCCCCGGTCTCTCTCGCTCCCTACCATATAATCTCCTCATCCCACCCGATGTTCCCTCAACTTCAAGCACCTGCGAGTTCATTTGTCACTCAGAATACGTCTTGTCATGTGATCTCTCCGCTGTTCCGCCAGCTCAGCGAGGACGGAAGCGACATCCCCATTAGTGGCGTCTGCTCCTCCAGCCCCCAGCCTCACGAGGGCAGCTACCCAGCCTCCCTGGAGTCTCACTGCCGAACAGTGGGTCTGTGTGGTTGTGTCTGTCTCGAGTGTTTGTGTGCGTTTGTGCGTCAGCACTGCCTGTGCGAATGCGTGGTGATGTGTGTGCATGTATGGGTGGGTGTGCGTGTGTGTGTGTGTGTGTGTGGTTACATGAACCGCCCTATCGAGGACCCGTGAGACAAGACACCCACTCTCTGTCCACTAAACCACACTGCTGCTGACAGTTGGTCACACTTCATCAATCCGCAGCCCGTATCCTTGGTTGTTCGACTTCTTTACACTTGTATCTGTGGCGACTCGCGACTCGCCACAGATCCGTCTCCGCTGAAGATGTACTACACTACTCGTACATGTGGGCTGCGTGTGCTTGGTGACTGTGTGCGAAATATGGACCAAAGGGAAGGAAGTGGGACAGACTTGATTTAATCACTTCCACTGAGTCATGTGTGTCTCTCTCTCTCTCTCTCTCTCTCTCTCTCTCTCTCTCTCCTTCCTCTCTCCCTGTCCCGCCCACCGTCGTCCGGGTCAAGTCTGATTCCTAATTGGGTCCTGGGTGGAGCTGAGGCTGCAGAGGGATCTTCTCCACGTCTCCTCTCTCTCTCCCCTCCACCACGACTGTCACCCGCTTGTCCCAATTGAACCCATTACAGAGGAAACTACAAATCCCATGATGACCGGGGGGGTTTGCCAGACTGCCAGTCTGCCTTTCCCAACACACACACACACGTGTGCACATGCACACGCGTGCACACTCTCACAAGCACACACATACACATGAGCACACGTGTGCACACGGAGACACACACACTCCCACGTGTAAACACACACACACATACACTAACATCAAAAAAGGGATCAAAGACATCCTCTCGCTGCATCAACCTATTCCTATTCCTCCTATTCCCCTTCCATAAGTCTTGAGCAGGTTGTCAAACCTGTCTTCCTCTATACACATTGCTGTTGTTTTGTTTAGAAAGCTGACTAGGTTGATGCTGCTGGCCTGTATTCATACCTCCCTGTTTCCCTGTCATAACCGCACTGTGACAGTACAGTTTAACTGCTCTGAACGCCACAGCAGTGGTAAGTAGGCATGGCTGAGCCAGAGAGAGGAAGAAGCAAGCAGCAGCCTCTCAGCCTGAGGTAAGAGTGTATAGGGTAACACTCCATATAGCGGCCGTGAATTATTAATACTAGACAAATGACAGACATTTTTGAACAGTGGCCTCCGCTCGGCATCCATTAAATAGAATGAATGTGTTTGTGAGGAAAATGTCGTTTCTACTACTATGTTGTAGAGGGAAGTAGGCAGGAGGGAGAGGCTGGGGAGAGGCAGCCAGGAGGGGATGAAGAGTGGGCTGGGGGAGGAAATGGGCCAGCAGTAAGGATTTCCAGGGGCTGGAGGGGGGCAGGCACAGGAGAAGGAGGGAGGAAGAGGCAGGCAGGCAGGCAGGCAGGCAGGCAGGGAGGCAGGGAGGCAGGGAGGGAGGGAGGGAGGCAGGGAGGCAGGGAGGCAGGGAGGGAGGGAGGGAGGGAGGGAGGGAGGGGGGAGGTAGGGAGTAGGCGAGGAGTGGGGGAAGGTGTAAGATTTATTGAGGTGAAGTAACTAGGAAGGTGCTTAGTATTCAGGAGAGGGACAGGCTGTTTTCTCTTCATTGTTTCATGATCATCCTCAAAAGAATATGGGAGAGGAGGATCTGTCTGCGTGTGTGTGTATGTGTGCATCTGTATGAGTATTTGTATGTGTGTGTGTATGCATGCATGTGTGTGTGTGTGTATGTGTGTGTCTGTGTGTTTTGTGTCTTGTCTGTTTGTGTGGATGCTTCATTCACCTGGGAGGGAAGCGACTGAGAATCAGATCAAAGGCAAACAACTTTATTGGCCGTCTCCATAATTCAGCAGCTATTCCAGGGGTCAGAGTCATCTCTTTGAGGTTGAGCCGCATGTATGAATCTTTAATGCTAAGGAATAATGGATGGCTCGAGCAGCTATGTGACTGTGGGTGGTGCTTTGGCTGAGGCTGGGGCTGAAGATGGAGTTGGGGCTGCATGGTGTTGGAGCTGGGGCCGGGGCTGGGGCCAGGGCCGGGGCCAGGGCCAGGACTTGGCCTGAGGCTGGGGTAAGAGCCGGGAAAGAGGACCACGTGTGTGTTTAGTTTCATTTTGTGTCGGTTTGCTTTTGCACACAAGAGCCTGTGAGTCCGCGTGCATCTATGCATCTCAATATCCTGAAATGCTCGGAGGCTACCTCTGAATGCGTTTCATGGCCGCGTGGCTTAGAGGTGCCCTTGTGCTGGTGGGATGATTGAGTGCAACTGCCCCTCCTATTGTGCCCCACAAAAGCTCTGACTCTGCCCCACTGACGTTCCCTGGCAGTCCCTCCCCGTCCACCTGCTCCCCCACACCTGGGCTGAGGCTCCAGGCTCACCACAGCCCCTGCCCGCCTGCAGGAGGGGGGGCCCAGGGGAGCTCTGAGTGGGGAGGGAGAGGCCTGACACATCTAGAAGCTTCTACAGTAATCTCCCTTCCTCTGGCACTACAGGTCATTTGCTACAGTGAAGGTCTGTTGTCAGAGAACACGAGAGGCAGAACCATTAGACAGGAAGTAAACAAGGTTTTGATGGGTAATTTCAGATAATCATCCTGAGCATACAACTAAGCAGAGCACCAGAAGCACAGGCAGGAGGTACATAAGAGGTTCATTTAGACAATCATACCTCACATTGGTATCCTATTCTTATTGTAAAATGTACTCTACATAATGAGCATGTCCAGTTCGTTCAGAGGGCATGACGTCACGTCCACAATGTTCTCGTCGGAGAGGTCTTACCACGTCTTCACAGCACCCGGAGGGCTGACGCCAACCAGCCGAACAAACTAGGCCGCCTGCGTGGATGTACGCGCCGCGCGCTTCAAACATTCCCTTCATTATCCGCGTCTCTAAAGCCATAAACATGTTTTAGTTAACAGGCAGAGAACGACCCCAGAGGGACGGCTGAGCTTAACCCTTTGGTAATGTGCAAAGTGCTGTCGGGGCGACGTGGCGTGTGTCACGCGCTCGGCTGACATGCTAAGGAAGGGAAAAGCCTCCAGGGCATGCCCCCCCACACACACACACACTGATAAGGGTACTGGGGTGTTCTGAGTTGGGCCAGGTCTCCTGGAACTGGGTTTCCTCTGGTTGGGCCCTCCGAGGAGGCTTGGAGTGGAGGTGAGAAAGAGGAGCGTGGGGTGTGAAAGGGTCAAAGGGGAAGATCTCTTGATCTCGTAGTCATGCCAGGAACTGTTGCATTTGGTGACTTGCTTTTGAAAATCTCTTTGTTTTGAATCATGGAGGACTATGTATCATAAACAAATGCAAGAGATAATGAGAGAATGAGAGAGTGAGCAAGAGAGAGAAATGTTGAGAGTTAGAAGGATATAAAGAGAGAGCGAGAGAGAGAAAGAGAGAGAGAGAGAGAAAGAGAGAGGGTGTAGGGAAAGTGGGTCAGAGCCAGTTGGATGTGAAGCTGGCATACAACACGCCTGGACCCAAATGAGGTGTAAAATACAAGCAAATGAGCTTGAGACTCCACATCTTCTCACGGCATATCCTCTCTCTCTCTCTCTCTCTCTCTCTCTCTACTCTCTCTCTCTCTCATCTCTCTCTCTCTCTCTCTCTCTCTCGCTCTCTCTCGCTCTCTCTCGCTCTCTCTCGCTCTCTCTCGCACGCTCTCCCCCTCTCTCTCTCTCTCTTCCTCTCGCGCTCTCCCCCTCTCTCTCTCTCACACACACACACACACTCACACACACAAACACACCTAAACACACAGAAGCACACGCTCGACATGCAAAAAAGCCAACATAAACAAATACACCCGTTGAAGCATTTCAGCGGCAGACAGGGCCCCTTTACTTCTCTGTCTTCTCTTTAGTTTGTCAAACAGGGCGGGCAGGAGGTGGAGGTAGAGCAGGAGGCGTTGCAGGGGGAGGAGCAGGTGTGCAGGGCATAGGGAGGGGAGGAGCAGGAGAAAATAGCAGCCACTGTATAATACTGGAGAGAGAGAGAGAGAAGAGAGGGAGAAAGAGAGGGAGAAAACGAGATAAAAGGAGAGTGAGACAAGGGAGAGAAAGAGGAAATGAGAAGGAGGAGAAGGGAGAGGGAGAGAGAAAATGAGAAAGGGAGGGAGAAACAGAAAATGAGAAAGGGAGAGAAGGGAGAAAATGGGGGATAACATTGCTTTTTTGACTAATGCTTTGGCAACGCAATCACTTGTTTACCATGGCAACAAATATTCTTTGAATTGAACAGATTTTAATTTCATTGAGAGAAAGAGAAAAGGCAGAAAGAGAAATAAAGAAAGAAAGAAATGAGGAGAAGGAAAGAGAGAGACAGAGAGACATGCAGCCTGGCAGAAAGCAGCCCTGTGTGGCAGCAGGATGTTGGAGGGGAGTTCATTATGGAATGACATTGACTCAGACTGATTTGCTGAGACGAATCAGATTGCAAAATGAGACATATGCATTTTCTCCTGTCTCCATTCCCCTTCCTTTGCGAATGAAATATTAACTTGTCCTGTACGGCGGCCCTTTAAATTGCATGCGCCGCTCACACAAAAGGCCCACCAAATGTGTCATTACGTCCCTTTAATCTGAATTATATCCTCTGCTCCCCCGAACACTCCAACCCCCCCACCGCTCCCCCACCCCCCCCACCCCCCCACCCCCCCCCACCCCCCCACCCCCCCGTTACCTGGAGGACTGGCTGGTGATCACAGGGATATAAAGGGAGGACTAAATGAACCTTGTATATGTGGGACGTTTCAACTGAGTCTCGTCTCATCTCCCCTCCTCTCCTGTCCTCTCTTTTCCTTTCCTTTCATGTCTTCTCCTCTCCTATCTCATTCGATCCTCTCCTTTCTAGCAGCAACATCAGGGTGGTGTGCTCTGCCCCGTGCCTATGACATTCAATAGAGTTTATTGCTGTGACGGACAGGTTGTAATTGGATGGGTATATTGTGATGACAAGATTAGCATAACATTAGCATACCCCCAGTCGCTATGGTCCAAGGACTGAGGTTCAAACTATTTATCTGTTAATGCCGATCTGCCACAATGCACAGATCCAGGAATGACTAGTTATGGATTGCGGGTGTTTGGGATATTTTACGAAATAATGAATGAAATCTTGATTTTAATAACTGAACAAAGTAGAAGTATTACATCCAAAATGCACGAAGCTGAGATCTGTAATGCTGCTAATGTACTTTCAGCCCCAAATAAGTCTGTTCTCTTGCCACTCTGTCTCGCCTCTGTATCTCACTGACAGTAAATTATCCTGACATCTGAAAAAAAGACGCTTTAAGCAGACAGCCCAGTGATGATGTGGCCTATCAGGCGACAAATATGTGCCTGTGATCTATGGTATGCGTCCCTACTCTCTCACCATCTCTTACCCCCCCCCAACCCCCCCCCCTACCCCCTTCCAACTCCTTTTATCTAGTCCGTCTCACACAAGACTAATGCCAGAGCAGATTGAGACTACAGTCCTCTCTGAAGGGCATTCAAAGCATTTGTTGCCATTGAGATCCAACGGCCATATCCTACACGAGCCCACATGATCTCTTAGGCACTTGCTAAACGTAACTATATCTGTCCATTCAATGGAATTTGACCTGTAGAAATTGAAACCGCCAACATGTCATCTTTCAGCGTGGCACCCCCATTGTACCACTTGATTGGGTTGAACTCCCATGTTGCACACAGCTCTACTCTTGACTGTCCGTGTTGCGAGGCAGGGAGAGAGTAAAAGCCTCCAGGATCAATACAAGGCCGGCCTTTCAGTTCCACTTGTAAACAGATGCGGACAGCGATACATAAGTTGGAAAACTGCCGATCGAATGCTCCTCGGACGTGTGTCACGTGAATCTCTGCACGACGTTTGACATGACTAATCAACCATCCCAACACGGCTGCACTGGTTCTCTCTCTTGAGTGGAGACCTCACAGTTTGCCCGTGACTATTCACACGTAAACCCCAGACTGATCCTCCCCCTCCACCTCCTTCAGATTGTTCTCTTTTCCAGCCCTTTCTGTGTTCCTCTTAAACATCAGACTGTTCACCTCCCAACTCCACACCCGAGCGTCTCCCTGGGCTTTGCTCGGGTGCTAATTATCAGCAGTGATGGATCGTATGGACAGAGCGCAGTGCTCTTTGGTGCTTTTGTGTTGATTGGGCTTTGTGGCTTTCGGGAGCCTGTGTTAGTGTGTAAAATCCCAGCTGGAGAGCGTTGGCCATTAGTGGGCCTCTCTCACAGCCAATAGAAGGGATTATGGGAGCGGAGAAGTGGGGCGGCCTGACCTTGACGCCTTGGAGACACGCCAGCAGCAACGACCAAACACATTTGTGTGTAAGTGCGCGTGCGTGTGTTTGGTTATGAATTTGCGCTGTGTTTGTGTTGGACGTACGTGCGCGTGTTGGCACGCATGCATGCACATGTTCATGCGTTTGTGACAGAGAAGTGCTCTGGGCAACTGGGCTTATCCATTATAAAAGGGAAAAGCTGGAGTTCACACATCAACGCTTACTCAAAGGCCATCCTTCTACAAACCCTCACCATCCTCCACGGTTCCGTGGCAAAGACAGGGACTTGCAGAGAAAACATTGGAGCTCCCGGCTTTCGAATCTCAACGCCCAAAACGAACACAGTTAGGAAATGAAACGCTGGGATCTCACATCCTCCGCGAGTGCAACCGTGATCCCCAGAAGAAGAACTCTCCCAGGAGGCTCACAGCAAGCCCTCAAGGTTCAAAGACCCACAGCAGCTCCATCTCCCTAACATCCATCCAGTCGCGAGAATTGCCATCACGCCTTGGAAGAGGAGAAGACGCTGTGGATGAAGATGTGGATGATCTCTCGGGTGCTGGCTAAGTTGAATTTGAGCTCTGAGGAATTCTTGTCACCGTCTATTGGATGTGTGGTACGTGACACTCGCCCCTACACTACTCTTTCCCTCTGACTCCAGTTAGGTCGACTTATAGTTAAATGATGACTCTAGTTATGTACGAGGGGAAGAGGGGTCGCTGTGTTTTTCATCACTGACGGAGACTTGGACACCCTCGTGCTACCAACAACCACTTCCAGGTCCAGCATCTTCCAATAACTCAAAATGGATTTGCTTCTGAATGAGTGATATGAGATTCACAACTGCAGTGCTGGAACTGTCTGGAAGCGTGCAGTGGCAGATGCGGCCACCAGAGGGAAACAAAGCATCGTCACTGACAATGGCTGACCCCCCCCCTATTCCCCTTCTCACCTCACCTCACCCCCCCCCACCCCCCTCCTGTCCCCAACTCCATCTGCAGTGGCTGTGTAATAAAGAGGCAGAGCATACCTCTGAGTGTGTATGTCTATCATCCACCTCCACTCAGCCAGTCCCCTGATACCATTGTTTATTATCAGCCATGTTCATGATAATGTATTGGTTTACTCAGCCCGCGCCATAGGCGCTGATTGAAATGAAAGCTCACACTACAATGCAGAGACGTAACGTGGCTGGGCCTCCGTTCGTCATCCAAGAGCAGTTAGCTGATGTATATATTCATCTGTGGAAGGGATCAGAAACTCGCTCTCAGCCTCTCTCAGCCTCTCTCAGCCTCTCTCTGCGTTTTTTTTCTGGCGTATTCCCCTCCTCGGTCACTCAATAAATCCTGGAGGATTCCCTGACGGACGTGGCAGACTCGGGGCCCTTGATGAGTGGTGGGACTGCACCTGTGGCGTTGTCACGGCGGCAGAGAGAGAGAGAGTGAAAGGACCGGTCCTCTCCTGACACTCGACCAATTTAAATAGGCGCATATTCTCCCGATGAATTATTCATACAATCAATTAACCAATCATCATTTACTCAATCTTCATTCAGGCGCAGGCTAAAATTGGAGTGTGGGTGTGCGGGTGTGTGTGTGAGGGGGGCAATGTGTGTGTGTGTGTGGGCGGGCGGGGGATCCTCTTCAGCCTGCGGAAGAAGGAGAGCTGTGTCTGTGGACACAAAGACGGGAAACAATCATGGATATTTATTTGGATATAGAAGATAACAAGTCTCTCAAGACTCTTCTTCTTCCTGCCGGCCTTGGATCCACAGACATGAACCCCCTCTCTCTCTCGCCTGTGTTTGAACGGCCCTGCTCAGACTTGCAGATGAGCCGCTGCGGCGTCTGTCACGGGACCCGATGCTAACTAGCTTCTGAAGCCAAGTGGAGATAAGACAGAGGGAGTCCGTCCATAATGGACTCTCCTCGGGTGCTCTTCATCAGGTATTCCGGGGCACTGTCACCGCTGTGTACGTCCATGAATACCGCTTCCTGAATAGTGGTCACCTTTTTGGGGGGAGCAGGAGAGGGGGCTAATGTGTTAAGACATATGCCATTGTCCATCACATCACGGCGGTGATACGCATACTGCCGGAGCTAAATCTGTCAAATCTGGCCTTCACTTAGGCCTCCCCTGGGAAGCCACTGGCTGACCCATGGGTCACTGTTGACAGGTTAAAATAGAGTCTTTCAGCATGCAAGCCGGAGCTCCCGTGGACAGAGGGGAATCGCAGGGTGACGACGAGGGGGCAGGCGCGGGGGGCGAGCAGATGGACAGGCAGATTTGTTTCATGTTGTGGAATAGCAAGAAAAAAGAAGAGGTGTGTCGCACGCTCACGCTCTGGGGCGGCAGTTTTCGAAGAAACTCTGCGCCACTGTATTTGTAAAGGCTGATTGGTGTTTTGTACTAAATGTGTTTTCTCCAAACAAAATGAGTTTCCCATCCGACATTCACAGCCCTAATACAGTGTGTTTTTCTTTGAGTAAATCAAACTGGCGAGACAAGATCAGACCAGTGTGATGAAGCTTAGGACAAAACCAACAAACTCTCGCCGGTTAATCAGAAAAGCCCTTTCCACATCAGAAGCAGAAACTCATTCTTTGTATTCATTGTGTTTTTATCAGATAATTCCTGAATGGTTATCTCTCTGTTCTGTTTCTTCCTTCCAGTCGCCGCCAGAAGGTGGAATACTCATTAAGTCTCATTGATGGGGAAAAATGCAAGGTTCATGCTATTTTGCATTTCACAGACTCGTTTGATGTTTTCATTTTACTCTCTCACTCCTTCTCTCTCTCTCTCTCTCTCTCTCTCTCTCTCTCTCTCTCTCTCTCTCTCTCTCTCCCTCTCTCTCTGTCTATGACTATTTTTCAGTGTCTGAAAGTCGCAGGAAGGCTTAAAACAGTCTCTGCACGGGACAGATAGCACAAGGAATTAACAGCCATTTCACGCTAGCACCTCTGTGCCTGAGCCTTGTAGGGGGAGAGCATGATGGCCTGGCACGGGAGGCAGGGCCCGAGCGTCCCCGAGACACTCTGTAATTGTCCCGCTCTGAAGTGCAGGTAGGTGTGCAAATTACCAAATGTGCCGTGTAAGCCCATTTTAGCCAGCTCAATCATTGTCATACGTTCTTCGACTTTTCGAAGGAGGGGCTGCATTTTGGGTTCATTTCGCAAATTTCTTGGTACCATGAAAGGTGGAGCATTTTCCGTCCGCTGGGAGTTAAATACCAGAGAAATTAGGCAAAACGTGCCCGTACTTACTGAGATGCTGGAAGGTCTCTTCCGATGCGAATACTAGCTTTATAAACATGCCGAGAGTATGATATACCTAAGTTCTTACGTCTGTTTCTTGTACTAACTGTGTTTCTAAATATCTTCTTAATATTTTCTGACCTGGCTGACATGACTGATGGATCTCAAATCTATCACAATGGAAAACATTACTGCTTTTGTTCTGTAATTGACCAATATGGTGTGTTAAAGTGTCAAGATTGCTGAGATTAAATGTTAACCATATGTCAGATGAACACAGCTACTCAATTCTCAAGGATGTGGGAGTACCATTCACCTGATTGCATGGAAATATCTCTGGAAAACAAAACACGTACACAAGGTCACATTACCAAAAAGTATAGACATCATGGAATTCTTAGCACAAATCCTTTCCATGCATAGGATGAATGTCATTTTCCTGCAGTGCCCTCATTGGTACACACCTCTCTCACCGCCTGTACAATCCTTTCCGGACCTTTATCGGACAAATACCTCCCCCTGATGTATTGCCTTTATATAAGGAGGTGTCAAAGTGGCTGGAACGTGAAGGATTGCAGTGCGGACATCAGGAGCGCCGCAGGGTGGGCAAAAATACCAGCAGTGTCCCCGGCACGGGCCAGCACCATCGCAGCCTCCGCTGGGCGTGCGAGGCAGGTCTGCACCAAGAACAAAGGAGAGAGTGACCCTCTGCTGTCTGACAGTGCGTTGGCACTGCAGTGACGGGGGCACACCCTACACAGGGAAGAGCAGGTGAGTCGAGGTGAGAGAGGAGGCTGGCGTCGAGCCCTGTGTCTCTCGCCCTGTGTATCTCGCTCTGACCTCCACCAGCCTCCGCTGTCATCCACAGGGCACACCAGGGGCGGGCGCCAGGGCCAGGGCCGCGTGCTGTCGTCCAGGGGGGTCATAGAAGGGCGGCTGTGCTGACTGTGCAGGGGTGAGGGTGTGAGGGCCCTACACGGGGGGACTGGACCGGAGCCATGGTTCTTTCGCAGGGTAAACACTCAAGCGAATCCACCGAAGGGGAAACGAAACAAAAGAAAGACATGAAGTGACATCACGTTGTTTCACTTTTTTGGCGGTCCAATTCAAGAAAGAACATTCATTGTCATACTGCATTTGCCCTTTCTCTACATTTTTGATCTGCTGTAAGCTAAAGAGCCCGAACACATCACAACCTGACATGTCTGAGTCAAATCACATTGGAAAGATGGATGAATATATGTAACGCCAAAAGGATACGAGCGAGGGGGGGGGGAAACCACTTTCTCCATTTCTACATATCCGCCACAATCCGTGGCCCCGAACGCCACTCAAGTGACGATCTATTTGGAGTGCTGCTGCAGCCACCAGCCACCACGGCGACGATCGCAGCTCAGCTGTGAAATTGGACGGGCACGTTGACCCCAGAGTTTCCGCCCTGGTCTTCACTCCTCTGGATTCACCCACCCACCCATCCAGAAGGGGGAGAAACACTGTCTCCTGTTCGCCACCACTCCGCACACAGCGGAGAGAGCATCTCTGCCCATTTCACTCAAGTGCTCACGTCCCGAAGAGCCTCGATCAGACAACCTGTAGAAGCGGGGGCCTAAGTCTATGTGTCACGGTTTGGAGTGTTTTTCATTCCCTGCTTGTCACTGTGGTGGCTGGCCAGTTTTTATACTCCGTCGGTTCTCTGAGACGACAGATAAACTTCTGCACTTATGGGTGAAAAAAAGAGGTGCTGGCACCAATCTCCATCTTCACAGTGTTGTGCTCCTGAAGCTGCTTGTATTTGTTGAAGAAACGGTGATTAAATGTAAGTGTGAATGTAGCTGGTGTTTGATGGGTTTCAAAAGGAAAAGCCTTGTGGGTGATTCCGTTTTTTTTACCGCAAACACAGTTAACTTCTGGTCCAAAAATTGGACATGCCCACCAATAATTTATTGTCACACCCCGCTCGAAAATATAGCTGAAAAAACATTTCCCTATTTAGTTACTAAATAGTGCATCTTCGTTCCTGTGGAGAGATGGTAGTTGTCGAACAGGGAGACGTAGATGTGAGAGGATACATCATTCAGTAACTCAGCACAGAAGCCCATTCAACCCGGCTCTTATCTAAATGTTGACATTTGAACCTGAGAGTAATGTCTCAAGGAATTATGGGGCTAAGCCTCCCTTAATGGTCAAACCGATGGATGGAAATCAGCCGTCATCCTTTTAAAGCGAGTGGAGGAGGACGGCAGGGTCCTAGCAACACTGCCAAGAGGAGAGCGCTATGATTAATTATATATCTGAAAGGAAAGGAAAAATGAAGGCAGGAAATGAAACATACTAATACTAGGGCAGGGAGGACAGAGTGATCAAGAGTTAATTAAAGACTTTGAGGAGTAGAGGGCATGATTTAAGACGATATATCTACTTTCCTGCTGACATGGCTGACGGGCCGAGGATTAGGGGAGCATGGCGAAAGGGGCGATACGGTGGACCTTGTGCCCCCTCGTGCCCCTGCTAATGAGTTACTATTTCTGCTGTGGGGATAATTATGATCCTCCACATGTTAACATAATGTAAGTGTCTGGAGAGGAGTTCGCTGTCTAATAATACATGCTTCAGCTCCCGGCTTCATTTCACCTGACGAGGGCCTACCATCAAAACACTGTCCGTCTGAATCTCACACACAATGAAAGAAGACTTCTTTAAAGTGGTCATCGGTCTTGGAGTTAATTGTGTCTCATTGAATTAACCTTGGTGGTGGGACAGCCTTCTACTGGACTCGGTGTCATTAATTATTCTGAGGTGCAACAGGTGAAATAAGATGGGATATCTGAATCCACGAGACTTTAACAACGGTGAGTTGTAAAAGAATAACTCTACTATTCTCCTTCAGGTTGTAGCAGCTGCATCGTACATCTCTCTGGGGGCATCCGTGGAGAGGTGGCCTAGGCTGGCGATTCATCTTCAGTGACATGTTTATTTTTATTTACACTCTCCGTACAGTTTATCAAGCCTACTAAATTTGCAAGTGTACTGTGTCTAGTGTTTTGTCAGGTGAGCTGTGTGTGCGTGTGTGCGCGCGCGTGTGTGTGTGTGTGTGTGACTTGGTCATACTATTCTCAGCAATGCAACGAAAGGATGTTTTCATGGTTTGGCTCAAAGCACAATGTGTTTGCCCTGTCACTCTTCAGAGGGGTGAACCAAGATAAAAGTGTACAATATGAGTCACCAAACACTACAGAGTCCAAAGTCCGAACCACTCGGACAAGACTTGTCAAAGCAGAGATGTGTAAACATCTGTTGTATCTAGGTAGCATTTACTTGGATCGGAAACTTGCAATGTTAGTCAACAGTAATCCTTGAGGACTGCATTGTACCGTACTGTGAAAAGTGAGCATAGATTAAGTGCGGCAGAATCCTGTAGTGCCACTGTGGTGAGTGTTGAGTGGTGAATTGGATATTTGGCTGTCAGATCCAGCAGTGAGATTCTTAAGAATACAATTACATCATTAAGTAAACACTCTATGTCAAGTGTAGAAACAGTTACGCATACAGAATCCAAAATGAGGCACAGAAAGTGCATTTAGCCGATAATCAAGGTCCAGAAGTTCACATCTACATTATTCCAGTTGTCAGTGTAAAGTAACTGTGTAAGAGGAATGTTTCTGTTTGTAGTATTCACTCCTGACTCAGTAAGACATAACAAAACCATATGAAGTGAAAATCCATGTTGGCAGTCTCAGCAAATTAGCTGGTTTGTTTCACTCGTAAATTGATAGCTGGGATGGGTATCAGCTCAGTGGTCATTTATCCGTAGCAGAGAAAAAACATCCGCTTAAAGAACTCATTATTATTATTATTAAGTCCTAACTAAATAATTAGCAGGCACGCTTTTGGGAAAGCCAACTTGATGGCTCCAAACCTTTATATGACTTCTAATATACCGTTGCAAGAGCACTCCCTGTTATTCACTACAACATTAGAGTAGGTCATTCAGCCTAATAGGATTTTCCAAATGAGCTCTTTACAACACAATACTGGACTGAAGGTTGTAAAAACCAAATCATCCAGCCATGCCAGGATACACAATCTGAAAACAAGAAGCACCCTTCTTATCTGACTTTCTCCCTCTCACAACCCTTTCTCTCTTCCCAACTCCCTTACCCACCTTCAGTGTTTTTTTCGTCTCACCCAGTCCCTCCCCCGTTACCCCTCTCTCCCTCCCACATCTAGTGGACGCGAGGTTGATAAATGGAGCTAATTGTTTTATGGCAGAAGTGGCCTGATGCTGGCAGAGTGTTCAGGCTGAATGAGCGGGCCTTGGGGAGGCCATTACCCTTCCCATTGTTAGAAAGGACAGGAGGACGAGGAGAGGCCAGTACCCTCTGGAGGGACTGGGCCACAGAGGGAGAGATCCTTTGGCAGACTCACCATCCACCTGCTCCACATAATACACAGGATAACAATGCCACTTCAAACGGAATAACCTCTAATGTTGATTTGTTTAGTACCACCATAACAGTAGTGCAATAATCTAAAACATCATCCCAGTTTAGTGATGGGAGTTTAGATGTGACAAGCCTTTGGAGATTTTGGTGCAGAAAGTCATACTTTGTGCCACAGATAAACGACTTTAGGCCCTGTCTTACATGAAGGTGCAAGTGCCCTCTATCATAAATCCAATAAGGCTATTGGGATCAAGTGAGTGAAATTGGGATGAAATGAGCAAGCTGCACTTGACAGAAGAGAGACTGTTCAGCACTGTGTGGTGGCAATGGACACAGTGTGAGTTATTGAAGACTGGCGCACAGAAATGAAGGCATGCTGCTTGAAGGCACAGAATATGCCTTTAAAACAACACTGAACATGCCTATAAAACCACAGAAAGCTGCTACTTACTGATCCTTGAGCAATGCAATTAGTCATATCGATGTTGTAGCTATGGTAATACGGTCGTTCTCCTCATCATTCACTGCTGCCTCCAATTTTCATCTCTGGTCTTGATAATCACTTTGCTCACTCTATTTACATCCTAGGATGTTGTATTTTACAGTACAGTGGCAGAGTTTTTAACTCACGTTGTTTCCAAACACTATTATTTAAGTTCTTCATGTATGGCATTTGGTGTACAAATGTGGATTGGGGATGTGCCCTAAATCTCCTTATTTGCATGTGACAGAGGGCAACCAGGAAGATTATTGTCACTTTTAGTTTTTTACAGTACCAACCACAGAGTGTCTCTGCAATCAAAGACTTCTGACACCTTCCAATAAAGTGAGACTTTTTAAAATCATAAAATCAACTGAACAATGCCATGTTGCTAGCAGAGTGCAGGTATACATTTTCAGCCACATTGCTACTATTACTTTACTGTAGAAGTTTTTGGGAAGTTGCATAACAGCCTGAAGCACTGTAATGATTCCAATATATCACGCCACATTGGGAAAATAGTCCCCTAATATTCTCTCACGGACTGGCAGTTACTGTGTGTGAGACATCAATAACCATTCGTTGTCATTCAACCATGAATCCACTTTGTTTCTCATATTATTAGCTGTTTCGTTTCAGTGATCTTTCACTACTGTTTCTGCTTTTAATTCATTTGCTTCCTGTCTGCAAAATTGGTCTTTTTCCGCTGTTCCTTCATACTTCTAATCTTGCAGAAGCACAATGAATGTAGGGTTTAGCTCTGGTAATCTTTCCCCTTGGAATAAAACATTTAAAACATTTTTCCTTTTTTAAATGTACTTGCATAGCCAGCCAGCATACATATGTGTATGGTTCAGTGCCACCCGTTTCATATCAATCCACAACTTGTCACCACTGCCAAGAATAATATTGTGCAGGACCTTTAAGGAGACCACCCATGCAGGTGGGCACAGTCACTTTTCTCCCCAGCTGTCCCTGACTATCCAAACAGTAGGACCAAGCAGCAAGCACTCTCCGTCCCCTTTCCCTTTGCTCCAATCATTGGGTCCGATTACAGACATAGCTCATCAGTTTCACAATGGCAGCGGATATGAAGGGAGTTATTTTGTCTGAGGGCAATCAGTGCCAAATGGAGCCCCTTCATGCTTTGTCTCACCCTCAGCCATCAGTTAACCATGATTGCCTCCTCCCCATAACAAGTATCCCAATCCCCCTGGGCCCTGGGACATGGCTGTGTGTGGAGAGGGGCACTTTGGGGTGAATGACCCAAACAGAGGCAGAAAACAATGCCCGCATTTTGAAAATGAGGAAACAATTTGAGGAGGAAAAAAAAACACCGATATTTATGAAAGCCATTGGATACATGTGGGAAGCTACTCCGAAAGCTGATCTGTCCTGTTTCCGAGTGTTTTAGCCATCTTGGCACTTGTAGTGTGGGGATCAATTGCTCATGCCAGTGTTTTGTATCACTGCTGAATTAGACTGTTGGCATCCCGATTGCTTCCTCAAACTTACCCAAAGCGTAAAAACTCTGGCACTCACTATTAACCGTCTGTCTGAGGTAAGGAGAAATACATTCAACCATACGCCTGTTCTTACCATTATACCGACCTCCCATCCATACATGTTGGTCAACTTGTTTAGATTATGGACCACATGACCTCAGCTTCACGTATAGACCCATAACTAATCAAAGGCTTACTTACAGTAACATCAGTTTAGATTCCATAGCGATAGACATGTTCATTATAACAACACATTCTATGTGATGGTGCACTCATTAACACCGGGTTCACTTGGAAAAACTCTGTGGGCATTTCTATTTGAAATGTCTTTGTTGTGTTGGCGCAAAGGTAATTATCGATAACTTTACTCCCCGTAGACTGATGTAGTCTGGCTGATAGATGGATTGCTGTGCTCGGCATGTGTGGGGTTGAAAACATTGATCTCAGGGATTAATGCAGGCCCCAAAGGGGCTGATGGCAGTCAAATAGTGTTTCTGTAATTGTACTTTTACACAGGCTAATAATCCAAAATGTGCTGACAGGCTGACTTTCATTCTTCACAGCCAAGTCATGAAACATTTTTCCGTTTGACTTTCTAACAAACTGTGCTTCAGATGTACATTCTAAATGATTATGCTCCGGCCTTGACCCTGCAGTACTTAACGAAGATCTGGTATCATGCAAGTCACAATGAGCACAAGCACACAGAATACACAGAAAAAAACTTCAATAGATACTCACAAAAACAAAAAAGCATTGAGCTTTAAAATAAATGTAGCCGATGTGTATCGCTGAAACTCACTCCTCAGGTATGTAATAAGTCACCCGCGTCACTGAGTAGTTAGCTTTTCTTTGGCATAGTTGGTAGTGGTGGCGCTTGGGAAGCCAGAGGTGGCGGGTTCGACTCCCGGTGGGAGCGATCTCCCCTGGTGGGAGTGAACAGTGCCAGATACCTCTGACGGAACTTTCAAGACCACGTTCGTTACAAACCCGTTACTTAAACACTAATGAAACAGTGAAACCGCAAAAAAACTACTGGTTACCCAACACCTACTCTGCTTTCAGGGTATGAAGAATAATGCAGTTTGTTTCTCAAAAAAACAAATACAACTAGGATGGGTTGTAGTGTATCCAATTTTGTACAATATATCACGCTTGCTATGCTACCTTTTTACAACCAATCCACAGCCCTCTGGCTTTTCAGTGATACACCACCAGCATCCTCTCACAATTCTGACATCAGAAACTTGACACACTCCATTTTCCATATCTGTGATAACAACTTGGTCGGAAGTGTAATCTGATCAAGATCAGCTTTGCCTCTGAAGTTATCTCAGAAGCTTGATTGTAGTTTATGAGATAGAAAAATGCCAGGTAATCTCTTGGGGCTAATCTTCAGTTTCCCTTGTTGGTTAAGGTTTTTGTGAGAGAGCGCTGTAAATGAGAAATATTGCGTATAATGTGTCAGTTAAATAATTGATGCCGGTGTTTGCTTGTCTTAATTGGCGGAGAGAAGTGGATAGTGGAGGCCTCTGTGAAGGGCATTGAAGCAGTGGCTCAAGATAAGCCCTCTCCAGTAATTGCTATTGACATTGCTTTAAAAGTAAGCCAGGAAAATGCTCCTTCAGGGACGGCCCTCCATGCATCAGTTTCCTTCCCGTATTGTTTCGACATCCGCAACTATACAGTACGTGTAGTGTTTTGTTGTTGCTGTTGTCAGGGGGAGCTGTCAACAACAACAATATTCTACGGGAACATCTCAGGCCATCAGAGATTTACAACAATGATGTTGTTATGTCTGGCCGCGTTGATGTTCTCTGTGGCAATCGGTAGGAGTCCCTTCAGGACCGGAGAGACGCAGAAGGCGTGGAGAGAACAGATTGGTGGGGAATCCGAGCGATCGCGCATCAAATCACAGAGGATTATTCCAGAAAGGCTGAGCTGATCAATACCTAGCTGCGGAGAGGAGAAAAGCACCGCGGCAGTATTCCCAGAGCCCTCTGTCAGATGACTAAATCAGGATTTTCTTTGTCCTTTGCAGTGCTGTGCTTTTGTCCTCTCATCATTTCAGGTGGGTTATGTTAGTATTCTGTTCCCATAGAGACTCGGGTCTGCGGAAGTCAATCAAAGCATCAGAGTGAGCTGTTATTTGACATTATGCAGCGAGATAAAACCAGATCTTGCTAGCTGTTTGGGCGGCACTATTGTACATGTGTACATTATTCTTTTTGGCTTTAGGCCTAACATACATATGTTCACTTTCCCTCACTCCGTACAACTATTGCTAGGAAACCACACCTGCGCACATCATAGTTATTGGCTAGATGCCTTCCCGTATCATGCACATTGTGCGGAGTGTCTGCACACAGCTACATTTCAGCTCGGCTGAGTTCAGCATCTGCTCACTGGGCGTGTCTGGGCGGGTTGCAGTTAACAGAATGGCAGGAACCTTGGGCTCAGTGAAGCAGAGAGCGCCACAAATTACACCCCAGACTAAGGCTCCGCCCTATCAAATTTGGTTTACCTTCATCTGTCACCTGTGCTGTGCTAAATGCTAATGCTATCTGGGGATGAACTTGAGAGTGTTCCTGGATCAGGACCGGGGTCAGCCTTGGAGATGATTTGATTTGCAGAATGATTCAAATGAAGGTATAACCTTCTTGCAATTGACCTCAACAAAAAGGTTATGAATGTTACACAATGGGGATGTTACAGTTTGAAAGTCTAAATCTAACTTGAATGGGTTTAAAGGCTAGCATTCGAATATGAGGATGTCTGCATTGTGTGTGTCGGCATTGTGTGTGTGTGTCGATATTCTCCTGCCATTTCTCCTGTCAGGCTTTGTTTTTGTTTGTCTTTGGGTCTGTGCCATCAACTTGTCCCAGTTATGGTGGAGCAGTAACACAACCGTGTGTAAAGCATATGCTTCCATCAAACTCTCATTAACCTTGTGTTTGATTATGGCCCGCATGGAGAGATAATTTCCACAGAATCCAGTCAAATAACAGTGTCCATTTACAGCTAAATGATGATTAACTATCAACACCAACAGTAGCCTTCCCAGCAGTGATGATTTAGCTGAGAAGCAATAAGAGATATGACCAGAGGGTTGTCTTAGAATGTTTAAATCAACATATTTCAGTGAAATCTTTATTAGCTGCCAATCTTAACCTGGTTGGATCGGTTTGCATAAATATAATCTCACTCTCTATGTATAATATACAGTATAGTATGACAGTCTCTCTCTGTGTCTCTCGTTCCCCCTCTCTTTCCCCTTCTCTCTCTTTCTCCCTCTCTCCCTTTCTCTGTGTCTGCCTATGACATTTTTTTCTCTTTCTCACAACAAACAGATGGCCCTTGAGGAGGTCCATTAATATGGACTAGGAACGGGATGCTGAGATGGGTTTTAAATGCTCTGAGATTGAGAGAAATCTTTTTTCCATTCGCAAGGGCAAAGTTAACGTGGAAGGTTGCGTCTTGCTCATCTCCCTGCTCCGAGCAGCAACTAGCTGATGTTTATGTGAGGCTTAAATTGATGAAATTGCATTTCCCTCCTCATCATTTAAAATGTAAATTGCCATATAAATGGAGACTTGTTCCTTGCAAGGTTTGGGATCCCTACTTGTCTTTTATTATGAGGCTAATGAATATTGCTGATGTTCCAGCATGTGATTAATATTTGTTTTAATTTCATTGAAGAGCTGAGTTAACAGACATCAATCAATTATTTACTGTTCGTGAATATTTATAATTGTGCGGTGAGAGAGATGATTTGCATTATTGCCAATATTTCTGTCTGTGTGAGAAAAGAATGATTCACCAAAGCAACATCAGAGCACTGAAAGTTTTATTGTGATTCGACACCTTGATGGAGCTGAAACCTGACCATGACAAGTTATCAATATGAAACAGTTCTTTTTTAAACAGTAATTTCAGGCGACCATTCCATAACACAACATAAATATATGTGTGCAGTAAAGAAAGGTTATGTGTTGAGGATTTTGTTTGTTATCAAAACATGTACAAGCTATGGAAGTTCGAATGGTTTGTACAATTTAAAGGTTTCTAATATTCTCTGGTATGGCTTGGAGGGATTGCATTGATGAGCTGCTTTGACCGTTAAAAAAACATGATTATTATTATATTTCTGAAATCATGGGTGTTTCAGTCGTTTGGAAGAGGTATTCCAAAGCGCTATATGGGCTATATATAAAGTTCACTCACAGAGGGTGACAATCAATCTGGAGTTTCCCGCTGTATTTTCCACTCAGATTTGGCCAAGGTCGGATGAAACGTGAGAATGAAATGGATTTGACACAAGGAGCAAACTGGCAGATGAACTGACGTTCTAGTCTGACTCTGTGTGTGATCCTTACCATGGTGGCCAAGGTCGATCGTCCTCCAGCCGGCTGCTTCACACTGCCCTGTTGTTTGTCTTTAGGATTGGTAAATGAACATCCACTTCACAGAGGAAAGAGGGAAATTCAGAAATGTCAAACGCATCCATTATGATGGCATTGTATGAATAACGAAAAGATGCTAAAAAAGCATAATTACAGATCTTATGAGGGAAAAATACATTTAATGGAGGTGATTCCCCATCCCACCCCATCATTAGATCTCTTCAGGTAGTTTTATTTGACTTTTAAAGGACACAGAATGGGAGAAGGTTGCACGGAGATCTCTGTTGATACAGAACATCATGAGCACATTAACAAGCCATACCGTGGTAAAGAAAGCAAAGCAAGCTGTGTTCCCTCGGCATACTTTTATGTGTATTGATAAAATGTATTTGACAACCTATCCACTGCAGCTTGCTGAGAATGTGCATAGCCAATTATACAACGAGCCATCAATGCAGATGACTCAGCATTACCAGGAACTGTCAGGCGAGAAAAATAAACTTTGAATATAAACGAAGGACTAATAAAACACATAAACACGTGAGAGGTGTTGGGTACTGCAGGTGTAAGGTGTCTACACCATTCGTTGCCCTACCTTTTCCATTCATCAACGGTCCTGGCATAAGTGCACCTTTGCTTTTCTTGTAATTTTCTTGTTCGACTAAATAAATTGCAGACTCATGGGTTTTCGGCCACCATCATGTTTCCTTAGCAGAAAGTTAGACCTCAGAACTCTCAGAGCAGACTGAATCACTGAGTACTAACTCCACATTAATCCATGTCCAGCCGGTTTGCCGAGTATTTTAAGGGAACGGGATGAGAGAGAGAGAGTGAGAGAGAGGTATTGAGAGACAGACAGAGAAAGAGAGAGAACTGCTACAGGATATCCATGTTCATTGAGTGGGGGCCATGTATTGCAAGAGGATCAGGATGAGAGAAAGAAAAGAAGAATGGATAGAGGGAGAGAGTCTGGCTTCCACAGAAGGCCGCTACAGAACAAAGTAAGGTGCATGGTATTGAACTGTCTTAAATGGATTACTGCATAACAAAGCAAAGCCCGCTTTAGTAATGCACCTCCTCGACGGGGGGTGTCTCTGGAATGTTCTTCACAAGGAAGGCCACAGACTCCTCAGCCTGAAGAACGGGCCTCATTACTACATGACCAGCCCCTTGCTCTCCTGTTGGGACACGGCTGTTGCTAATTTGCCAATTAGCCTGTAATCACATTAGAAAATACTGTAGGTTCACTCTTGGGTTAAATGTGTGGTAAATTCTATAATAACACATTAGTAAGAATCCAAGGCCACGCTTATCACCAAATTACAAGCGAAAGAGGATTCACTGAATGGCTGGGTGCAGCTGCAGGCGAGAGTTGAGGGACCGTTTGTTTATTCTAATTAGCATGCATTCATTTCAGAGCTACATTCTCCCGTGATCGGGTATATAAAACGTGTCTGAACGTAAACATAACGGTGTGGCAGGGCTAAAGACTTGACAGCACACTCTCAATATGAATATTAATGCCTCGGCCTTGTGGAAATCAAAGCTTATTGGCATGCCCAGGCGTTTCCGGGAGAAAAGCCGGGGGAAAACTGAGCGAGATGAAGAGGAAGAGAGAGGTGGTGTGGGGCCAGATTACGAAAGAGCAAAGGAGGTGAAAAGAGGGAGGTTGCAGTACATTCTCCTTACGCTCAGCCTTTTCCCTGCCAGCTACTCAGGTACAGTATATTAGAGCCGGAGGAGAACAGGGCCTGGCGACCCGTATCCCCCTCCTTTCAAATCCCATCTTCTTCAATGAAATCAGGTGTCAAAGTTTGCGGAGGATGCAGTGAAAACAAGCCAAACTCGATCACGACTGGGGCTGTCACAGCTGGTGAGAAGACCAATAAAATAACCCAATAAAGGAGGGAGTGTGGAGAAGCCCCATCCTCTGCTGCCCCGTGGCTCCAGAACGGACAGCAGGACACAGGCTCTTTACATCGGCAGCCATGCATGAGGTTAAGGGCTGGCAGGCACGCTGGACATTAGGATGTGTAACGGACTACTGCAGGGGCTGGGTGTGCAGATGTGTGTGCAGGACCAGTACTCGCCTCTCATCTATCTTTTGCTGCAGTGATTATGGAAATTCACTGGACCGTTTAGTGCAAAATTGGGGTAGAAGAAGAATTCTGGAGAGCCGTTCGAAAATGCCATCATCAACCGTAATATTCGAAAATACTGGTCTCTGCCATTTTTCTCGGTTTGCAGGGTTATAGTTGCGTAAGGTATGGGTCTTTACACATCAAATCTGTCTCAAAAAGTCTACAGTACTTGGAAAAGTATTGAGTCCAGGCTTTTACCTGGTCTATACAGTTATGCTGGCCGGGGGCCATGTTTCTGGTTGTGTTGCTTGTGTTTGCAGCAGAGAAATGGGCCTCCTCCATCACATTCCCCTGTTGGCTGGCTCGTTAGCTGCTGGGGGGATGTATAGCAGGGAGGTCTGAGGTCTCTTTGATTGCTCTATTGGAACACCACTATCCATCACCAGAAATGGTCAACATCTACAAAATGCTGAAGCTTTTGTGTGTAAGTGTACTGTATCTGTGTGTGTGTGTGTGTGTGGGTGTGTGTGTGGTGTGTGTGTGTGTGTGTGTGTGTGTGTGTGTGTGTGTCTGTGTGGTATGTGTGCATTTACATTATCATTTACTGCCAGTACTTTGACATCTGGAGAATTCTTTTTTTCTCACATTTCACTACACATTTTCAAAACACTTTCTAAAGGATAACATCCAAAATGGTCTCTTTGTACTTTACAGTCACCAACTTTCTCCTTCATCGCCAGGGTGTTCTCTCTGATATTGGTTCCCGGAAAAAGAGCACCTCAAGAGGCCCTGCTGCCCACAGTGTGACAGTAGATGATGGATGGAGCCGCAGTCTGTCACCCTCTGTCATTTTTACCTTTGAACATGTCCTCTTCTGTCCCTGTCCCTCTGCTGTGCCACGGAAGGCTAGTCACAGGTGACAAAACCGATGCCATATGTCATCCGTCTCCTGGTTGTGTGGGGAGTGCCGGACAGGAATTGATATTTAGCCAATATTGTCTCCTCCACAATGTTTTCACCAGTCATCGGATGTAATTTAATATTGCCACTCTGAAAGACAGATGCATGTGTGCACCCAAAAAGAACCTTCTCCCTGGGGCCGGCTAGACTGCAGAGGAATGACGGCTGAGGCTGTAATGATCAGGAAATGATTTAATGTTTTAGTCATCTGGAATATAATCCATCCTTGACTATCTGATTTATCATATCCTTCATCACAAGTCTTTACCGGGCCTAAACAATCACTCACATCTCTCCTTTTCTTCCGGACCCTTCTCAATAGCCCTTTAATGCAACACGTCTGTGTATTGTTCAGCCATGAGCGGACACGTTTTCTTACTGACTCGACTCAAATCCCTTTCGATTTACAGTAGCTTCTTTTCACACCGAATGTCAACAGCCACAGCACTGGCGTTTGGTGAAACGTGCGGCTATCTCTCCTCCGTAAACAGAAACGTCTCGCAGTAGAAATTGCACTCATGGAGTGTATGCGAATGACGTGTTCGGTATACCTGACAATCTCGTCTCGTGAGGTCATGTTGTTTCCCGTCTTCCGCCACCACTCCAACACGACCCCCCCCATCAACAACGATTTGCGATGAGGCCCGTCCAGGCCAAGTAGACCACTGTATGAGAACACGTTAGAGGCCGACGTCGTCACAATTCATGTGTGTGCAGTTCTGTCTGTGGCAGAGACCCCTCCCTGGCTGCTTCTCATCTGTCCTCCTTTGTCTGTCACATTAGCGCCGAAAGCCTCTTCTCAAATGACACCACAGAGAAGCCATTAATTGTGCGGTGGGATCAATTGTTGAATTGTTATCTTAGCCAGTAGCCTGATTGCACCGGTGAGTGTGTATGTGTGTGTGTGGCCGGGAGGGGGGGGGGCTGGGGCAAAGAGGGGTGAGGGGGCAGGGGGATGGCACTGCGGGCCATAATGAGTTGTGTCTTCCCCATTAATCAATGCCTTCCACACAATTTGCCATCTGTGAATTGGGACTGACCCGTCTCGAGGGTCACTTGCCAATTTTGGGGCTGCAGTCGGGCGGCATCGGCTCCTCTGCTCGCGCTCGCTGTTCCCTCTGAATGATTCCATCTATGAGGACATGGCTGCCTTGAACCCCCCCCCTCCCTCCTCCCCCCTACCCCCCCTCCTCACTTCCATGCCTTAAAGCTCTGTGTCACCACAGCTCTGGTAGTGATGATATACAGTGGCACACTCCTGGTGGATGCATGAAACAGATGTAGATGCAAACAGGCCATCGATGCCGTTAAATGCTGCAAAGAAACAGTAAGAGTGTCTGTGCCTGTGTGCGCACCTGTGTGTGCTGTGTGTATGTGTGTGTGAGTAAAGGGGGAGATACGCAGTTGTTTGTGCAGCCAGTGAACATGTCAGACATGTCTCTGTACCAGTGAGTCTCCACCCTCCCCCAGGCGCAGCAGCCAGTAGAAAAGCACTTTGGTTCTAGTTTCGCATGGCCGACAAATCACCTTCAATTGAGTCTTCCCCCACGAGCGTCTTATGAGGTTCAGCAGCTCTCCAGCTCTTTGTCCCCACGTCCCTCATGGGAGGGAGGTGGACTGAGCCCAAGTGGATCTGGCCCTGGGGTTCCTGCCCGAGTCCGTGATTAAAGATCCATCGGCCTCGCGGTGCCCTGATTGTAATTGATTTGAATGAGGAGCTGCAGCACAGTAGTAACAGTGTTTTATGATTATTGAGTTTCATTTAGGATCTAATTGAAACATGGTGTCCCTGTGCTCGAGGGGTAGCTAATTAAAAAGAGGCACCCCACACAATCTGCTAGCACTGGTATGGGAATACAGGAATTTATTAAATACACAAGTTTCCAAATACAAAGGTTGCTAGACACTACACAAAAAAGGAACAAAATTATCATTATTATTATGTAATTGATTTGTTTGCATTATACACTTGTTGGAAAGGGATACACACAGACAACACGGTACACACAAACACCTACACACACATTCAAAAAGAGAATAATCATTTTAATACCCTCAGGCAAAGGATTAATTAAATGAAGTTCCCCCATGATGAAAATGTGCTCACGACAAAATCACTGTTATGTCGTCTTAGAAAAAAGACATCGAATGGTGGAGCTGATGATTGAGGTTTCGAGTGTGAGTTCAATTAGTATTCAGACTTTGGCTTCCCGACACTGTATTAGTACCAGCTAAACAATGTCCTGTCTGTCACACTCACACAGTACTTCTAATACAGACAGCCACATAGGTGGTCTCACTGTTTATCCCCTCTAGATGGGGCAGCTGTAGACCACACACAATGTTTAGTCAGGGCTTTGAATGACTGAAAACTGGTACTACTACTACTATTGGCAATGACAAGCTGTACCACTTTACACATGTTCTTTTATTATTTATCTTACTGCATTTCTTACATATGTCTTTTTCCCTAAGACAAGGCATTAAATTCATGTAGGCTCGATGGGAGCCATGCTTTTGACGGTGAGAATCACACATACCAGTACATGTTCATTATTTAAAGCTTTTACGCTTTTAGTCAACGCCAAAGTGTTTTATTTATCAAGTGGACTGTATAACACAAGGTCATTCTGAACAGAAAGAGGCTCTTGAAAAAGTCCTTAAAAAGGCCACTCAAAAGCTGGAATGGAAATGGTGGGCCACTACACTGGGGGTTTGGATGGTGTTTTGGATTGTAAACATGCCCCCTCACCAGGACCACATAAAAATAGAGATAACTAACACAACGCTAAATTCCTATAAAAAAAGATTCTCAATTAATTGCGAGAAAAGCTGAAATATTATTAAAAATAGCAACAAAATCACCACAAGCTGTAAGCTGTCAAAGCCAGTAAGGTGGGGAATATGCACAGAAAATTAAGGGTAATTCATGTTATCAATATAAAGTGATAGAGTTCAGAAGGAATGTACATTGAGTTGTGGTGATGCACATTGGATGTACACAGGAAGTGACCAGGATGTACATGGAGGTGATCAAAGTGGTCACTGATGCTAAAGTTGCTGCCTGATGGTCTGGGAGAAGAAACAGTTTTTAAGTCTGGAGGTCAGTTTCTGGATGTTGGTTCTCAATAGCAGAAAACATAGCAACTTAATGACATCGATTGGCCATTCTCTCCAACTCTCTCTGACAAAAATCCCCTTTTTCTGTGTCAAAACCCCACTTTCTATCTTCCTGCTGACATTGTGCAACAAATCAATGATTCATTAGGTTTCAGTCTCAGTGGATTACCTGTAACCCAAACTACGGACAAAACTAAACTGCAGACTGAGCCTACTCCATCACTGTAACTGAACAATACATGAAGCCAGGCCAGACCTAGAGAGCAGCAATAGGTCAAACCACAAAAGAGAAGACAATGGACAGGCCCATAGATTGCTTCCCTTGGTTGTCTGTTGATTGATGTTTCTGTGTGGTGATTGTGGTTAGGTTTTTATTTGTTTATACATCAAGGATTCCTTTCCATCGCCGTTAGAGTCTCTCATCTCAGAACGTGTAATATTCAGCACTGTGCGTTCATCCCTGCACACCTTTACTAGGACGTACAGTACAAGAAGCCCTCATGGGAGCAACTGAAGTAGAAAATGGAGCATCTAGCAGTTAAGGTCTTCATGGACATTCATTATCTTTTATCGAAGCCTTTTTCCGATGATGAATGTTTGACGAGCGATGCCCCTTTTCCCTCCATGGGAATGATGTGTACATTACGGTGAAATATCGTCAATGGACATGAGTGGACGTCTGGAGGATTGTATTGATCAGGAATGGAAGACAAATGTTAGGTCTAGACGCTGTCATGTCATGATGCTGCTCTAAAACATCATGTGTCGTGCATCATTGGATTCCACGCAGGTGGCTCATCACTGAGCTTGGAAGAGACCTTTCCAAGTCAGCGAAAGTGGAGCGATTGATCCATCATCTCCCATAGCCAGGGAAGGTACATCCAGGGAGCTGGGAAGGAGTCGTCCATGCAGTACCTTGGTGGGTAGGCATGACACAAAACTACGACTTCAACACGCTCAGTCGGAAATCTCGCGGCTGTCAGAGGAACATTCCGTGATGCAGTCTGTCAAAAACGAGCACATATGGCGCTTCCTGAGTGGGCGAGAGACATTATGTAGGGACTGGAGAAAAAGGGACTGGGAGAGTACATTGCTGTGTGGTCATAACATGCTGAATGGTGTATCTGCTTTGTGGAACAGAAACACTTTCCATATTAGTACTCCATTCAGACAGTGAAAAGTATAATCGATGTTGTCATCAAAACACTTGTGCCACCTGGGTAATTGGCAGAAAAGGCTCTTGCATTCCAGAGTTAATTGAACACGTGTGTTTGCCTGTGAATGCATATGGCCTTGCCTGTGTATGTGTATTGTATGCATGAAACCGAGTACCCTTAATGGGTTTTCACATAGTGTTATCATGCTCGTTTCAAAATGGTTTCCTGCTTTCAAAATGGCAGACCTTCTCTTTATGTAGTGTGGTGACATTTGTATTTTCTTTCGAAGGCCTTCGAGGATCATTAGACATTTCGTGAGTGTAGGCAAATTCAAAAACATCTCCCGAGAACTCCACTCCTCACAGCGAGAACTTCAGAAAGCGTTTGAGTTCCATTGGAATAGAGTGCATCATTAAGCTTGAAGTGCTGAGAGACAGGTCAGAGGTGTCAGGCTAAGTTGACTGAGACTCTGTGAACTAAAGAAGAGAAAAAAGAAGAGAAACCAAACAAAGTCCAGACAGAATCACCTGAGAAGAACACTGCGCCCCAGAGTTCAGTGAACATACATCACATAAGAAAGCCATTTATAAACCTGTCACCAGTCCGGCCAACCTCACCCTGACCTTTGGTATGCTTTTGATTTGGGCTGTGCTAGCCGTGCTAGCCGTGCTAGTGGTGCTACTGTGCCGAAGGAGCAGAAGACAACACAGAGGGGAAATGAGAGCCGCATCCTGCTGACTCCATCCAAGGAAGGAAACTGTTGTTGCGGTGTCCTCCTGAAGTGACGTCTGCGGGGCTGCGTAGTTAAGGAGCTGCAGAGGTGTGTGATGACGGTTGGGAGGAGTGGGTCGTCTTCGTGTCTGTTAGCGCAGTGATGGCCGTGGTACCGGCTTGGATTTGTAAAGCTGGTACAACGTGGTGTGTGCTGTGTATTGACAAAAGGTCAGTATGTGTCCACACCCTCGTCCCTTAACAGCTGCGTCTGACTTCGTAGATGACATGGTGATTGTGTTATCTGGACCCATTGCTGAGTGAACCTGGGAGGGAGAGAGATGGATGGATGGGGATGAAGATAGTTGGATAGTAAATTCAATGATAAGACATCCACGGTTGTTCTTTCCCCAGGGGAAGCAAATCCGATCCCATGCTGAGCCCAATAAATATTGCTTTTTGGAGAGAAAAAAAGCCAGGTGTCACCATCCCTGCACTTTGACCTGGAAGGACTTGATGTCGGAGTGAGAAGATATACAGTATATACCTTCACCGTGTGGGTCATCAACATGTCACTTCACATGCAGCCTGTCTATGTTCCCAGGAGAAAGTGTCAGAGATGATACCTTTTAGACAGAAGACCAGCACCTCATTACCCAGAACCCCCCTCTGCCACCAGCCTCCTGATTTTATTAGCGACATAACGGCAGAGATACATTATCAAAGCTAATCAGAGTCAAATGAAGAGAAGTAGTGGAGTGAGACTGCAGGAATTGCCTCTTTACCCCTCTCGTTCAGCTGCCATGGTCATACCCCTTTTACAACCTTCACCTCTCTCATTGTCTTTCCATTCTTTCGTTCATTTTCTCTCTGCTAACTTCTACTCGATTTTAAATATATTTTTTCAATCTCAAGTTCTCTTTATTAATCTCTCCATCACGTCTCTATCTCCATTGTCCTCTGCCTCTCTGCCCTCTTCAGCTCCCCTCTCTTTCACTTTCTGTCTTTCATTCTATCTCTCTCGTCCCTTCATCTTGCTCTTGCTCTAATGCTGTATTCCTCCCTCTGTTTCGCCTTCAGGGGTGGCCTGTTTGATATTCTGTCTGTGTGGTGGTCTGAAGGATGGATTACAGCATGGACAGGCCTCACAAACCACCCTGATCTACAGGACAGCTTTTCAATCACTCTGCCACCATTGCTCCCCCTATATAAATACAAACTCAGAGGGAGGAAGAGAGAGAAAGAGAGAGAGAGAAGAGAAAAAGAGAGAGAAAGGGGCCCAATATCGAACAAGAAAATGACCAAATGTAGAATGAGCGCTTTGGACGCAATGCCAACTAGTTGAAATTATGCAAGATTGGGAGTTTCATACAGAACGGTATCTGCCTCTTACTGTGGGGAACACAAGCCAGCCTCTTAACAAGAGCCCCAGTTCATTAGTCCCAGTCATAGCCCAGGGCAGACTAGCGTTCACAATAGCTGGCTGATCCAGGCGTCCCTAGGCCTTGCTGATGGCATGGTTTCTCTCCTGCTCCTGTGTTCATGTCCTATCCTGCCTTGATCTCAAGGACCTTTCCCATTTAGAGCAAAATTGCAGATCCCTCATGTGGCTCGAACAGAATGACTGTGCCTCCCTGGCTTGTTCTTCAATGGATCAATAGTGTGATCTGCCTAGGAGGACTTTAGGGGCATTGTAGAGAGGTTACAAATGAGAGCGTTTAGTCCAATGCACAGTGCTTAGGTACCAGGAGAACATTGATCTTATGAGACTCATCAGACGGTTTTGTTGCAAACATAATACTTGAAGAGTAATCAGTCTGATGAATAATCTTTAGTCACATTGAGACAGTGTGTGTTAGTCTGTCCATGTTAAATAAAATATGAAATAAAAAGTACACATTTTGTATGGAAAATAAATGAGGTTGTTCCAGGGGAACATTAACTTCTAGAAAAACTACCAGTCAAAGTATGGTTCTCATTGAACACATACATTTTAACAAGCACAACTTTTCCATCTGTACACAACAATTTTACGTTGGACTTACTCCAACTCTAGAAGTGAAAATGAATTGGGGTAAGAATCTTTAACCTAGTGAATATTTTCAATCCAACTGTGAACACACTTTACATAGATTGCCACTTTAGTATGCAGTCAGATACCTGCCTATCTTTCGAGTGTTTCCAACTATATACAGAGATTGACCTCCTAATCATTATACACCTCAGGGATAATGCAACATGCTTAGCTTGGTGAAATGGTTATTACTTGATGGTACATTATCCTGTAAAAGTAACTAAACTTTATCAGTGTCCTCTTAATAATAACAATCTGTTCTTGATTTTACTCCAACAGGGTGCTGTAAAAGTAATGAGATGTTAAGTTAGGAGTCATCTAAAATCTGAAATGATTAAATACAATCCATTTCATTTCCCCTTCATGTCAATGATATTCCCTGAAGGCAGTGTCCTCTCTCAGCGATAATACTCCGTGCCACACTGCACACAGTCCGGGAAGGGTTTGAGGAACATGATGAAGTGTTCAAGGTGTTGGCCTGGCCTCCAAATTCCTCAGTTCTCAATCCAATTGAGCAGCTGCAGGATCTGCTGGACCAACAAATCTGATACAAAATGGCTCCTTGTCACAATTTACAGGACTTGAAGGATCTGCGGCCAATGTTTCGGTACCAGGTACCACAAGACCCCTTCAGGGTGTTGTAGAATCTATGCTTCGGCCACTTTGCCGGCACACAGAGGACCAACAGCATATTAGACACGTTCATAATGTTTTGGCTCACACACATTATATATAAAGGATGTAACATACTGTCAAAGCATCATAAATTCTATAAATTAAAACGGAAAATGCTGTTTTGTACATGGATAATGCGTTCTTTGATTCCAGCCCATACAGCTCCCTACTGTACCAATTTGACCTTCCTTCAAACAGCACATATCCATTTGTCTTCTCTGCTACAATGGGTGGCTGAAGGTACAAAGCGAAGAAGAAAAAAAAGAGAAAAAAAACAAAACATGCAACAAATAAATGAAATGCCTCTGTCAACAATTCTATTTTTGGTGGTGAGAGGCGGCGGGGGGTGGGGGTTTGGGGTCGATTAAAATGTCATTGCCTCTGTTCATTGTCTGTGATGTTTCTGTTGAACTTTACACACTTGACTTGTTCTGTCCATAAAATGTGAATTATTGTCCCAGGCTTTTCTCACACACATGCACGCACACACACACACACACACACACACAGTGAATCCGTTCAGAATGTTAAGGTCATTCTTCCGAAAGTTGAGTGTCAGCACCCAGCATCATCATCCAGTAGATATTAAGTGATGAGTTATGCAAAAAGGAAGTGAGTACTCCATATTAGACCAATCAGGGGTCCAATGTCACTGAGAAAAATCCTCACCCTCCAAAATGAAGACCTTTCTGATAGCCAGTGAAATGTTACTGACAATCCGATGAAATAATAACAGGGAGAATTATGTTCAGAATGTGACTGCTGTGTTATAATGTCCAGGGAAACCATTTCCATAACCGTCCCGCTTTTCCGTGCAAATCGTGCTGCGTGTCTGGTACCCCCTGATCATCACTGTGCAAACACTCTGCTCTATGTGGTGTTGAGCACAATCAGGAAAACACATTAGTTTACCACAACTACTCAATGGTGGAAAAAATGAAGTAGGGACTAAAAGTAGGGAGGCATCCGATGATTGGATAAAAAAAAAGAAGAACAAATAAGGAAATATAGAAAATAGAACCCTGTGGAGGTTTTCTGATGAGAACAGATGAGCTGCTGACTAACACCTCGAGTCTGAAGGATGCTGGGCTGAGAGGGTCCTCTCAAGACTGACACAGACAAGTAGTGCTTGGCATGTGGACCGGTCGTGTCAATTAGCAGGCATGGAGGACCACTGTCTGTCTATGGGAAGCTCATTAACTCCAAGGTCAGTTCCATCAGACACCCCCCCCCAGCCCCCCCCAGCCCCCCTCTCCCAAGCTGTCAATATCCAACATTACCAGCGGAAAAGAGTGAAGAAAAACATAGGGGAAATATGTGTGCTGCTGAGACAAAATGGGTGATCCACATGTGTGCATACACACAAGTTCCTTTTGACAGATCCATGGAGGGACACTCACTTACTGAAATACTGCATACACACACACACACACACACACACACACCACACACACACATGAGTCACCTGACACACTTAAATGGTTCATTCCTGGATGAGAACATGCAGAGCAGGTAGCAGGTGCTCGTTCAAATGTATATTGCAATTGTGTTTGTGCTAAACCTGTTTTATCAATCACTGCACATGGGTCCATGAGACTCCTCCCTGGTCACATCCATCAGTAATGGCCTCGGCAGAATTGTACTCAAGTATATATTTGTTGGAATTGTGATTTATTTTAAGATATAGAGCCAGCTGTGTTGCTTAGATGAGAAAATAGCTTACCTTTTAAGGGTTGTGACTGTTGTAAAATATGGAAATAAAGAGTGGCAAACAGGAAAAAGATTGCTCGCTCAATCACTGAGGACAAAAATATATGAATAATCTAATAATCAAAAATTCCAGATTCATATGACCCATATCAGCCCATGGTGCTGAGGTTTATTATGTTGATAAAGCCAATACATACCTTACATACATATTATGAGACAAATATACATATATGCACGCATATTTACAATAAATCATCTCTGACATGGTATAAGGTGGCTTCTCATGGTATGGCATGGTGCTGTGAGCATGTCCACCGCATCGTACAGAACCGAGGTGTTCATCAATGTGACCTGTGTCTTCCTGTGTTCTGTATGATTAGTGCACTCTCAGTGTCTCTACCTATATAGACCAGTAATGGCTAGGTCCAGTGACTTTGTGAAGGTTTCCTCTACATCTCTACTGACACCCAGCCTCGCTGTCTGTCCCTGTGTTGTTGGAAGGTGCTGATGGGAAATATCTTGCAACCTTTTCCCCCCGACACGGAGACTGCCACCTCTGTGGCCTCAGCCCAGATCTTAACTCGACTGTCAAGAACTAAAAGACAAAAAGCCTCTTGTTGCTGCTCCCTGGAGTACGGCTGCAACTCAATTTGCCCACAGGTGACAGACAGAGTTTCAATCCGGCCTGGAGTGTTGTCCCTGGCTTTTTGCTCCCTTTGCTCTTTTTGCTCTGCCTGTCTTTATCAGTCCATTTCTCTCCTTCTCTCCTTCTCTCTCTCTCTCTCTCTCTCTCTCTCTCTCTCTCTCTGTCTTTAGACAGTAGCAGTAGACAGTACTCCATTCCCTACCATCCATTAATATTATGGCTTTTTTTGCTGTAAGGAAAGTTAATAATAATTTCCCCAAAGATTCTGATCAATTTGCATATTGAAAGAAAACAAAAACATTTGCCACGTATCAGAGATTTTGAGCTTCTCTTCAAGATGCGTTTGATTTTTACCTTCATCATAGTGGCTCATAATGTCTATCCTAGGGTCCCTGCCATTCAGGACAGGATCATATAGTTCATATTACTGGCTGGATTAGCTTTCGTACGTTCACATTATATAGAAGTTTATCTTTTGGAGCTCTGTTATTTTCAGTGGTTTTTCCATGATCATTTTATCCAACATAATTGAAAATCTTCTCACTTCATTGACCATTGTGTGGGATAACAAAAGAAAAGGGAGCATATTCCAGCCACAGCTGGGCAAGAAAACGTCTGAATTCAGCACTGTTAAGGAAAATTTTGGTTTCAATCATTTAGATGGTGTGACCTTTTCCAAGAAGCCCTAATCAGTCTGGGCTGTTCTGGGCTTTGTAGTCGCTGCCACGGCTGCCAGCAAGGGAGCAAACTACTGTCAAAGAACTACCATCATTTCACTTTGTATATTTCTTTCTCTCTCTCTCTCTCTCTCTCTCTCTCTCTCTCTCTCTCTCTCTCTCTCTCTCTCTCTCTCTCTCTCTCTCTCTCTCTCTCTCTCGTCTCTCTATGGGGCTTTGTAGCATGTGGCATTACCAGCTTTCTCTTCCTGTAATCATTGTTACATTTTTCTTTACAATGAAGCCAATACACATGACCTTCACAATAGTAACATGACGCATGTTGTGTGTGCACTGAATGTTCAACCTTTCTCTTTGTAAGAGAGACTAAGTACTACGTAAGAGAGTACTATTGATACATACCCTTTGTATGCCCACGGTAGAGTACATGTGTGCATTCACATTATGCCGCAGTAGACTATAGACTATGAGAAGTGAATACAACCACAAGATTGAAGAACACATCCGTTATCATCTCATCAATTATTGTATTTCGGAACTTCATTATCTCTGTGTGGGATCCCTAGAACACTGCTCTGCCTTTCAGTGGATCTCTGATTGTTTTCATGTTTATTCACAACCCACAGGTCAATCGTCTACAGACTTTCCCCATTCCTTCCAAGGACAATTTGGACAGATATGAATAAAAATGATCTAACAGTAATTCTCACAGAGGAAGGACCCACAGCAACCATGAATATCATTACTGGCTAATCTAAGCCTGTTTACTGCTCAGCTGTTGATCGTACTGTAGCAACAACTCTACTAGTTGCCTCAGAGCTATCAATGACTTATTTTACATACCCACTGTTGTGTGTATAATTTGCATGCAATAACATATTGAATGGGTTTTCGTTTCTTTTCAAAGACATCTAAACCTTGCCTAAAAATCTTTCCAAAATCCTCCATTGCTTGGTCATATGGGTTCATGATTGATACCAAAACAGGAAACGGTAATATTAATTACTAGACAGTTTACGATTTGGAAAAGAGAGTAGAGTATGATAATCAACAAACATGGGCCGATGCTTTTGCAGTTCAATTTAGCGTCCGAGGTGAAGCTCAATAACGAAACAAACTGTTTCACTGCATTTTAAGGAGACATATCACTCCAAAGTGCAAGACAATCTTGAGTCTATGGTCTGCACGCATTCCAGGAAAAATGCTCCTGCAAGCATTGAAGAATGTGGCTTAGAGAAGTCTTCCTGTGGGAAAAAGGTATTTATAATGTACATATCGCAAGAAAGGTTGTTTATGAACCCATGGTACTGTACACACACACACACAAACAAAAAAGTAAGTAATCTGTAGCTGCAGAAAAGTACAAATGCTATTAGTGTCCTCTGTTGGAGTCGTCCCTTTCTTAACTTAACTTCCTCTCCTACCCTTGACCTAGATGAATTAATATTCAAGGAAAACTGAGAATTACAAAAAGGAGAGGAAGTACAATTATACAGAGAAAAGGTAACACGGTATGTGATCAAATATAGTATTTTCCTTGAACTGTGGGGGTAAGGGGATGGATGTTCTCTTAATATAAGCGTAAAGAGCAGCTAAGGGTATATTTCAGGGGACGCGTATTTCCCTCATCGGCACCTCCTTTGGGGGGGCCAAGACAAAGGTTGGCTGGATCACACAAATTACACTAATACTGCTCGATTCTAGCACTCATGGTGTCGGGATTTATTCTGGGTGCTATTATTATGCATGGGTAAGAGTCTTACCACTGTCCACGCTCTACTTCCATTAATGTGGTGTGAAATTAATCCTGAGGTCATGGCCTTCCTGCCCTAATATCCTTGCCATGTTCAAACTACACTTTTTTATTATTTCTTCTTGTCCTGATTTCAATAAGGTATATTGTAAGCGTATGACTTTGAGGGAGGATTTCATTAAACAAAGGTCCCCTGGTTTGCTGAAATGTCACTTAGTAATTTGGTTTGTTATTCTCCCATTTTGAAGCGGAGGTCCCCGTCCTTAACAAAAATAATAAAGTACAACTTTCTACAAAAAGTTTTGTGAAATTGTCAAAAAGCTCCTGTTCTCCATGACACTACAAACTGGACATGATCAGAAGTATATGTCATGAAGTCCCTTAAAATCAACAAAATATACATAAAACAGACCAATGAATTACAGTGAGTACAAACAAAATAGCCACGTTTATAAATGCAGATACACGTTATGTACTGTACAGTAATTGGCCTTCTCTTAAAATGATAAATGATCAATGTAAAATGATGCACCTAACGTGAGTATAATTTTACCGTCATCAATCTCCTGAGACATGGGTCAAGGACACAAACCCCCTGATACTTTTTTCAAGCGTCAGTTGTATTCCATATTCAAGACTATTCTAAATAGCCTGTTTCTTAAACTGAACATCCACAAACCACCCCAAATTAGGCAAATCATATAGTTCAACTGTGGCCTGACACCACACCTCCATTGGGCCCAAGGGTGTACTGGGTTTAACCTTTCATTTTGTTGCAGTCATCATTAAAAGAAGATTATTGAGCTTGCACTCTACATACTCCAACCAACAAAACAACTGCAGCTCAGTGCTTTTCTCAGGGCTTTTACGACACTTCACAATCACCTTCCTCCTGTTTCAGAACTACTAAGTTCGTGACGAAAATGACCTTGACGTTAAACTTAATGCATTCACTGAGAATAGCATTGGATCATGGGCCGGGCATGAGACAATCTTATCTCTCTGACGGCTGAAGGAAATAAAAGCTGCTAAATTTGAATACACATTCAAAATGCTATTATAAAAATATAGAGCAGTTTGAGGATATGCAGTGTCAAGTAGCCGGGAGGCATCAGGCTTACCCTTCTATGGAGACAAAACCTAGTTCAAGGCAAGTTGGCAGATAGGTCACTGGCGTTGAACTATCTGCATTAATTATTTTGTAATTAGCCACATGTAATTGCTTTCTGACACCTAGGATTACACTGTCTTTGTAACGTATTAGCTGCCTCAATTACGGGCAGGGTGTTGGATAAGCCAGTACTTCATGTGGCTTATCTTTCCATTTTCTCCTTTCTCTACCCCTCTTTCTCTACACCCAGCCCCCCCCCACCACCACCACCTCCCATCACTACATTTTTCTCCCTCTTCGCTCCTTTGATATCTCACAAGAGGCGGCCTAAGCCACTGCAGTGAGCCAGCATGTGATGTTAGACCAAGACAAATGATACCCAGTCTGCCTGTGATCTCTACGCCCGGTCCTCTTAGTCTTTTATTAAGTCCAAAGACGATCATTAACTTCACAGTAAACAACTGCTGTACTGGTGCTGTTCTGAAGGAAAACATGACACACATGCTCAATGATCCTCTGTGGCAGCACAGTGGATTCTGGCTGCTTATCCCGTCTCCTACCCGGACTGTATCTGCACATTGAGACGTTAATGCCCATGTGTTTAGATCTCATATCTCTGGTCCTGGGGATGTTCAGCCAGGCTTCAGTTCAAACAGAGGCTGTTGATTATCAGGGGAGCTTGGGGATGGATCTGGGGCTGTGGGAGGCGGGAGGCCGGATGTGGTGATAAGCCCAGGTCTTATGGGCTGACTGAGCCGTCTGACTTGTCCTGGGGGAAGCATGTGTGTGTGTGTGTGTGTGTGTGTGTGTGTGTGTGTGTTCTGGGTCTGGACAGAACTTCCCTGTGTGCTCTATCTACTGAAATGAGATATTTGATTTGGGGGTTGAGGGCTAGGATCTGGCACTGGCGCTGGGGTTGAGAGGGCTGGGGGCTGGTATAGGAGGCTGGGAGCTGGCATTGGGGGCTAGGGCGGAGGAAGGGGACGTTGTGAATTATTTGTGAGGCAAGAAGAGCCAGAGGTGAAGAGAATGGATAGGCAGGGGAGGCTGCATCGAATGAGATGAGCAAAGGAAAGGGGTTCAGGACGGGAGACGTCTCAGGCTACAAGGGACTGCCTGCAAACGCCTTCTTCCACTTTTATGTTTCAACTCGTTCTACATGTTCCATCAGTGGTATTCATATCCTCTTCCTGAAGGAATAGGTTTAACACACATAAATGGATCTTGAATATACCGTAGTTGATGCACACATACAAAAGACAAAACAATGTTTGTTTGTGAAGAAAGGTTCAATTTAATCAAATCTGAACCTGGGAGAATAAAACAATATTACTTATAGACAATGCTCGAAGCTTGCATGACATTCTTTATTTATGAATGGAAATGAAATCAACTTTCCTCCCTGGCAGTTTATTCCTACATTTCATGTTTGGCAAAGGCATTGGTAAATCATGTAAGCTCAAAGCCACACATCAGAACTAGCGGAGCATTCTTTCACAAGGGAGAAGAAGACATGTTCACCACAGAGAGCAGCAAAACAACAAGGATGGTGTTAGCATGCCGACGGTGCAGTTCTTGTAGGCTACAGAGTCTAGACTTCTCCAGCGTTATATCAGGGACCCTGTGTACCAAGCACACCCACACACAAAACACACACGCACACACCGAAACCTTTCCGTCCAATGCAGGAAGAACAAAAGAAAGAAAAGGCATACTGTAGGATAACAAAACAAAAAGTAATCAGCGTTGTGTGTAGTAGTGAGCTGAGGTCATTTGCGGGGTTCAGTTGTGGAAATGCCAAGTGTTTCACCGTCGCCCACTGTTTCTTTTTCACACTTTCCTGTGCCTTCACTACACCTCGCACACTGGAGATGCTGCCTTATTTTCTTCTGTATTGGATCAGATTGAAGTTCAAAAGAGGCAATTTAGGGGGTAACTAAAGGGAGAGCAGGCTTGAGAAAGGAGGGCAGCTGCTCTCTCTCTCTCTCTCTCTCTCTCTCTCTCTCTCTCTCTCTCTCTCTCTCGCTCTCTCTCTCTCTCTCTCTCTCCCTGCCGCAGCAAACAGGCCTCTGTTGCTCTGCCAATCTTTATTGGACTTTGGTCTGGTGCTGGAGATGGAGTCTGGACCAATTTGTATCTCGCTACTTGACTTTAAAGAGCCTAATAGGTATGATGTGAAGAGGGCCCCACTGAGTAGATGGTTCAGCCTCCATGTTTCAGATGCAAGGCGCGGTAGAAACTTGTCGACACTCCAAATAACTTTAGAGTGTTTGAGTGAGTAATGTAATGACATCGAAAGGATGATCCCTTCCTCATCTACAACAGTTCACCGGGGCTTTGGGGACACATCCACCCCTGATGGTTCCCTTTTTGCGGCAGGTGGAACTTGAGCGGCAGAAGGGACTGCCTAGTCCCGTGCATTCAGTTTAGTGAAACACACGAGAGATATAATTGATGAATTTGGAAAGTAATCCCCTATAGATTTAGTGAAAGCAGGGACCTCAGTCTGTAACACCTGGCTGTGCATCTTGCAAGGATCAAGAGACCAATGTGTCAAATGAATAGAGCTATTTAAGATTTCCATTTACTTGCCAATGAAACCACTTAAAGTTAATACTCTGTTCTTTGGAAGAAACTTTGTTTAATAGTCCCTCTTGCCAGAAATGTCACTGAATTGATTTGATTATCTGGTGACCATGAAAACGGTTAGGCATTCAGACGACAGTAGGTGTATTGAAGACAGTACACTACTTATGTAGTTTTAGTGAATCAAACTATGAATCTAACTCAGCCAGGCCTAAACTCAGCCTCCACTTCTGCCAGCACAAACAAACATCTCTTCTGACAGATTTATCTGCAGGCTAGATCATGGCCATTGATTGCCTTCCCTGCTTCCAGTTAGACATGAATTTATTCATAATTCAATCTTTTACATGCTGCATTTTTCATGGCTTTGCTTGTCTAATATGTCCTCATAAATTCCTTATGCTCTCTCTTGTCAGAGCTTCTTTGGCAGCCAAGCTTTGTGACGCTGTAACTCAACCCAAGCCGTTAGCATTTAAAACAGCCCAGTAGCACATTACGGTGCCAGCACACATAAACTTTTTAAACTCCTCTGCGAGTGTGGTGTGAATTGCGTACATTGCTGATGCATTCAGACGTCTTAAAGGCCTATCGGAGTTTGTCATGCATGTCCACTTCCCCATTTGTCACGATAGATATTGTGTAGAGCATGGCAACGAACATGTCACATGTCGTTTCTATCTTTACCTTTGAACAGGCCTAAATTCAACTTGAAGTTTTTCTCCCTTGGGTTAGACGTTAAGTAGAATAGTCTGGAGGCAAATCTCTTTTTCTCCATCTCACTTCTTCAAAGAAAGATGGGAGCTTACAGATAGATAAACTGTGTTCTACCAATAGGGACAGTTCCAGGAATCGTTTAAGGTAGAATGATGTCTAGACCACCAGGCTGAACTTTCTGCATCAGATACAAATTGTCTGTTTAAATAAAAAAGCAATGTCTATTTTCTGTGAAAATATATTTTTTTTCTACAGAACTTCTCACAAGACTCCAATAAAAAAAAAGAAATCAGTAAATGCTTGATGGGTACAAGCCCCTGCAACAAAGATCAAATGTGGCACAACATCTTATACTGTATCCTAGCCCAACTCATATAAAACATCTCTATAAACCATCAGCCTCATGGAAAATGAAGCAAGGATATTCGCATTGGTGCTCAAAGCAAATAGAAAAACGTCTCTCCAGACCTGAAAACGATAAGAGAAGTGCAGTATCTGGGGGGGGTCTTAATCACAGTGATTCATAAGCCGATTAATCAGAGTGTCCCTTGGAGGAGAGTGCCACCCTTTCCTCCAACGACATCAGGAAACGTTACAAACAAATAACAGTAATCCATTTGCTGCCCCCAGGTCCAGTTTCCTGCTTCCTATCTCGAAAAAAATCACAAGCTTTTTTCCAACACTATTTTTGGCACTATTTTCTGCAAAGTGGACAGGTCGGCACAATGGCTGTTAGGAGCCAGGGACAGTCTTTGTCATCAATGTGTTAACACTGCTCCATTATATTTAACTTTCACTTGAATATTAAAAAACACTGCTTCAATCCTGAGCTTCAGCTGTATGTATCCATCGTTTTCCATGCAACTGAGCTTCTCTTCGCAAAATGTATCGCACAAGGGTCTGTGGGACAGGTAGTGTCTTGTCTGGATCCATTCTCCCTCTCAGTCATCTATCACTTCGTGAGATTGCCAGACGCCCAACACGTATGAATAAACAATTGATTCATTTGCAGAGTTTGGGCGGTGTTATCTGAGCCATCCTGAGCGTTAATAAACCTCTCGCGTCTTCGGCTTTGCTGGACACTTTTCAATCAGTCAGACCACAGCGTCGCCCTGGCCTGCCGTGGGCCGCTCTCCTTCCCTGAGGCTGTGAGACTGTCTGTGTGGATGATGTCGTCAGTGCTTCTAAGTGGCACTGAGTGTGACCTTGTTCTACTAACATCTGTGCTGTCCTGCCAACACAGGACTGAAACCAGCGACGCACAGCTGTCAGATGAGCCAGCAGCCAGAGAACCCCCGAGTCTCTGGGACACACAGCCAAGGGCACGTCGTCAGGATACCTAACATCACTGGTCCAACCCAGAGCTTGAGGGTGAAAGGCCATGGACTGCACATTTTATCTCATGCAGATTTGGTGGACTGTGCATGAACTACATTTGTGTGTGTGTGTGTGTGTTTATTGCTGGGGCAGTGAGATAAGCAGGGTACAGTGTGATAGAGAGGAAAGGTGAAAGAGGAGGGATGCCAACCCTACCATGCTTCCCTTCAAACGTGTGTTATGCTTTCAGGAATGTGTTATGTAGAGGAATGTCAAATGCCTGGTATGGTATCTTGATGATACATTCAATCATGTATAGTGTAACAGATTTAGTCATCATGATGAAATTGCTTATTTCCCTCTCACATAGCATTACAAGTCTTCTAGGCAAAGTGCCCGCAGTCTGACAGCACAAGGTAAACGTTAATCATGATGACAAAACACGGTGCCCCTCCCACCATCCCCTGACCACCACGATATCAATGCATTTTTCCCGACACATTCAACCAACAACAGGTACCAGGAGAGCCTGTTGACTGGAGGATGAACCCAGCCAGCCTTTTGCAGATGTAAGGCCTTTCTCCCCTCCAGTGTTGCCAACGGTGACGATTGTTGACCGGCCCCAGAGTGCTGAAGCTCACCCATAATGGATGCTCCCTTGACACCTCACAATCGTCTTGTCTCACTTGTCCTTTCTCTGTCACTCTGACGCATTTTCTCCCTGAACTCTCTCTTGCTCTCTCTCTCTCTCTCTCTCTCTCTCTCTCTCTCTCCCTCCTCCTTCATATTGTCCCCTCTGTCTCTCCAATCCCTCCCTCCACCACGGCCTGTGTTGAATGTTTAGCATGGATGTAATGGTACATGGAGTGTCTGCCATTACAGTGGCAGTATACCATTCATCCTGGGGAGAATCCCTGCTCGGGAGATCAATAGCCACTGGCAGGAAGATGAAGAATAGCGGCAGTAAGTGGGGGAGGGAGGGCCATGCAGTCTACCTACCATTGATTGAGAAAGCTGGCATCCCATCCTGGACAAGGGCCACAGTGGACGAGCTAACCACTTACTGTTTATTAATTACCATGCTAAGACTGCATATATCATCCCAGGGTGGGGTTCCGCAGTGGTACATGGAGAACAACTTCAGAACCTAAACCCTCGAGATGGCCTCATTTCAATAAGTACAATGAGAAATATGATGTCACTTCTCACAGTGTTCAGGCTAAGTCTAAATGAATGTGTACCGTTTAACCTTTAAGTTCATGTAGTTCTTGGTTGTATTAAAATAAAGTGTGCAGGCCCGCCATACTTTAACATTTTTATTTAGTCATTCAGCAGACGCTATTATTATCAAAACAACTTAGAAGAAAGAGCTTCACAAAAGGTGCATAAGTCAGTGATCATAAACTACAGGATAGCCCCCAAAAACAATGCTTGTAGTCAAAACATGAAGCATACATTGTGAAAAGCAAGTAAGTAAGAGCCAATGGGTAGAACCTGAAGAGCTTGTAGCAAATTACAGTTAAACCACATGATCCTCAAAAGTGCTATAGTGTACCCTAGGCTAATAGTGTTACAACATGCATAGAACCCCACTTAGTATAACCACACAGTTTGACCTACAGTACATCAGCAGGGTGGAAACCCTTTGCAGAACAAGTTATGTATAATAAAAACCTTCTACATTTTTCAAGGTTTTTTAAAATGTTTTATTTATGCATTGTGGAATATTGCCACTATGGGTTTAAGTCGTGTTTTTATGATTATGCAGCTTGACTTTGCTAATTGCTGTCTTGAAACAGAATATACAGTAGAGGGACTTGCTTTGAAACAAATACAACTCAGAGGTCAAGGAATTAGAGCAGGATTATGGCTGTTTCCATGCCACCCAGTGGAACCACATTTTTACAAACTACAACCATCCCATTATTTAAAAGGAACATGGAGTGCCAATTAAAGCCAAGGACTTATTTGGCTTGGCTTTGATAACAACAGCAACATCAACATCCTCCAAAATACCTTTAGGCCTCGACTTCACAACTTCAACGCACATTCTACTGAGGAGCTTTGTGTTCTCTCTTCCCCCCAAGAGAAAGAGGCAGAGAGAGGAAGAGCGGGAGGAGGCAAGGGGGGATAGAGAGAGAAGTAGAGAGAGATCAACCATGAAAGTGCTGACAGAGCATGTGCTGTTGGAAGACAGCAGAGAGGCCCGGTCTTGTGAAAGCAGTGATGGGACTGGCTTGCTGGGTGATACATCATCCTCTCTCCTCTAGATTACTCTGGAGGACAGAAGGAGAGGTGATTCTGTCTTCTAATGTCTGTCTAGACTGACCCCTGCACCGTGTACAACTCTGACATCATAAACAAATGATGCACAGTATGAGATAGATGTAGGCACATTACAATATTGTTATCAAGCACCCATAATTCCCAGTTCTTCATGCAAATAAGGCATTCAACTTCAGCTGGATCAAGCAAGCCCCATTTGCACAGTTCAGTGCTGTTTGAGTTTAACAATTCAAGGCGCGTGTTCAGTGTTGTGATGAGCACAAAAAATAATAAGTAAAGACACCTACTTTTTGGGAGAGGCGTGGGCTTATTACTGCATCAATCTGTGACAGAACAAAAAGGTGCTTGCTGGTTGCAAACCTGGGAATTATGTATTAGATATTTTTTTATTCCATTACACAATGTGTCTTTTCACAGAAAACAATGAGGACTGTTAAATACAGATTACTGTAAATAAGCGCATAGTTGAAATATTGCTCTAGCACAGTGTGCTAGAAAATGAATAACTTGTTGAGGAAACTCATTTGTATATTAGGTTGTTTAGTATTACGTGAAAAACACGGTATTATAAAGAATCTTCAGTCATTAATCTCTTATCAGTTTGTTTCTCCTCTTCTCTTCCTTATATTCCTGAGGGAAGTCTAGCTTTGCAATGTGTTTAGCTTCGGATATTTCTCCAGTGAAAACAGCAAATGTCTCCATCCTTCTTTTATTCACCTTCTGTCTTTTCCACCGTCAGGGGACAGCTGTCTTTCCGCTCCCCTGTCTGTCAGCGCTACAGTTTGCTCGCATTTTCTTATGAAACTGGAACTCAGCCTGCAAAAACGTCTCGCCACTCTTTGCTCAAACCTTTTTTCACACTTCCTTGGTATGCATCATGTTCATCCCATCTGCTGGGCTATTCACTCAAATGCACATTGACTTCACATTTTAGGAGGTTTTGAAATATTCAATGAGAACACAAAAACGGCACCATTAGTTGTTTGGAAAATGGGCCTCACCGAGCAGAAAAACCAAGGGGGAAAAACAACCTTCTTCCAAACCTAGATATCGCCCCTCCCCCTTTTCTGGCTTTTAGGAGCATAAGTATGTTTGAGGCAGCTTGAGTCCCATCATGGTTCCCTTGCCTGAGACTAATGAGCAAGCGCTCCAGCGGGCGCACATGTGACCATCTACCATTTCCCACTCACTCCCCTCCTCCCTCACCCTCTAAGCAGCCGAGCTGGAATAAGCACATCTCGAACAGCAGCAGTGGAAAACAGAACCTCGGCGGTGTTTCCGGCCTCTCGTGGCCGGGCATGTTGAACTAGATAAACGGGATGAAATCAGATCACAATGGCCTTGATGTCCAGCTCTGGGATTTAGAGGGGAGAGCAGAGGGAGAGAGGGAAACAGGGGGAGAGAGGCGAGGGAGAGGACCCTGACAGCTTGTGCCCTTGATGGCCAAATCCCGACCCCTGTTGTCCTTCCAAGCAGGAAGGCCTTTCCAGCTGTCAGCCAGTGAGCCAGGCCCCGGTCGTCATCCAGGCCGCGGTGTCCCGATTCCTCTCCCTTTCCTCCCTCCGCTGTCCTGCATGCGCTTGTTCCCTTTCCTTTTCTCTCTCTTTTAAATAAAACATATTCTTTCCCCCCCCCGTCCTCTGTGGGAGAGTGGTTCCAGACTGTTGTCCCTAAGCCGGTCTCCCAGGCCCTGGGAAGGAAAAGCTCTCCAACACTCTTCTCCAACTGTCCATCTGTGCAGGGGCTGGTCGGGGGGTGCTGGTGGCGAGGATGGGGGCGGTGATGCTGGAGGAGGAGGTGGTGTGTTCTGGAGCAGTGAATTCAGCTGGCTCTCTGTCGGCTTCCCTGAATACACAGTCTGCACTCTCCCTGATACATGTTTGTTTGCATATGGTAATATGAAGTTTATGGTAATTCGTAACAGATCGTGTGACATTTGTTGAAGTTTCTGTACGACATTTCCCAAATCCTCGTTCTGTAGGTTGGGGCTTCACAAGGTGCGGGGTGACCCCTGGAGTGAGGGGTTGAACTATTGAAGGAGTGACACCATTTCTCCATTCAAACTGAAAGTTCGAGAAGCATGGCTCTATGTTGACAAGGTACTACACAACATATCAGACCTCTGCATTGAGACTAGAGTTCTTGCGGCACTTTTCTGAAGAAGGAGGAGGACCAGTCATTAGGCTTCGGCCTATTCCATTTTGTCTGCTTCATGCTCGCCGTAAGGGGGGCACTGGCCAAACGTCCTAGTCCAGGGGCCTGTTTGACCAACCCAAGTGTAGTTTTAATTATGTGGTGTCAGAGCAGGCCATGCAGGCCCTCGGCCTCTTTGGAGCTGAATGTAATTGAAAATAAGTCTCAATCTGGTGCATGAAAACCAACCGGGAAATATCCGGAAATAGCCCCAGTTTTAATGAGTTTATTCATTAAAAGTTGACCAATGTCCTATGAGATCCAAGTGCACTTTTAGGCAGAGTGGGATGCCATATGAGCTAGACAAACGGACATGTGAGAACATTGTTCTCACATCTCTGCTTGTGATTCGACCATCAAAGATTCGACAGATTATTTTTTTGATATGTAGCTGATCTGCCTGTCTGTTTTGGCCCTGGGCTGTGGTGTTGTGGTACTGGGCTGTGTTGTGGATGAGAGAAAGAATCACTGCCCTGTAATGTTAGGGTTCTGAGTTCAATCACTACAAATACCAAAACATCTGGGGGGTATTCCAGAAAACAGGTTATGTGACATAACCGGGTAAGTTAACCCACCAGCTGATTCACAATGTTGCAGCAACCTACTGGCAATGTTGCTACAACGCTGGGTGTCAGCTGGGGAGTTAATTTACCCGGGTATGTCACATAACTTGCTTTCTGGAATACCCCCCAGGTGGTGCAGTTGTTGGAGCAAACATAACCCTATCCCCAACAAATATCCAAACCAATAAAATAAAGGATATACCAGGACACGGAAGTGATTGTGATACAATTGTGATATAAGATACAGACTAGTTTTTGTGTTTGTTTTCTCCAGCTTCAACTCGCAGAAACATCCCCTCACCCCCACCTCACCTCACCATACCCCTCATCCCCTCACCCCCACCTCACCTCACCATACCCCTCATCCCCTCACCCCCACCTCACCTCACCATACGCCTCATCCCCTCACCCCCACCTCACCTCACCATACCCCTCATCCCCTCACCCCCCACCTCACCTCACCATACCCCTCATCCCCTCACCCCCACCTCACCTCACCATACCCCTCATCCCCTCACCCCCACCTCACCATACCCCTCATCCCCTCACCCCCACCTCACCATACCCCTCATCCCCTCACCCCCACCTCACCATACCCCTCATCCCCTCACCCCCACCTCACCATATCCCTCATCCCCTCACCCCCTTGCCTCATCACCTCCCCTGCCACCATTCACTCCAGGTCCACCTCTCTCACATGGCTAATATGACATTTATCTGTAATTAGACTCTTACATATTTTAATAGGAAATGATATCCCTTAAGGTCTCCCTGTCATTTGCATGGGCAGCTCCGATGATAATCAGGTCTAAGAAAAAAAAACATTCTCAATGACACGGGCTGTCATCCCAAATTAGCACCCACAGAATCCTTATCAGGCATGTGACCTTCCAGAGCACTGCTCAACGTTGGGTATCATGAGGGGGAAATAATGGGGTGTGCGTGCAGATTTAGGAGGTTGCATGCAGGTTGTGTGTGAGTATTTGTGTCTGTTTGTGTGTGTGTGCGTGTGCATTTGTGTCTGTTTGCACGTGTGTGAATGTGATAACTTGTTTGTTTACTTCAATGTCAACTTGTTTGCATTTCAACCCATTTAAAAAGTTTGGGGCAAAGCCTAAGATTAGACTAACTCTGGGCTTCGTGGCCATTTACTGTACAGTACCAACATCATCGCAACCGGATGTGTGCTGAAGCCAGAGATCCAAAATAAACCCAGAGAGACAATCTGGGCTTGCTGACTAAAAGACGCATGAATATTCCATGTGATAGAATGGACTGAACCCTGTTCTCCAATTCCCTGAGGACACGCCTTGGGGGCTTTCCTCTCACAGCAGACATCTCAGCGACATCTGTAGAAAGTCCGTAAGAATTAGTAGAGGGGCTTTATCCTCTGTGTTGTTGTATGCAGAGCTGTTACACAACGTGGTACTTGCGGGGCTGTTTGGTGGGAGGCAGTAGCAGGTCCACCCTGAGGTGTGAAACAGCTCGCTGCTCAGCGTGTATCTCTCCTCCATCTATCATTCAGAAGCAGCCTGCGTAACCAGGAGAACGGGGAGAACTCAACAAGGTCAGCTTGACTTGAACAGTTCCAGGGCACAGCAAACAGCGCCTGACGCAACCCAGCGTCCTGGAGACATCAAAACGGGCCAGCATCACAAAGGATATCCCTGCCCTCCACCCACCCCCAGCTCTTAGTCCGTAAAGGCCCAAGCCCCAGGCTCCAGGCCCCCAAGCCCCCATACTCGGCCATACTCTGAGTCCCTCTCTGATGGGTCAGGTCAGTACAGCCTGCCCCCTCACTGACATGACCTGGTCACCAGCACATCTGCTTTAGTTAGCATGACTCAGCTTCCTCCTCACTGCCACACATCCTCTGGCATCTCCTCCTAGGTGACTCAATGGGTCCAGAATTTGGACATGAAACAGCTAAAGGAGAATTGTAAACAGGTTTACAGCAAACAATCAACCACTTCCTTGTCGTGTATGCTTTACCGACTTTGGCCCGAGAAAGCAAAGTCTGTTGCAGATTAATGAATGTAATGAGCTTGGACAGAACGTCGTACATCTGTTTGGATAAGGCTCAAATGTCTATCTTTCACTCAGGAGGGAAAATCGATTAAAAAAGGGGGACGGAGGATAGAAAGAGACTAGTCAGCATGAATGGAAATAAAAAGATGATGCATGTGGTTTTTTTAAAGGTAGTTTGACTTTTATTCCCCAGTGTGAACATTACTTTAATAGTTTGTACAGCATTCGTACAACTGATACAGCTTTTGCATGCATATACAGCACACAGGTGAGGGGGAGAGAAGGATGAAGCTGGGGTGGGGTGCTGTGTGTTTGGACAATTCATTCCAAGATGTGAAATGTTCAGCTTTGAGCACCGAGGAGTAGCTAATGCCTGAATATTTATAGGACTTGGCTAGCTAGGATAAGTGAATATGTATGTTCTGTATTTTGCTGGTGGTGTAGACATGCATGTGTTACCACATGTTCAGTATCGGTGCTGCTTGTAGGCTTGTTGACTCGCTCTGTAATGGATGAATGAAAAATCTGGATTTAGCATTCATGTTATTGCTTCCTGCTGTAGCCGACACATGGAATGTGAAGACAGTGGTACCAGTCGATCGCACAGCTTATGGTGGTAGATATATACCACCATATATAGTGATATATATCCATTTCCATTTCCCAGTCTCGGCCTCAGGTTCTATTTTTTTCTTCTTTAACTGTTAATTATACATTATACATATACATACCCTTCTTAGCGATTCATAGTCTCTATTATGAACATGTTTTGTGAACATCATTTTTGAATTGGTCATTTTAAAAGTAGATCACAAGCCAAAAAAGTGTGGGCACCCCTTGTCTACAGTATCCAATAGGAGCTATGTTTACTGTCATCTGGTTCAGCTCACTGTATAGTAATGTATCCTTATAGCTGTGTTTTCCTCTATCTCACAATGTCCAAACCCCTTTCTTTCAACCTGTTCATTTCTCTTTTTCTTTCCTGTTCTTGCTCTCTTTTCCCTTCACATCAGGCAAGTTCTGTGCTGGGAAAAGAGATGAGATGAGTGAGGTGGTGGAGTGTGGCAGATTGGGAGTAAAATGTGAGACAAAGCAATTGCATTCCATATTGAATTGGGAATAAGGGACAACAGAAACTCCCCCTTCAACTCCTCTCTTATTTCTTGGACTTTCCTCAGGAAGTAGACCAATTTAAATGGGAGGAGCTAAGGAACTGGGAACACCTAAAGTGTTAGTTTTGCTCATCAAATCCTGATCCTTTAGCCTATGCATCTGTTAATTTATTAATTCTATTTGATAAAAAAATTGACAGAAATTACTCAAACATAAAAAAATCCCCCCCACACACACACAGTCAACCACCTGCACACACACACACACACACACACACTCCCTGCCTGTTCGCTCCTTTGTGATAGTGGGGGTCCATAGGGGACACAGCACGATGGATATGGCAGAGAGGCCACCCTCTTTGCCCCAGCCCTGTCACAGTCTGAAAACTGCCTTCATATATTTATCAAAGACGAGGGGGGGATCTCCTTTCTGACAGCAGAGCAAGGGGCTGGAAGTGGAAGACAGGCGCAGGAACAGCAGCAGGAACAGCAGCAGGAACACCAGTGTTCAATGCATAACATCCAGGATTACAACTGGGGTTGACATGGGCTTCCTTGAAGTTGCACGTATTGATGTATAATGTGTTTTGTACAAAGTAACATATCATCTATTAAACACCATGATGGAAAAAAACTGTCAGTTGATAAGAACAATAATTCAATTGAACACATTAAAAAACCGCCTCTTCACACTGGTATATCATCTACTAATGAATATCCATCGCAGCACTGTACTGCTGTGATCAAATTAAATATTGATGCAATTTGAAAGATTATTGCAGTACATATATCACTCTGGTAACCCAGTAATCTAAGAAAGATAAATATAATATGGCCTTTCACTACAACAGCATAACCAATGCAGGAAAACAACATTGATGAAACGTAATGATGAAGCAGCTTCCCACCTTGACTCCTGGTGTGCACGATAGGGTTATTTACAGCAACGCTGTCTCTGTGCCTGAATGCTCAGTACTGCTGAGGGGTCCTACGTGTATCCTCCTCCTGCAACACTCCAATATAACTCACTTCTTCCTTCCCTAACATGCCCCCGCCCCCTCCATACACAACTCCACACACACACACACAAATGCACACCCACCCGCACACACACGTAATATACACACACACACACACACACTCAAGCACAAATATAACGACTCCACTACCCTCTGAGGCCTCATTGACCTTATATTTGGCCTGTTTCGACCTTTTCAATGGCAGGTCTCTGTGGTGGTGGACAAGGCATGTTAGCCTTTCAGGTTGGTGATCAGCTGAACAGAATGGCTGACAGGAAGTGTCTCAGCAGGATTGCGTGCGGTCAATGTAGTGATGAGGGAAGCTAGTGATGAGGGATGTGGTTAGAAAGGTGAGGCTCCCTTTGGAGTAAAGGAACAAGGCAGGAACCATCTTCATCTCTCTATCTGTCTCTCTCTGTCTTTCTTTCTTTCTTTCTTTTTCTCCATCATTCTCTTTCTTCTTTCTCTCCTCATTTTTCTCTGCCCATCTCTCTCTCTCTCTCTCTCTCTCTCTCTTTCTCTCTTTCTCTCTCTCTCTATTTCTCTCGCACACTCTCACTCTCTGTCTCTCTTTCCCCCTCCCTGTTTATCCATCTTCCTTTCTCCTGCCCTCACCAGTAGACTTTGCCTGGCAGTGGCATGGTCCATCATTCCGACTCCAACAGCCTTGCAACATCTGTTCATTAGCCCTGACAGATGAAACCATAAAAAGATAAAAGAGGAGAGCGAAGGCGTGAGTGGAGGACAGGACATCCTCTAACTCTCCGCCATTACACTTCCCCGCGAAGGAGGGTGCTAAACGGGGCGCCAGCCACGGTATCAGATGTGCGGTGATATTTCCAGACTTGCGGCGTGTGAGAGTGTTGTGAACAGCAAGCAGGACTGGCAGGTAGAGAGGGGGGGAGTGGTGAGAGGTAATCTAGGATTGTGTACCATCCGTCATGGCTCCCTCTGCTCTATTGTGCCGGCTGAAGGTCTTCCTGCCCATTACATTGTTTTGTTGCATTCTTATTCCCCCACCTCTGAAATGTCACTGGGAAATGGGCACCCAGCATTGACATGGCTGAGATACCAATAAATAATGCAGAAGGCATTACTTTGTCCCCTTCCTCGGTGTGGACGGGACCAGTCAGTAGAGCACTAGTACCCATGGGACTTGGAAGGACTTCCAGGGAACGGAGCACTTGCAGCACATGCAGAAACATTCACGTACATGGTGTACCTGGCTGTGGGACACACACATACATGTGCACACCCACACACAGACACACACACACAAAGTGCATATAGCACAGACATATTTACATGCAGAGCACTCGTTCAAACTGTAACATCGATAAAAATGCAGCAATCCAAACTTACAGTAGAAGTGGATAAGGTCACCGGCCGAAACTTAAACCACAGCTAAACAGTCGCATTGGAAATCAATGCAGTCACAGACCATCACATTTTCGACACTTGTCCTCTCACAAACTTTCAGGCGGGAAAGAAAATACATAGAGAAGCATCTACCCCAGTGGTGGCATCTTCTCTCATGTGCATAAAATGCATTGAATGCAGTGAGATGTGTGGAGACAGTGAGACACAAGCAGGAGAACCAGCCTGAATCGAATGAGTTTGATGTTATCGCCCGGGGAGGCAGGTCACATCGCCCAGGTCTTTGACAAACACAGTGGTCTGAAGAAGGGATTAGAAAGAAAGGTCAGGGAATGCAGGAGTGAGACGGGCAGGAGAATTAAGTCATCACATGCTATCTGAAGTTCAAACACAACACCTTCCGCTCACGCTCCAGTGGGCTTATCTCCTCAGCAACAGCTGAACCGCGGGCGGCCTGTGTATTAAACGGACAAGCACATAGATCCTCAGTCTTTTACAGGTGATAGTCACTCTCTTCCAGACGTGTTGCACTGCTTGTCTTCCGTTTCTCCATGCAGTCGAGCCGACGTGCTCGTGGCATTTGGTGGGACCAGATAAGAGTATCTTGAAGGGCATGACAAATTACCATTACATTCAATGACAGCTGCTCTTCTACAGTATAACACAGAGAAGACAGCACCAATTTAAAGAACTAAACAAGGGGACTTGTTCAGACCAACAGGACATGACATGTTTCCAAGCATTTAGTTTGTATTCTTTTGTATTTGTGTTGTGTGATTCTTGTATGTGCATAATTGTGGGTTGGTTATGCTTACCATTCTAGGCCATCAGTGAAGATTTAGTTTGACAGTGTTTGCAAACAGGGATATACACTTGAAATTGTATTTGATTTGTTAATGTAGCATGCAATTGTGCACAGTTGTGTGCTGTTTAGTGAAGCCTGAATAGACTCAATCAGATGGCAGGAGATGTGTTTGCCATTTGTTTAGTTAAGACACAGAGTTTGTGTATCAAAACAGTAAATCACACCAATAAGCCAGGTGTTGAGAAAAACACTGTGCTTATGTTGCGAATGCTCCAGGTTCCCTTCCGGCAAAGTGCAATACAAATGGAATAGCATAACCATTGCAAAAAAATACAACTTTAACAGCCAAAATAGAACCCAAACACAACCAATTGACGAGTCCAAACTGAAAACAAAAATATGAATTGAAGAGTCATAACCCAAAAATGCAAATGGATTGGTCCAAACCTAACCCCAAAGCATGAATGGAATAGCTCAACACTAACCCAAATGGATTAGCCCAACCCTTCACATACATTCTGAATTGCATAAACTCACATTTACAAACATTTTAGCATTGAACAGTATTGTTTGCTTTTGTAAATAATAATCCTATTTTCTAAAGTGCTACTGGGAAAACCAGAGGACATTTGTTTGGGAGTCTATGAAAGTTGAGTTTTATTCACTTTAAACAAAGGAGCCGTATGAGATTACTGTTCAACAAAAAAGACGATGGTTGCATTATTTGTGAAGCTGACAGGCTGTGGGTACACAGATCCAGCACTACTGAGACACTGCTGAACATACTTGTTCACATTGGTGGGGTTCAGTCTGAATACACCACCCTCGGGTTACTGAAGTCTTTTTCAGACGTTTTCTCAGACGCCTCAGCCTCCTTCTCTGTTCTCCCGATTGCCAAATGAACCCAAGACAAAGCCAAAATAATATCTTATTCATATTTCTCTTTTTCTTTTTTTTCAACGTCTCTGCAGCTCTTTCCTCTTCCTTCTTCTCGAATCCCTTCTCGCTGTATCGCCTCCCAACACAATAGCAGCCCAGCGCGTGCTCCCGGGGCCCGGAGTGCTACGCCAGGCAGCACCACTTGTTTGAAAGCCTCCCACGCATGTTGACGGCCTCAGCTGAATCATGTCAATCCCAAGACTCCCTTTCTCCTTGCATGACGAGAAAGAGTAAGAGAGAGAGAGAGAAAGAGAGAGAGAGGGGAAGGACAAAATCACAAAAGGGAAGAGAGAGAGACAGACTCAGGAGGGAGAGAGGAAATGAGGACCAAAAGAGAGTGACAGAGATTTAGCTTGAATGCATTCCTTTTTTTGACCAAAGGAGGCACTGTTGCCTTTTGTTTGATGGAGCTTGCAGGCTGATCCTATCGCTTCTCTGGTGCATAGATTGTGAATCCCTGGTCAGAACGAGCTCAGGTAGACATACATACATACATACAGACAGACAGACAGACAGACAGACAGACAGACAGACAGACATACAGACAGACAGACAGACAGACAGACAGACAGACAGACAGACAGACAGACAGACAGACAGACAGACAGACAGACAGACAGACCGAAAGACAGACAGATAGACAGGAGCCAGTGAGATCAGAGAGAAAGTTTCACTTTCTCATAACACACACATTAGTTAAGTAAAGCCAGTGATCTACTTCTCACTTAAGGGTGGTCGAATACATTGAATCCATTGAGAGTTGTGCGACATACTGTATATCCATTGGATTAATCACTTTAGGATTACCAGTGCAATTTCTTTACTTGAATTAATATTAAGCTTTCAAAAATACAGAATTTCTATAAATAGTTTTGTTCCTCCAGACTTGAGTCTAAAAAATGTCAACGAAAGTATTATGTCAGGGTCCAGAGTTTTATATTGGTACAAATTGGTAATTGATTATTTTTGGCCTTTCACAAGGGCTCATGCAGAGAGCAGAAAAGCCCTGATTAGATTTTTATTGAGGTGATGGCACCACTGAATTGAAAATCTGTTGTCCCTTTCTCTCCCTCTCTCTCACTGTCAGTCTTTCTTTCTTCCTCTTTCTCTTTCTTCCTCTTTCTCTTTCTTCCTCTTTCTCTATCTCTTTCTGTCTATATTTTTCACTTTCACTCTGTATCTCTCTCAATATTCACTCTGTATCTCTCTCTCAATATCCCTCTCTCCTCTCTTTCTCCATCTCCATCTCTGTCTCTGTCTCTGTCTGTGTGTTTCTCTCTCTCTCTGTTTTTCCCTATTGGTGCCTCCTTACTATCTCTCTCCTTCTCCATCCCTCTTTTACCCTCTTTTACTCTTCCCCGCCCCGTCTCTCTCCCTCTCTCCCCCTCTCTCCCCCTCTCTGCCCCCTGTGCCATGGCAGAGTGACAGGCCTTAGTTCTCAACGACGTGTGAGCGCTAGCGACAGCCACTGATCCTGCCTGGAGCCGTGCCATCGTCGTGCTAACCATGCCCAGAATTTCCCTAGCAGAGGACCCATTGAAAAGGATCAACGTTTAGCTACGTGTGGAGGGGAGACAGGCATATCTGGTAAGGACCCAAGCAGGAGGGAAGGGGGGGAGGGGGTTGGTGCTGGAGTCGATGCCAGCTGGAAGGCTGCTTCCCTTAGCAGGGTCCAATCCATTTCACATCAGCTGGGCTTGATTTCCGAAGTGAGCTGAGGGACGAGCCTTGAACAGCTGGCACAAGAGGTGAGACTTTTTTCAGGACACAGACAGAGAACACTTCGTAATCGCTGGTTGGATTGTACACACCGCTTGGCAAGGTAATTAGCTGTGTTTATGCAAAGAGACATTTGCAACTGTTACCCGTGTGGTAAACATCAGGACCTTCGCTTCACCGGGCAGAGAGCGAATAACACACTCAGCTCCCTAAGACTGGCCTGGATATTCTCAGCTGTTTTATTTAGGTTTCAAAAGCACCCAAAAAAGAATTTAGCAATAGACTCTCTTCCTTGTTATGCAGGGCCAGGGAGTTTCAGAGAGATATAAAATATTTTAAAGGAGAATAGATTGGGCCAACCATAGCACACCTACATGTACAGGCACACACAACCACATACACACTTGCGCAAACACACGGAGGTGGACTGTTGAAGTCTGTCGGAACGCAACAATGTCAAGAAACCTTTCTTTGATGGTCCACATCACACAGAGATAAGAGTCGGCGATGCCGTCTTTGAAAAGTGGCCTCGAGCCAGTGTTGTTCCCCTGTCTAGAAACACTAAGCTCAACATGTTGTTAGAGATGGTACTGCTTGTCCTGGAAAAACAGCCACCACACCTCCAAAAACGTTAACCGTTTGGTTTTAATGAAGCGCTTGTGAGAGCGTGCTGAGTTCCACCCTCATTCAGCGCTGGGTTCACAGTGCTCCTCATTATATCTCCATTACCTCTGTGGTGAATCCCCCGCCCAGCCGCCCCCCCGATGGAGCTGATGAGGTTGAGGAAGAGGGTGACATTTACACGGCTACAGACACCCCTCTCCAAGACGCAGCTCCTTACCGTGTGATTAATCATTGCCGTCATGTGACTTTTCTCAATCGGAGTAAGGGACTGACACCCATGGGGATAAACATCGGACACAGACAAGGGGACGCTGTCTGGTGGTTTTATCGACTGGCTTGTCGTTTGAGTCCTGGTAAGTGGGTGCTTATGTCAACAAACGGGACTGTATCCCTCGTGTGGTGTTATCTTCCCGCAGGCAGATGTTCCATACAGAAGTTGATATACGTTACCGTGTGATAGTGGCATGGTACAGTTTAGATCTAATCCTGGCAAATCCTGGCAAAGTTTGATATGTCTAACATGTGTTTATTTAATTTTGTTATACTCTGATAGTTATGAAAGGGGAGTTGTTGAACGTTTCACCATGTCAGGTTTGTCAAACATGTCACCAAGCATTACAAAATGTAGTTTAAGTTTTGTCAATGTAGACAAGTCTACTGAACATTGTGTGTCATATATTTGCATAATAACCATGAATATATTTAACCTAATGTGAACTGTAAATGGACTCTGCAGTCTTTATTGCATATTCATACATTGCCAAAACAATATTAGAATTGCTAAGCATGTCAAATGTGTACACAGTAAAATTAACAAAAGGCATAAACACATTTAGCAGAATACAAATATTTTATGAATCAAACATGTTGAAGTCTTCCTGGCATAATGTTGGAGTTGGTTCAAATATGGTGGAAAAACATACAATAGAGTTTAGGGTCTAGAAGGAAGCAGAGACACAAGCTCTGCAGGGGTATGTTTATATTACAATATTGTCACTTTATTAGAGCCCAGATGTCAATAGAAATCAATGTTACATTCCCTAGCCTTTAGTGTCCAGCAGGGAAGTGATTGGGAGGACCAGCTGAGATAAAATGATCCTGAGCCTGTGGTGATTTTCAGTACCTCAGGGTATGGACAAGGAAAGAGAGAGAAAGTGAGAAGGAGAGAATGAGAAAGTGCCAAGAGTGAGAGAGATACAAAGAGACAAGAGCAAGAGAGAGAGAGAGAGAGAGAGAGAGAGAGAGAGAGAGAGAGAGAGAGAGAGAGAGAGAGAGAGAGAGCGAACTGTTGAGGGAGATAAAGAAATTGAGAGAAAAAGACGTAGAGGGGCAAGGGAGAGAGACAGCTGTGAAGTAAGTGATAAATAGATAGAGGGAGGGAGGAGGAGAGGGACGGAGGGAGGGAGAGCAGCGGTGCTAAGCAGACAGAGTGTGGTGCTCCCACAGATGTGTTTATTAATAAGTTGGCTGGCGTTTAATTGCCCTGTCGCCTCCGCGGCGTCATATCGAGAAGACAAGCGACGCAGTGGGACGGCCGAGATTTGAGGACGGGGGGGTGCCATCGCCAGGAACAGACTGCAGGAAGTGACAGGGACTTTTTAGTTGACTTTTGGAGACTGAAGAAGGTTGGGCCCCTGCAGGATAGCTCTCCTGCAGTCTCAACGGGGAGTGCTGCTGACAGAAAAAACAGAGGACTTGTTGACTTTTAGGAGAAGAGGAGAGCCAAGGGTAATATATATATATATATATGTTTTGCTCAATGACAGAAGAACCATGACTACAATATGATAAGGTTGCGCTGAAAGATGAATCACAGCGTTGTCAATCCTGTGTGTTAAGACTACATGACTCATTTTAGAAGGCCGGGGGGAGGGGATACTAACATTTACCAACATCTACCCTTGTGTATCAGAGATACTGTCACAAGAACACAAATTACAATGAGGTAGGATTATAATGTCATGCCTAATACAAACAGCAATAATAAGTATCACAGTGGGACACATGAAGACTTACCGTATGCAAGATAATAGTATTTCCCTAAATAATCACAGATCAAAGAAGTCAATGTACATCCCAGTCATGTCTTCCACAGCAGAAAATACTGCTGTGCAGCATCAGTAGTTCCTGCTCTCAGACCAGGTCAGCAGTTGTTTGGTCTCCATTTAGACCATGTCTGTTTTACCTCTCCTGGCCAGACTCGACAGGATGCACCACTCTGCCTCTATGGCTGTCAAGATGACTCACCCATGAGTTCCCCAGTCATACAGATGAACATGATGTGGAAACATGACCTAAACATCAAGTCCTACAACCAGCCTCGTCAAGGTCCTTCACCCAAAGAACCCTCAACCCCCCCATCCCCCCTCCGTCCATCCGTCCGATTCTCCACCCCATCATTGGGAAGGCGGCTCACTGGAGGCTCAATTAAGCCTATGGTTCTAAGCGGGGACCAAATGACTGCAATTAGGGACACCTCGAGAGCCAGCCAGACGCGTCTGCTCAGCAGCATACAGGAAATGACACATCTGGGGTCAACCGTGGTGTGCATGAATAAAATGCCAAGCATGGAAGTGCCGATGCCTCGGGACGGACTGAACACAAGACCTACTGATAATGGCAGGGGAAAGGGCACATCTTATTACAATACTCACGAGTAGAGGACAGGGAGACAGTAAGGCATGATGACCTTAGTGAGAGTATCCTGTTCCACTCTGGGTTGTGATCAGAACGAGGCTAATCTCTGTTCTTTGGGAGTCTCGCACAGTATTCCAGAAGTGAACACTAAATAATTTCAAAAGTAATCTATTTGAGGCTCTCTTTTTGCCTTCCATTTTGTATTACCTTGGAGGCATCATCTATTTAATCATCATCACCATCATGGTAATTACCATTCACATCATCATAATCCCAAAGACATTAAACAGCCTGCTGCTAATTTCTTATGACAAAGAGTTGGGATCATTCGTGAACTGCTCTCTGCAGTGGATGAAGAGTCTGGGCTGACTGGTGCTTGTGTCATGGTGGACTGGAGGAGGGTGTGTTGAAGGTAAATTGACTGACCTCTCACCCCTGTCTCCTTTCACTTAAACAGGCAATATATCAAGAGCCTCGTTAATCAAAATCTTCACTCAATTTTGTTTAAATTGCATTGCACCTTTCTCGCCCAGGCACCGTTTAAAAAAGCTACATGTGCAAAAATGTCATGGCACCTCATTTACATTACCCAAGACTCAACGGGATTCTTTTAACTATTTTAATTTGTTCAAGAGCTTGTTGTATACGTTTGTCTTTTACATATTCAGGGTGAAACTGATCCCATGCAAAATCCAAATTTTCCTCACCTGCATTATACAGTGTTCCTCTGGCCACTATTTCTCACTTTCTCAAATGAAATTGTTTCATCAGACAAGACCCATCATTAACTACACCTGTCTAAACTATACTGTGACTCATGACTTTTGTCCTCAAAGCTTGCTCTGACGGCTTGTCTAAAAACATCTTCCGTGTGTTTCTTATGTAACCCATCTGAACAGACTGCAGTCCATCCACACTGGTTGCATGGTCAGTGGTCACCCCACACATGTTTGTCCCTTGACTCCACAGCACCACGGGTCCCTGGAAACAGCAATCAAATTCAGAGTCTTCCCTTCCATTTGGCCCTGCAAACACTTCATCTCTGTATTTCAGGTATGAAGAGATGACCTGCCAGCCATTCAGCCCAGGTCCAATTTCCCCCTCTCTCACAATTCCATTCCTGATGCTTCAAAGTCAGGAGAAGTCCATTTCATACTGTGTGGCTCCCAAGTAATAGGAGACAGAGGGGAGCGGGTGCAGGGTAAAAGCAAAGAAAAAAATGGACTGTGCTCTTTCAACAGTAGTGTGGTTATGAAACATCCAATCATACCTACTGTCATGGAGTTGGGGGAGTCTTCTAGGGTCTGGAGCCCCTGGCTTTGGGGTGCTGAGGAGACTTCAGGCCAAAGCAAATGTGACAGCTCGGATAGATGTTGATTTATGATGGCCCTCTTGCCCTCTGCACCCCTATCTCTCTCCAACATCAGGCTGCATTTGCAAAGTTCAGATTGGATGTGAAGCGCCATCCACCCATACACACTTCTATCCACTGCCAAGATGGTTGATAGAGTTACAGCAGATTCAAGAAAGTAAGCTGGCTCCCTCTGCCCACTTCGTCTTGAAAGAACACCAAATGTCGTGTTTATTTATTTTTTCTTCTCATTTGTATTCAAAGATTACAGTCTTTTTGAGCAAACTTTCACAGATCTTTCACAAACCTGATTTTCAAACCTGCATAGTAAATCGTAATGTGATTAAGCTTGAACCACATCAATGAAGGTGATGTGTAAAATAACACGTCTAAGTACTGAGTGAAGAGAAAGAGAGACAGTAGTGTACAGTACTGTGTATAATCCTGTCAATTATTTATATGCAATGCTTGGCACTGAGTTATTTTGAGGATGGGAAGTTGTATGATGAATAACATGGGTTCAATGGGTTGGTTTTGATTATCCTTTACAATAGCAAGTACAGCACAACTTCCCAGAATTTCTCATTGTGAGTGGGTTACTCTATCTTGCTAAACAATATTGTCTTTTCAGTTTGTGTGTTAGTTCAAATGCTGATCTTTGGTGCTTTGTTGACAGTTTCCACAGCAATATTTAAACATTAGATTTAGGTCACTGAGTCAAATCTCAGTGACTGGGGCAAAAATAATTTTGTGAGACATGTTCAAATATAGATGTGTTTAAAAATAGCTGTGGCTCAGATTGAAAGCCACTCAGGCTGCATACCGTGGAGCCACAGTAATTGCAAGATGAGCTGCCAGAAAATGAAAAGTCGGACTGAAGAGATGTCAAGCCTCCTATTACTGTAATGTGTTGGACTCACAGTCACTGACAATTTGAGCATCAGTATATATCGTAAACACCATTCTAAATGTACCTGTAAAAGCATTCTTTACCCTGTTTAGAGTCATAAAGTGTCATTGATATAAAACATTCATATTTGGGATTTGTTTTCTGGAAGGATAACGTTCCACAAGGGTAAAAGCCCAGTCATCTAGCCATCATTCTGTACAGGAAAGGTGCATCTAGCCCAGATGTTCTGAGTAGGTAATGAGTTGAGAATGGACTAGTACAGAGCTTTCACTTCAAAGAGCTGAAAGAGCTAGCTCGTACATTGTTTGCATCTGTATTCCATTTCAAGCATTGTAGAAGCACGGTACGAGAGAGAAAGCGAGAGCGAAGCGAGATCATTGGTTGTTTAGTTGAGTGATAACCGTCAGTGCAATGAAAAATGCAAGAGCATTATTTTGATTAAATTAAATTCCAAATGTTTTCCAACAAGCACTGTTAAATGTAGTTGTTGGTCAGTATTCCATGCAACGTTTGTCAATTAACTCACAAAGACAAAAGGCAGCCATACAAGTATCAGAGTGCTCCTCCAAACAACACGATTATGTTTTGTTTTTATCCGTGATTCATGATCCAAAAAACGATTCTTAGTGCAGCAATGCATCTCCTGTGACAAGGAAATGTAAAAAAGGAAAGCGACAAAACAACCAAACAATCTGGTGGGTGTACTTTGAAACCCATAATACCAGGATGACAGCGAGTGCACTCTACCCCCAAAAAGTTGTTTAAGTGTTTTATTTTGTCATGTTGTGTTTTGTGATGAAAGACAAGAAAACAATGCATTTGTTCACTGCTTTCCTCCTCCCCTGGATCTATCTCAGGGAGTGCCTGGCCTGTGGGCGCCCTCCCAGCGTGATGCTCTGACCTGCCTCTGTTGTCTGGACGTTTATTCATGGCAGCAGGTGCTGAGTGTGACGTTAGTGGACCGGGTCTTCAGCCTCTGTCCTCAGGGCTTTAGGGAATAGAGGACCTGGAAACCCAGACTCAAGTGCACCTGATCCCCCTGCTCTTCTCTGGCATATGGGGCCATTACTCTCTCCACCTCCCATGGCACCACTATGCCAGCGCCGGCCGCTGATTATGCAAGGCTGCCTGTGTGAATATTGGCATGCAGGAAAGTTTAGGGGACTGCTTTTGTATCTTTCTGCTCTATCCTAAAGGATGATAGGGGAGGGGAGAACGTTCTGGAACAAAGTTCAACATCAGAGTGTTAGATGAGTGTAATTTCTGCTTTGATGTTTATGCAGTGCGTTCCTCTGAGAGTGTTTGGGAGGCGGAGGAAGGAGCTCCGGGGAAGGAGCAACAGCATTTGATATACTGTGCCACTTACATTACCACATGATTTAATCAATACATATGAGTCAATCTGGTATTCCTACTCTGAACACGAACCACTTATCTTTATATTACCTAGACAAAACATTTGTGAAATGTTGCCTCTGCTGCAAGGCTGTTTTTACAACGTGAGGACTCGGATCATTATTCTGTTGTAAAATATTTCTATAATTTATAGAGTTCAAAATACGCTGTTATTGTGTTGTATGAGTTAGACCACTAGGAAACCAGAGAGAGAATAAGGACAGACAAAAAAATCGAATTTACTTGGTACAGTTACCTGTTATTATCTGTAATTAGTACCTGTACAAACGGCAAATAAACTTGACAAACTTGACACCAGCCAGATTGTAGGCATCACATGGGAACATTGTACACTGTACTATGTGAACATGTTATCAAACTTCTCAATTGTAAAACATATCTGTTTTTATCTTATATTTCATTGTAGATATGAAATGACTCAATATAACTCAATATTCTTAAAAAAATCACTGGGCAGAAGCCACAGAAGCAGATACTAGACTGTATGTGTGAACCTGTATGTTCATCCACATCAGAGGTGTTCAAAGTCATACAATCAAGAGCTATTGTTCCTGCATAAAGCAAAATTGCATGACCCACTTGCCTATATAGCCTGTTGATTAAATGAGATTGGTGATATCAAATTTAGCTTTGAAAGTCCTGTTTGATTGTATACGTTTGTAATGCAAATGATTAATTGTAGAGTATTTATAGGTAAGTAATATTGGCCTTACTGAGTATATTTGGTTGGATCCTGCAGACAAAATCACTTGACAGGATGCTCATATACTTTAAGATAAATAAAGAAGCAATACACATTATCACACTTTTATGAGTGTCGTAAAATACTGAAATAGCGGATTTATGAGAGAATTTACAATTGTTAGGACTTTTAATTAATCCCATCATCTACCACCTTCCTCTCTCTCATCTTATAAAGTATCTCACTTCTGTTCACTTTTCATCGCCCATTCTTTTCAATCTCCCTCCATCTCCCCCTCTAATCTTTTCTCTTCCCTCTTCTCCCTCTCTTCCCTCTTCTCCCTCTCCTCCCTCTCCACATCCATGCTTCCATCTTCACCCTCCTTGCCAAACCCTCTGACACCCTGCATCACTTTGGCAGCGGCGGGCGCTGCTCTTGGACCATTTCCCGGAACTGGACGTCCTGAAAGGGGAGGAGAGGGGAGTCGGTGTGTCACGACAGATTAATGCCCTGCCCGCTGATTGATCAACTCTCGCTTGTGCGGGACCCCAGTGTGCAGTGGCATGGCCCAGATAGGGAGGTGATGGGGTCCCATGTCAATGTCACTCAGGTGGTCTGACCCAGGACACTGTGATCCCCAGATTTAATCTCCCAGACGCGATTATGGGATGTTGTGGTGTCCTTTCAGCAATGTAGAGGAGTGTGAGAGCTAATCTACCTAAGTGGCATGTTTTAAAGGTGGTTGTGTGATTTAATTGCAGTGTTCACGTAAACAATGCTTTCAATGCATTTTCACGACTTGTTTTCTCAGCGTTAACGATTATTCTTTGACGATAACATATTTGTGATGTCTAATTAAAGAAATTGCTATTTTTTTATTTATAGCATTTGTTATGAAGTGACAGTGTGCATGTAATTACAGTAAACAAAGCTCAAATGGATCTTCAATTGAACTCTATTGCGGTTCCTAAAGAGATCTATGGACATCTGATCTCAACCCAGAACCCCAGGACACCTCAGCCAGCTCCTTTGACCCAGATCGATCAACAGCCACAAAAAGTAAATACAACTGATTGCTCTTTTTCTCCTTTTTCACACTGGCGTGAAGTGTGTTTTACGTAAGGTTGTCTGTGTTGGATTTTACATTTAACAAAAGCACATCATCTAAACTAGACTTGACACTTCTAGACTCTCATTGATGTAACAATAAGAACACTTCTTACACTTTGTAAAATATAAACGTTGTTGTTTGGTATTGTCTTATTTGGTAATTTTAGTATACTTTATTATTTCAAAACCAAATGATATTGGGCTTCCTAGAAGACTGTCCAATTGGACCAGTGCCCTGATTGTTTGATCACGATATACATTTCCATTATTAATTAGGTTATCATATTCAAAGTAATATTGCCCCACTCCACTACAAATGCTCCCATTCCAACCTTCAATTTGGTCCTTACTGTCCTCCATTTCCCTTTCATCACTTTGTCACAAAGGATTAGAGAAGCCTGTAAAAAAAAAGCTAATGAACACCTGGGCTAGTTCAAATCATTTGGTAAATTAGCCAGGTCAGCACGCTTGCTGTCAGACCTCCTATTAGGAACAGTAAAAGGAAGTGACATGGAAAACATGAATGAAGTCTCGTTTCTAAAAGCTGCACCTATTCTGAATAAAATGATGGGGGTCAGTCTTTTATCCCCCAGTATCCAAGATGTCTTTTCAAACTCAATTACACATTAGCTTGCCAATTTCTGGATTTTATCTATCACAGCTCATCAACCTGAGTCCAGGCTCACAGTCTTTCCTCATCGCTAACAATCAGTCTATCACTCACTAATGATGGCCCATTAAAACTGTCACAGTGACCAACGATATCACATAAGTCAATGAAATATGAACTTCCTAATGTGACTATAACCCAGAGGGATTCTCACATCTCTGCTTTAAATGGTAAAACAACATATTTGATCAAGTGCCATATGGTTTTGTGAACCTTTTATAGCATACTTCATTAATACAATGAAACAAAGCACATCAAACAAAGCCTCCACACATCACGTCGTGTGAAGGCCCTACGAATCACGTAGACCAGCACAAACGTTAAAGGGTACCCCAAATGTGATTCAAATAACAAAACTGTTGGGATAGAACAAGACTTTGCTTGCAGTCGGTGTGAAGTCATTTTCAGATTTACATGAAACACGACCATAAATAACCGAAGAAACCTAAGAAAATAATAAACATATAAACAGAAAAAATGGTATTACAATCCTCTGAAAAGAAGAAAAACCTCCGGACCTCAGGCAGACACCTTGGTGTGTGCACCATTCCATTACCATAAATTGAAGCTGACTACCTGCAGTCAGGACCAATACACTATCTATAAAGGCTCATTTCTCTCAAATTTACTTTGCCGCTGGTGTGACGGACTGTCGCAGGTCTTTGCAACCTAAATCAGATCACTTTCGCACACCTCCCCAGGTTTCTCCTGCCACAGCCAGAGGTGCTTGCCTTGAACGTCACACACCTACATCCCCCCTGTCTTGGTCCATAAGGCTCAGAGGTGCCACATTCACCAGTCAGCCCCCCAGTCAAAGCTGAGGGCCGGCTAGCTGCTTTACATTCCCATGTGTAGAATACATAGTACAGCCCAGAAGCTCTGCTGCAGTGTTGGTATCCATGTATAATCACTAACATATGTTACATTGACATCCTGTTGCAGGAACATTATACTGTATTGTTTCATGAAAGTCAAGAGTTAGAAGACTGAAATGTAATAAAATCTTCTAGCTACTCCATCTATCATACTCGGCACATACTGTACAAATACAAGCATGTTGGCATTGATTAAAATGCAATACTCGCACTGCATTTGGTTCTAACACAACAATAAAACTGTTATTTATTGAGTATCAGTGTTGAAAAAGTAACCACATGTACAAAGCACATACTGTACAGTATGTACAAAATGATACAATAGCAGTCAGAAGTATTTTAACATATTTTTTCCACACAATTCTCGCATTACAGTAACATCAATCCCTAAAGATGTAAATGTTTTCTGAGACTAAAGGTGCTGCTTGGGCTCACCTTGTCCTCCGGTACGGGTCCTGACACAGCACCTGGTGCGTCAGGTGTGAAGAGCCATCCTGGTGATGACCAGTGAAGACCATTCATCTTGATATCTACATACCAGGAAGAGAACAAAGGCATAAGACTCCATGAATTGTGTGTGTGAGAGAGAGAGAGTGTCCTTATAAGCAGATTACTATTTAAGCAAACCTTGCAGACTTTCTTTCTTCAGCAGATTCCCACCACTTCTGTGAACCAGCTTGAGAGTGTCAAAGGTGAATGGATTGGGTGTCGAGCAATATAATAATCTTTGACCTGCATGTCTGCTCAATCTGACTTATCAAGGAACATTAACTGCTTTATACACTCCATGTCTTTCACACATTCACTGTGTCTGAATATAGTCCAAGGAGGGAATCGATAAATGTATTAATTGTTGAGCATGTTTTATTGATAAAACTTTCACTACAATCAGGGATATTGTGATATTTTGGTCAATAAGTTATTCATTTCTGCAATTAAAACAAAATATGCCTGACCTGCCACTCAACTGAGGAATAATTAATGAAAATAACAACAGCTCAACATTCCATGAAATGAAATCATGCCAGCACCAAAACAGTTTACCATACTTTTCATATCTAAACAGACACGAATGCCTTTCCAGGTTGGTTAACATTTGTATTTATTTAGGTATGTGGGTTACATGGCTGTGTATTGAATGCTTTGTCAGGGAGTTCTTGAGGATATAGAAGAGGGCAGCAAAGCAAACGGCCTACTCATCTGCTAATTTTGTAGCAGATTTTGTAGTGCAGACACACACTGATTTAACCATGTATTGCTTTGGAAATAGGTTAGTCTTTTGCAGAGATGTTCTAACTGAGAGGAAATAAAAACTATCTTGGCGAGAACACCCTGGGAGCAGCCATGCTGGCTTAAAGTACAATAACACAGCAGGAATCAGAGGATATAAAAGGAATCATAGGAAATAAGATCAAACTTAGTGATTAGGACTTTTAACAAACAGTAAAAGGCAGTGTAAAAGGAGCAGGGGATCATGGAGGGCAGCAGTAATTGCACGCTATCCAAGTACCGGTACATAGCATTGCACGATGTGCGACCATGTGTGTTTGGGGTCTGTGATGCACACAGTATTTATGTCTCCTAAAGCGGAAGGCCTGGACCTTCAATGAATCTACTTGTACACAGTGATCGATGTGCTTTGTGATTGACGTCAGCTGATGACAGCACATGCAGCCTGAGTGCCATGCCAGAATTAACTTTTCCCATTTCTTTGAGAAAACCCTTCAGACTGTTACCTCATGTTATAATGCTGAAGATGAAGAGGTACTTCTGTGATTGTTTTACATTGTTTTTCAAAGTCAAACAGCCTCTGTGTATCAACTTGTATGCCAAAAAGCTTTAGTTTCTCAATTCCTGATGACACCCAATCTGTTGCTTAACAATAAAACTATTAGCGGCATTGAGCTTTTTATGGCAGATTTGAACATAAGGCCAAACACAGACCAACTGTTGCTCTGACAGCCTCCCCATGACCTCACTCCTCCTCTTCATCTGTCATTCAAACTGCAAGGTCAGCGGTAATAGGACTAGCTAGGTCCCCCCCCCCTCCCAACATGCTCCTCTCTCTCCAGTCTGACTCCTGACCTCCTCTCCCTCTCTGCACTGCTCACTTCCCCCTACTCCTGACCCCCGCTCCCTTACCGCGCAGATCCTTTCTCCATTTCGAGCACCGACCCTCCTTGCTTTCCATTTTGGAGGCGATCTCTGGTGACACTGCCCGATTGACATGACTGACATCGCTGTACAGAGAGGTTAATGAGGACCAACTGTTCCCTGCCCATTCTGCAGCCCCATCTGCTCACCACCGGCAGAAGCACTACCAACAACACACTGATGCAGAGGACGAGTAGAGCTACGCCGCAGACACGCAAGTGATGAGCCACCCCCAGCACCTCCTCAACTGCATTGCTTGTGCAATCAGTCAGATGGATGTGTTATGGAGCAATGGGAGATGGTTGTGTGTTTCAAAGTCAACCCTCCCCACTCAACCCCCCCACACACACACACACCAAAATGCAAATTAGGCATATGATCATTGGGACATAAAATGTGCACACAACCTAACTAGTATGTCTTGTCACACATGTCAAAGATAATAATCTACACACACACACACACATTTGGAATATATGTAGCATCCTATACAGACAACCATTAAAAAGCAATAGTATGTATCAGGCCACACATCAAAATAAACAGATCCAAAACACAAACACCATGTTGCAATCCTGACAGGAACATTATGAATGCACATGCTGTGATCCAGTGGAAGCTACGGATAGCATCTCTTTCATTTCCTCTTTACACTCTCCTGAAACACAGACCCCGTGGTGCAGAGGAACCTGTGCACTTCTGATAACCTTGAAGGCGGAGACGGAAGAAATCATTTACTTTCAAAAGGAGTTTCATAAGGAACTGTGGGTCTGATGCCTGGGCAAAGCTCTCTCTGAGGCCTCATCCACATCAATACGTTTTCCTTTGAAAACACATATTTTTCGCTCTCTGTTTTGCCGCGTTGTTGTCAGTGTGTACGTAATAATAATAAATACATGTCTGACGGAAATGCGCGTTGAAGCATGTTAGGTTTGACTCATGCGCCGTACCGAGACATAAGCGGTTTCAGACGTTGCAGTGTAAATGAGACACTTTTAGAAAACGCTTGAAAACGCTGGTGTGGACAGAGAGCGTTTTGAAGCGAAAATGTTCTAACGTATCCGGATTAATGTAAACGGAGCCTGATGCTCACTGTTCCTTTTGTAGCTGTGCCTAATGAGCTCATTCTTACCCTTTGTTTGGGTGTTTGCATTATTTAACCACTCCACAGAAAAACATATTCATTAGGAAAGTAGGAGAAGTGAAGGGTAAAGTTAAAATAATGTCAAAACATTATTTCCAGGGGGGCTTAAACTGAGCAGCGAGGGTGGTGGGGGAATACAGGTTTAATACAAAAGAGAGGCTATACGGTCAAAGTTCAAATAAACAGAAACAATATCCAATCAAATAATCAAGTAGAGGATGGATGTCATTCTTATCCTCCACTTTTCTTCCATTCTCTTTCTCCTACACCCTTAAAATCAAACCCTTGGAACTAAAAGACGATCAGTTGATCCCTGAACAACATAAAACGCATGCAGAGAAAGTATCTTGCCAGACAAGAGTGTGGTGGATTAGTTATGTGAGCTTTTCAGTCAAGGGCATAGGAGGCAGATTCTGCTACAAGTAGTGGAGCTATCTCGGATTACTTTAAATATATTTTCTAAAATAATATCTACCACTTTGAATACTTCTGACTGCGGAGGGTTTACAGTCTTTAGTTTTTGTGTAGACTGCATTTCAATGTATTTGATCTTTTGTGTTGAAAATGACATCCGCAAATGTATCTACATGCTTTCCTCCTTATTCTGTGGAATATTCACAGCCTTATACTGATTTTCTTACTTGAAATTCAGAACATTTCTTAGAGAGAATGGGTTTTGTTCCGTATCTACCACGTAAAGGTAATGAACCTGAAATTGAGCATCTCTTCTCATTGTTGAGGCTCCCATGGCCCAAATAATACAAAATGACTAAAATGACTAAAGTGTGCGACAAAGAAAACCTCATTTACAAATCAGAACATTTAACTTATGGGTTTATTCGGCAATTCCTTGGCATATCACTGGCATGGTGAACGGTGCGGTAGAATATTGCCCAGATGAACACTATTGAAAAGCATCACTGCCATTCGTTCTTATTGTTTTCTTATTCATTCCCAGTGGCAGCAGATTAAGTGTTGCCTTATACCCCATGCCAGGCTCTCTGCAAACAAACCATTCACAAAATGTGAAAAGCAATCAGCCAAATACTGTTTGCGCACAAAAGGAGTTGAACGCATGTCTGGAGACACAGAAAAGGCATTTAGGATTCACTCCGCTCATTAAAGCAGCAGAAACGCATGAATATTCATTGACCCACATTTTTATGCTGTGTGTTGTATTTGTTATTATTTTTTTGAATGTGCTTCTTGCTTTGCAGACACAGGAGGGACTGCTCTCCCTAACTTCCACTCTCTTTCACTCTCTCTTACTCTCGCTCTCTCGCTCTCTCTCTCTCTTTCTCTCTCTCCTTCCCCTCTCTTCACCTCCTTCTTTCGGACACTGGTTTTCAACAGCAGCGTCTCTCAGACAGGACTCGAGCAGAGGGCATCTTAGTTTAACTCGCAGAAGTGAGTTGCCAAGTTGTGTCCTCGACAGGAGTCGCTGCCCGGGTTGTCACCTGGCATTCCAGGTGTTTTTTTATAATGAATGCTAGCTGACAGTTGTATCATTGTTGAGCTCATTTATACTTCATGGAAATGCTGTAGCTGGCAGATTCTTGTGATAGTCACTATTCGGAGTTGGGCTATGGGTGATGAAAATGTGAACCAGATTAAGGGTTAGGGTTAGGGCAGCAATCTTTTCTAAATTACATTTTTTATTAACTTCCAAGATGGTTCTGCCATATTGTGGCAACCCCAGAGCTGTGGTGCTGCCACTGACCCGCCAGTACCACGGACAGCGGCACAGACCAACTTACAGTCATAAGAGGGGTTTTCCTTCTGTTCAATCCTCTACACTGTAGAGTCTACAGTCACCTGACGGGGCTCACAGCTGGACCCTGATTGCTAATCAGGCACAGATCGACTGTGAAAAGGGGACTTTATTCTTTACCCTTACTCTTTTGTCATAACTTATATCACTAAACCTTCAAACCAACTAACAACTAAGCTATTTGTACAAGCTATATGTACAAGATGCAAATAGTTTTCCATATGTCTTGCTTTGGAGTAACTACATTAACTCCCTGTTGGTAGTTAATGTAACCATCAATTAAATTAAATGTCCTGATTTCTGTATTAGCTGTGTGTGATCTCTGAATCCAAGGTAATAGCAGGCTAATGGAGAGAATGAGAGTGATTATTTTTAAACAAACTTCAAAAACGAGTGGAACTGTAGCTTACCACTGTCGTCAACAGCAACTATGAGATTAACTACTGTAGCTCCATGGTGTCTCTTTCAGTTTCACAAGAATGTCACCTTTGTTACCTTCTCAGTTTATCTAGACACCATTAATATGGAAATGATTGGCATGAAATGGAATCTCATTGCTTGTTTTTTTTCTTATTTTTCTTCCTAAGGCTGACAAATCTATAAATAGGTAATGTACTGCATTCTGGCATGGATGACATCCAAATGGAAGGCACCACATAGCTACAGGTGAGGAAAGGGATACTCCCTGAGCTATTGTGTTTTTATCATTAGGCAAAGTTTGAGACTTTGAAATATCCTTATAAAATACACAAGTTTAAAGAAACCCGGTAAAGAGACGAAAGGTTGAAAATTCCCACCATCATGAATGTTTATTCCGCCCATCCATCCTCTGGCTACAATGCTAGATTACTAAAGTGTTATACACTTTTGTCCCCGCCCACCACAAAAATACACTCACGCACACGCACACACACGCACACACACATACACACACACACACACACACACCCACACACACACACCCCTGAGATCTGTAGATTGAGTCAATTGTTGCGAAGCACAGTGGTCATTAGCGCCCCAACCTCCCACAGACAAGCACATGAAAGCAGAGCCATAATTGCCAGACCCACATTAACATTCTACTCTCAACACAGGCTCCCAAGTACCTCTTTTTCCTTTAATACAATGTCTTTGCTTGATAATCTTGCATTGATTTTAGTTAAGCACCTTTGCAACTCTGTGTGTGAAAACAGCTCTTAAACTTTATGTTTACTTGCAATAGCATTAGCTTTAGCACTGACTATGTTACTTGTTGTAAGAGGACCTTTGGGTCGATAGTGGCCTATATTAACCTAAAATATGGATAGACATTTGAGAACTGATTTGATATTTGAGTCACTGTACACTCATGTCTCACATCGTTGTTGAATATGTGAATTAAGATGGATGGAGATTTCATGTTTTGTTTGTTTTGGCTGGTAGAGTTATGCTCTTAAAAGTGCAGCGCTCAATGTTTGCAAAATTTAATAAACGTCAATCTCCTTGACAAGCAAGATTACGTATTCTGCCAGGCATGCCAATTACACATTCATTCATACCCTGTTAAACCCATGTCACACTAGAATGGCAATAAAGCTTCTTGACGGAGGGACACAAAAAACAAACCGCTACAACAAGGAAAACAATTACAGGCTTATACAAAACATCTCTATGAAGAAATATACGGTCTCATAGTCTATAATGGGGCATTCCTCCGCAGAAGACACATTAGTGAGGAGGTTAAGCACAAACAATCCGGCAGAGCAACATCATTAGAGCGAGCATAAATAAATAGAAGCCAGACTCAGCGCTATGAGCCTACAAGACATGTACTGTACATCAGCCTGGGAAATAGCAGCCTCTGCATGTTAGTGTCCACATCAACTGAGGATTCTGCCATGGGCTAGTAGAGGAAACTCAAACCATCCCACTTCATCCAGTACGGGAAACAACAAAATGACAAAGAAAATATCAAATGAATATATGTATATGTCTTTAGTTATTTATTGACATAACATTGAAACCAGTCCACAACGAGGGCTGGACCGACTCCACAGCTGCTCTCTCCATGTGTAATTCAGTCAAAGGAGGTTTAGGGAGAGTCGACATGGAAAAGAGCCTGATGTAGTTTTTAATGACAGAATTATGATTGGCCTGGTCAATTCATTCTTTCTCCAAAAACGAATAGACCTTAAGTAGAGACAGGCAATCAGGTCCACAATGCTACAGCATGTCTTCAAATTGAACTTGATTAAGAGCCAACTGTCCCCATCTGTAGAAGCAATAAGCCCCAGTCGAAGCATCTGTAGAAGCATGCCCCTTGTGGAAGAAGATGAAGGTGTGTGGTCTCAATTACAATTCTGAAGCAACACAAGACTTGGAGTTGTTTTTCTGTGTGGAAAGGGTTATTCCTCCCACTCTATCTATCATCCTTGCCATGGGCCAGCCAGAAAGTCTGTCTGCCCACACAGACATCTCTTTCGCCCCCATCCCCTCCCGTACCTCATAAAATATGATGGAGCCTCTGACTCTCCTCCAAATATTAGCTGGATGACGCGAGGGGGATGAGGGGAGATGAGTCGTAAGTGCCCGGCTGTCAGTCAGAGACTTTCTGGGAGCCTCTCTCAGGGAAGCTTCACTCTGACACAGGAGGAGGGAAGACATATGGGCGTTCCTAAACTGGGATCATGATGTGCGCAGTCACACACCGGCTCGGCAGTGGGTTTCATTCCCCTCGATGATGGCATAACGCATTTATCAGCCCCCGGCTTAAGTTCCGCAGGTGTGCTTTAAGACTCAGTAGATCTCTCAACGTCTTACACTAGGATTAGTGGTGGTTTTGATTAGCTAAGCATAGTGTAGCTCAAGGGATATTACCCCACTGTGCCCTCCCTCCCACTCTCTGAGTTTAGAAGTTGGGTGAGTTATGGAAAGTTGTTAACACTTCCTCACCTTGGTTTGCAGGCCTCTAGGGACAGGCCTTCACACTGATTGAGGAGGCTGGTTTTTGCCTTCAGCTTTTTGATAGTCTCCCTCCTATATCAAATTATCATTAAATAACTGGTAACTGTGCTTCAACAGATAATATTGAAGTACTGAAGTACACAATTTAAATATCTAAATAAAATGTAAACTTCTCTTTGCCAAACTGATTTGTACTCCTAATTTGCTCTCTTACTTGTTTTCCTCTTGTTGCAGCACTAGGACTTCTCTTTGAGGAAATATATTATCTGTTAATTAAAGAAAACAAGACTCATGGAACTTGTTCAGAGGGAATGCATTAAGTAACTTCTAAAAGTGTAATGTGGAGGTTTTACTACTGCCTAATACATCTTGTACATTGGATGATTCAGTCAAACAGCTAACGTGCTGTTTAATGTGATTTAACATTTCCAACCGATGTCTGGTTGCTGCTGTACAGTATTGCGGAAAATATGCATATTACTCAGATGCAGTGAATTTTTGATTCAGCATCTTAAATTGATAATGGCTGGATTCGTTTTCTCATAAGGCTAAGGTTACTACGTAGTCTGTACTGGCTCCATAATGTAATTAGAACATACGTGTTTGTAAACACGTGTGCATGAACATGTTTACTCTACATTCAATGCAAATGATTCACTTTGTGTGAGCTAGATTCGTATTATGGCTAATAAGAGTCAATTCACGGGATCTGAGTACTTCTCTGTCGCATGCATCCACTCCCAGTGTGGCCCACTGTCCCATCTGCTGTTTAGATAACCTCTAACCTGTGTGTGTCCAGAGTCTGAGCAAGCCACCAGAGCATAACCATCCATCCATGCTCCCTGCCAGCGTGCAGGAATCTCAGAGGAGGAGGGAGGGTTTCGTCATCTTGTCTTTTCACTGTCTGGAGCGGTGGGGAATTTGGCTGAATCACGCTGAGAGGCTTTGCCCGGCCTTTGTACTTTCCCCCTGTCGCTCACCGCAGGTAATGAATGCACATTAGTGTTGACTTGAAGGTGCAGGACACGTCTGTCACATGCACATTCAGGATCTTCCAGGAGCTTCATTCCACACGGATGATCTAAAAAAGAAGCGTTGTGTTTTTCCTAACCTTGGGTACGTGTTGAAGTGGATGTGTACAGCGTGGGCGATTCTCGGGTGGCCATTTAGACACGTTTGCTTGCTTTGTTGGTGGCAAACATGGTATAGATGTTTGGTCGACAGCTGCACTGGATCAGTAGTACCATCTTTAAAACAAGAAAAAGGTTTCAGTTCGAACGCGTCAGCAAAACCTCGGCTCAGACACAATCCCCCATACAGAGCCTTAGACATGGTGCTGCAGGTAATAATTACAGTCATTTATGAGCTTATCGAAAGCAGCTGCATGTGAAAGTTAATGATTTCAACGCATCTGGCTCTCTATACTGTGGAACCTCCTATGCAGCTCGGATGGTAGTTGTAGAGCCTCCTGTGTCTCTCTGCTGACCTGAATTCCCCTAAACCAACACCAGGCATGTTACTGGGGCAAATTAGCATCCTTTCCGTGGCTTTGAACGTCTGATGTAATTAATTTAGAGAAGAGGAGGATGATGTATAAACCACTTAAGGGGAAACGTATGTGTCCTACTAATAAGTCATTAGCGCAGAGGGGGAAATAAATAAATAAACATTAATTCTGCCAACAAAGGGGTATTATCCATGGTGTGTCAACCAGTGGTACTGGATGCTGTTGCTAAAGATCTGTGTGAGCACTACAGCGCCATGCTCAGTAGGAAAAGTCACCTTCTCCCAAGAGATTTACATGCAAACAGTTGCATTGAAAGAACATGTATATTGTACGTACAGACACATTCTGGTATAGAAGTCAAAGAATGATTGACAACATTGGTTTAAGTGAATACGGTGGAACATACTATTACTAAGGTCTTTACAGCAAGTGACAATTTCACACAAAAGGTAGCAATCCACAATACCTGTTACCACACCTCTGATTACTCCATTGAGAGTAGACATGACCGTTGCTAAGGAACTGTTGCCACAGTTCTTGCTAATACCAGTGAGATAAGTATTTGTACATGGCTATATGCAGAGTAGACAGTGGTGTGACAGAAGGGTGGTAGGAGAGCGGCGGCTCAGTATAAGGCTTACCTGTGAATCCACTGCAAATAGTCAGCATTAGGTGCTGAACTCACTTTAATGACATCATTTTTGTTCACACCCTCAGGGTAGCAATGTTAGTTTCTGCTTAAGTGGGAGATGACAGCTGTTTTACATTTTGGGGACAGTAAAGGTACAATCGCCTCCACGCCGTAAGACACGACGAGCCTTTGTCTCAACGCTTTAATAGCGAATCTTTCTCCCTTTTAAGTTCCTAACTCTACTCAACCCCTCGACCGTGAAGAGGGCGCGTGGTGAAGGCTCGGGCTCTAGTGTGCGTGCTTGAAATGCTCCATCAGTCTCGAGCTTTGGAGGCTGCAGAGGCTGGGTTAACGACTGTTTTAGACTACCCTCTGCATCACTGTCAATAAAGCTGTGGAAATGCTTCACCCTGGCTTCTGGGTTCTGCTCCCTGTTGGTTCTGTCCCTCCACTCTAGTATCAACACATGCCTGCCTTCTCTCACTATCCCTCCAGAAGACAGTGTGATGCAGCCGCTCCAAACACCTGCATTCCGGGGATAGAAACCTGCTTTTCTACCTTTTACAGTATCGGTATATTTGTGTACGGTATGTATAATATTGCATTCAGGGTAATCCCAAGACACTGAGGAATTGTATTCAGGGTTCGGAGGCCAGGAGGCTTGTGTGTTTTTGTGTGTCATAAATAATAGGGGGTAGAGAGATGTTTGTTGACAGAGTGGCAAATTAAGTATTGGACTGTGTTTTGTTTATTTATTGTGTAGCAGTAAACAGTGCACTTAGCCTGTCTACTTTTCATCTAGCAATCAAATGGAGGCTATAGAAAAACAAAAGGATGTCAATGATTGAGTCTACATATTTGTGTGACAGGAAGCCAAACATGGACCAGAAGGTAGAAGAAAGGATTAGCACTTGAATGAAATGCAAAACATGTCGTTCATTCTTACACTATTTCCATCTTGTATGGTTTAGTTATGATCTCAAAATGCATTGGATGTCTATCAACAACTCAAGAAATGATAATCAACCTTGATCATTGTGCAAACACATCAGACAACTACCATATGATGCTTGAGATCTACACAAAGAACATCTGTTCGCCTTTCACAACATCACGGAAAATCTGTCCATCTCATCTGTGTATCTTGCACATCCACATTTCAGATGTGGTTAGAAAAAAGATAACATACACAAAAAGGACCATTAAACCGATGGAACTAGGTCTGTCTCTGGGTAAAACAGGAACACGCTCACAAAAGCACAGATAAGAAAGAAAGGGCACCGACACAGACCAAGCAACACACATGTGGTTCTGAGCTGTCATGGAAACAAGATAAGATAATCTGGCGAGAAAATAGCCCTAGCTGTTCCCTCTGGAGATGGAGAAATGAAATAAGGCCAAAAAATGGGACCAGGAGTGTAACGTGTAAAGTCACCTGGGGGGGGCCCTGACCTCTTTGATCCTCTCACAATCCCCCTCCCCCCCTCTCCCGCGCCCCCTTGAAATATTATGGAGATCGTTATAATGGACATGGTCATGTTTGTCAACTGTTTCAATTCAGTTTGTGACAGTTTATATAAGTGCAGTGTGTTTATAAAAGCATTTTTCTAGTGTTTCTAGCAGTCTTTGTATAGCAGTGGACATTTGGCCACGTACTGTACAGTACGACTGTTGAGGTAAGTCTTTCTTAGATCCTGGTCTTGTGTAGCAATAGCTTTTGTTGGGTCTTCCGTGAAGTCTGGCTTAATACAAGAATAATTGTACAACAACAGAAGTAGGTGTAAAGCTGTTTATCAGTGTTACAGGTGAATAATGGTACATTGGCCGAAAGGTATTTGTTATATTTTCCACAAAGTCAGTATTGTGCTGTGCGCCTCCAGTACAAGAGAATACACCACCTTCTCCTTTACACTATACACTCCATGTCTGCATTGTGCCAATTTAATACACTGTCTGTATGTGAATGGATATCTGTGTCACAGTCATCATATTAGTGATAGGAAATATAATGACAGCATTCCTCTGGTGCTTTTTGTGATAAACTCAATGGCTTCCTTAGTAATTAACTGAACAACTCATAACTGTGGGATATTTTACACCCTGTCATTTACTATCTCACTATGTAATCACTCATCATAATATTATTAGAACTCCATCCTATCAGAATCTGGGACACACTGTGTCATTTAATAGCAAATGATACAGAACAACCCTAGCTAGTTCTGACCAGTTTGAGTCTGAATATTCAAAAAAAAATAAACATTGCTGTGATGAAAAAAAAATTGGGCGAGTTATCTGTGTCCCTGATGGAAGGTTGTCGCATTATTCTTTTTTTCGTAATAATAAAATAAAAACGTGTGTACTGGCGGTATGAAGAAAACTGGTATTACTGTAAACTAAGATTCCTTTGAGGTGCTTTGCTGCTTCTACTTTCGCTCCCACTGTTTCCACTGAAAGGAATATCATGCTGTGAGTCCAGCATCCCCCCATCCCACCCTCCCAGCCCCCAGCCACCCCAACCCAGTGGAGGTGAGAGATCACACATAGTCAGTTAGAGGTCTGAGGATGACATAGCCCCCCCTGTGGCAGACAAAATTGTCAGTGTCGGGGAGCACAATCGTGTCTTTAAGAAAGACGGCTGATTTGTATTCCGGGCTCCCTTCTGTGTCTCCTCACGTGTGACTGAGCGAGAGTGAACGAGAGGGAGTGGAGAGAGGGCGGGAGGGAGGGAGGGGGACAAGAGGGAAACAGAGGAAGGGAGGGAAAAAGGGTAGGAGGGAGGGAGCGTGTGCTGGAGAGTGAGAGAGAGAGGGAGAGAGAGGCTCTAATGCAATGCAGCAGAGTGCTGTGACAGACCGGGCATTTATTTTAGCGAGACACTGCTGCTGTAGCGGGAAGGACGTAGCAGCAACAGAGCTCTCTGCTGTCTGTCACTCAGTTCACCCCGGCACCGCTCAGGTGGATGTGAAAAGAGTGGTGGAGCCAGGGACCGACCAGAAGATAGCAAAGCCTCTCAAGTGCCACCAGCAACGCGACTTTGGGAATACGCGCTTTCTTTTTTGAATCTTTTTTTTGTTACCTTGTCTTTTGAGCCCTTCCATCCTCCCTCCTCGCGTTTCATCCATCCACTCCCCGTTTCTTTCTCTCAAGCTCGGCTAGGGAGACGAGGTAGTGGGAGGAGGAGGAGGAGGGGAAACACACACACACCATGCCAGAGGATAGCGTGTCTTGAATGAGAATCAGATCCTGCCTTTCCACAGGTCAGAGAGAAGCACCACCAGAGGACTCCTGTGGCGTTCTGTACGGCGGCACAAGACCCAGAGGCTCCGGGGACTCCTGCAGCCGGTGGCTATCCCCAGGGGGTCAACCCCTCAGCTTTGTGTCCCAGCCACCGCAAACACATCATTGGATTTGTTGGTACTGTGCTACCGAGTTAGTGTTCAAGTGTGTAGGCCCCTGGCTATTTCTTTTGTTTTGTTTTTTTGGGAGGGGGCCACCCGGCACAACTCTATACAAAGGGGTGACTCCTTAGTTCATTTTCTTCAATTTACTGTAGTTTGCCGCTCTCATTTGCTTCACAGGAAACATCAAATGAACTAAGAGTACTTTGACATTGTACAAAGAAGGTACTGGAGGTACATTATCATAAATGCAGATTTAGACTTTTTCCCTCACCTTTTTCTGAATTGTGCTGCATCTTTTCTGCTGCTTTCTACAAACACTCACAAGACCTCACGGAACCAGTTTTGTGCAAATCGGACATTCTGCTCCCCTGGTGAGTCATTAACAAGCCTTGACACCTTCATAGACATTTTGTACTTAATTTGAACTTGTGTAGCCTACTTAATATGTAAAACAGCATGTCACACATGGCTTCCTAAGTGCGTTTTCAAGTTATAACAATTTATGTTGGCCTTTATTTTACATAATCTTGTCATCTAAGGCTGTAGTACAATACCTCAATATCTAATCCTAAATTAGAGATGTCTTTGACTCATAGTAAAGACCAACCCCTTGACATAACACCTGTGGCAGCATTTTGGTTTCAACTTTAAATATGCATTGAAGTAGGCTATCAATTGCATGTAAACACCAGGATGTGATAAGCTAGAGCTCACGACAGCCGTGGTATCTGTTTACATTTAGATATTTATGTACATTTAGTCATTTAGCAGATGCACTTAGCCAGAGCGACTTACAGTAAGTACAGGGACATTCCCCCCGAGGCAAGTAGGGTGAAGTGCCTTGCCCAAGGACACAACGTCATGCACGGATGGGAATCGAACCAGCAACCTTCTGATTACTAGCCCGATTTCCTAACCGCTCAGCCACCTGATTCCGCTATATCACAGCAAACAGACATTGTTTGGCATAACTTAAAGTAGAATATCCATGTAAATTGTTTTTATAACATTCAAAATAAAATATGCCCGCCTGGCTGCCTGCCCATATTGCTTTGCTGTTCCAAGGCTAGCATTATTTCATTCCATTATGTAGCCCGTGGAATTGGTTGCCACACAGGACACAATGAATTCGGGGTTTTTGTAGCATTAATTTATTATAGAACACTTTTCACAGTTTTAGTATTATAAAATACTAGCCTAGAAAATACGGCAGTGGCATGACTAAACAGAAAATGTAAAATAACATGTTACATACACATTTCGCCACCATAAACATCAAAAGGTCATTTAATAACGTAAAACAGTAAATGGCTCATAATACATATTATACACATTAACTAACACTTACATTTCAGCAACTTGAACTAAGGCAAGCCCTTCCCGAAGTTCTCAGCTGAGTTATTTCCCCCGAGTCGTTAGCTCTAAAGAGGTAGACACTGTTAAGCGACACAGCGATTCACAAACACAACGCGTGGTGCCATACATCTCATGGCAAACGACCACCCACGTTTGGCGACTGGCGCCGAAAATCCCCAGGCATCCTAAACAAACACGGCCATCCAACACAAATACTCACTGGTATCGCCATAAAACTGTTCCCTACAGCAACAACCCGCAGCATATGTCCATAAGCCACTCTATAAACAACAATGGAGATATACCTCGTCTTCACGAAAAAGGCCAACGCTGTCCATGGGTAAAAAACGGAAGAAGGGACCAGGATGCATTTGGCGCCGAACTATATACTCAGACTCAATACTGCCACCCTGTGACCAAACGGCCACACTACCCGTTGCAAACCACCCGCAATCCCATTCCCAAGTATTGCAACTGAAAGTGTTATTAAAGATATTAACTGTACCACCCGGTTACATACTCCCCTGCAGCAAGTCAACGTCCGCGGTGACTACAGAACTTTAAAAAGCTCAAATCCAGCGTCAGCTTTACTCTGATCACTTCTAACATAAAACATCAACAAGGCTTGTATTTGCTCAACAATTAAGTGTTCTAAGTGTTCCTCTTTGTACCCTCCCAACCACTATTGCTCACCGAAAAAATCCATACACAAACGGGCGGTGAAGAGCCAATGTGAATAGAGTAAGTACAGATCCTTTGCTTGGTTCCAAAGACCTCGGTGTCTGCGCTGACTGAAATCAGCATTACATACAAGAGGACATTCGGAGGTGAAATGGGTTAGAAATGAGACCGCAGCTGTGTGCCCTTTTTCTTTTTGTTTTGCTTTTCTAAACGGCAGCTCAGCTCTAGGTGTATAGGCTTTACTTGTGCACCATCTTGACTGGAAATGTATCGAGAGCGTCGTCCCCATTTAGAGGTGCTTGTCATGCCTCACTGTCATCACACTGTTCTTTGGATAGCACAGCACTCTCCACAGGTTCCGTGTTGGTGTCAACATTTTGCAGCATCTGGCTACTTTCTTCACTTAGATACCTCAAAGTCCTCTCATCTGAAGCATACTGATACATCACTCTCTCTCTTTCTGGCAACCTGAAAACCCGGTTTGTGGTTGCAGCAAGCTGAGAAGGAACACGTTCTTCAACAACGACAGAATCAGGTCCAAGTGACTCTGGCGATGTCCTTGGCTACAGGCTGTGTCTAGTCTGCAACCTAGCTTTAGTTCTTGGTTTTGGAACTGGTCTGGGACAAGGACGCAACTCTGACCTATGAACCCTCTTAACATGACCTTCCCTCAACAGGCTCAACTGTGTGTGTGGTACCGTGACGTCAACTACCTGGTAACTGTTTGGACCCCATGATGTCTTGAATCTTGTGTCTACCTAGAGGGCGATGACGCAGAAAAACCAACTGACCAATGTCGACAGGAGGACAATACACTTTTTCATTTTGCAGTGTGATTCTCCTCCGCTGCTTTCTGGCTCCGAGTACACTCTCGCTTTCTCATGTGCGTCTGAGTCTCTCCTGATGAACAGTCACCAGTCCTGTTTCCTGTCTGAAACACACTCACGTCCTATCAATGCATCCACAGGAGATGTGTCTGCAACCCCAAAAGCAGAAAATATGGCGAGTACACCCCGTAGAGGATGAGGAGTGACATTGTAGGCGTACACTAGTTCAGTAAGGTGCTCTGGCCAACGCCCTTTTTCTCTGGAGGAGTGTCCTCAACAAATCATGCAGTGTTCTGTTGTATCTGTTCGCGCCTGACCGTTTCCTGTGGCCTGTAGGATTGTCCGTGTCTTTTTAACACCGAATAGAGTCTGCAAAGCTCTGCATACAGCTTCACTCTCAAATTTCTAACCTTGGTCTGATGAAGTCTTTCTGGAACCCCATATTTCATAAACCACTCCTTCAGCAAAACTTTAGCTGTTGTGTCAGCTTTGTCTGAGTCCTTATATAGGATAATGCTTGGGTAAACTTTGTGAATACATCTGTCCCACACCAGAGAACATTTTCACACGCCCGTCTGAGGCTGCTCCAACACTGTAAATCACTCGCCACTACTTCCGTGTGCGAGAGGCCAGAAGAAAGGCTTTACTGTGCATGGATTTTGGCTGTGGCATTGGTAAGAATGCACCTCTCACAGTTTTTTTACATTTTCAACATCGACACGTGCGCCCACCCAGAACACCTCTCTCGTTAACAGGTTTATAGTGCGCTCTATGCCCTGATGTCCCATGTTGTTGTGTACATTCGTAAGACTTGGTCCTTCAAACAACTAGGCACAAGTAACTGCCACACTTCACCAAATAACATCGTGCGTCATGATAACCCTGTATAGCAACCCTCCCTTTGTTGTATTTGTGCTCCACTGTTTCAACAGTCTTTTAACCTGACGATTGACAGTGCTTTTCCTCTCTTTAGGACCTGGCCCCCTCGATCCCAAAACGCTCTAACCCGCTTTAGAGTGGATCACGGGTCTGAACCTATGAACAATCGTCCTTAGTGTACCCGGCAGCGTGGGTGTGTTGCCTTGCCCCACACTCATCCTCACCAGAAGCCGCACTCGGCAACCCGGATCTGTCTCACATTTGAAGCAACTCACAAGACCTTAGTGGCAAGTGCCAGGACATCCATAACTGTCCCTCTCCGAATAGGGTTACACACCTGCGCACAATTGTCAAACTCTGCATCATGGTCAGTTTCATGCTCCCCTGCAACTCCTGCCTAGAGTGCATCTGCAGCTGCAATCTGCAGCTAACCAGGACGATACTTAACCTCAAAATCAAAGACAGACAGTTGTGCTACCCACCTCTGCTCTATAGCACCCAACTTGGCCGTCTGGAGTAGCAGAGCGGTTGTTGTCAGTCAGGATAACAAACTTGGCAACCGAGCGACAGTAAGCCCCGCATTTCTCAGATACCGCCTCATTTAAGTGTGCAGTAGCTCCACACTTCATGCTACTGGGTAATTCCGTCATTGTTCTCAGCCTGACGTAGTCTGCGGCTAGCGTATGCATGACCCGTTTTTGTGTCCCACTGCTGTTGACACAACACAGCTCCCAATCCGTTTATGCTGGCTATCCGTCTCACTACAAAAGGCTGTGTGAAATCTGCAAAGCCCAAATGGGGGCTGAACGTAAGTTTTTCCTTTAACAGCTCAAAAGAAGCCTCACACTCTGGTGACCACTTTGCACCAACCTGGTGACTTACGTTCCTGTTTTCTTCACACCTGAACATTTGTTTACTAAGTCATGTAGTGGACCAGCAACTTGTGAGAAACCTTTGATGAATCTCCGGTAGTAACTGCAGAACCCCATAACGACTGCAACTCTTTAACAGTGGCTGGAACTTTCCAGTTCTTACAGCGTAGGACGTCTTAGAAGAGTCAGTCCCCCACAGCAGCACTCTGCGGACACCTGTGGCCCAAAAACTTCAGCTGACTGTGTAAAGTGGCAACACTTTTGTGGTTTTAACGCTTAAGACCTGTCTCTGCTATCTCTGTTAACAAACACTGTCTCAAGAGTCTTTGCAGGTGCTGTTCAAATGTCTCAGAGAAAACAGGATGTCGTCAAGATAACCAGAGTCTCTGAGAAAATGTGATGATCATGTCATATTGGACTATGCAGTAAGTCTCTGGAAGTAGCTGTGGCCCGTACACGTACAAAACACCCAGAAGGGCAGATGTCTCACGAGGTACTCGTAGAGACGCAACATGTGTGATAGATAAGAGAGGGAGCTGGCAGGTAATATGGTCGAGAGCTACGCTATGCGGGGTGCTGACGTGCGCGTAAACATGCATGGAAAAAGTCCCAAGACGAGAAAAATCGGAGGAAAAGGTGGTGGTATCCACTGCGTCGACGAAAGGGTCAATGGTGTGAAACGAGTAACTGTGCACCCCTTGAGTGCATCAAAACTCAGCGATCATACATCCTCGGAGAGAGAATGCATCACTGCTCGTCTCTGTGCTTAGAGATATTGATCGGAATCGAGTGCAGTCGAGATCACAGGTAAACCAAAGTCACGACTATAGACGCATGCTGCCGTTCCGTGCACAAGCACTGGATGTGTGCGACGCATAAGCACTGGTAGCTAATTGCTTAAGAATGACAGAAGAGGACCGGCCGCACTTTTTTAAACGGCTTTTAACTGGTTTTAACGTTTTGCCAATATGGTGATACATCTAGACTGCGTCCACTGTGTGGAATTTTGTCTGTCGTGGTATGGTGTGTGTCAAAGGGTGAACGTGCTGTATGCGTGTCGTCAACGGAGTCGGCCGTAAGATGGACCTCATGTTGTACTTTGTCAGTGTAACCCAAGTCTTCATCCTCTTCGCCAACTACAAAGAGTATTTCTCAACACAAGCCACTGTGCGTTGCTGTTTCTGCGCTGGTCTACCGCTACATTGAGCTCGGCTAGATCGACGATACATCTATAGTACGCTTCCGGAGATTCCGGACGTTGTCGATACTACACTTGGTCCCTTGTTCAGTATCTGCTGCAGATTCTTTGTAGAACTGTACTTCACACCCGCCTGCACACAAGACTCATCGCTTTCCTATCCACTATCTACATGAGTCAGACACCTAACGGGTTCTTGGGGCCTTAGTCCAGATATCTTCATCAGACCTGTTCATTACCGTGCACAGGGAATTGACTCTCAGAAGAAACCAAGGTTGGAACACACACCAACCATCAGCACAGCTGTACCCACAGCTCCAGCATCAACAACCTAAAGGAGGCCCATTCTCCTCTCACTACATCACCAGTTCTGAGTATTTCCCCTAGCCATGACCGGTTGGCGCGGCAGATGAGCGGGCACAGTGGACTAAGACAACACCCCTACCAGCTACTCTAATCGACAGATAGAGCTTGTCGTGTTACATTACATGCTACAGCATGGACACGATGAAAGCCTCGCCGCAGTGTATGAGTCCAGTGTTACCGGCGTACCCTAGATAGAATGTGTGGTGTGCAGTCATCGACTCTGTGTGAGCACTAGCTCCGGTGGCGCAGTGTTTTTGACTCGTGTGAATCATGGATCCCCAGGGACAGGAGACCGGGAAAATGGAACAGAGAAGGAGCGTGTGTCAGAATACGTTGACTATGACAGACAACCGGGATCGTGTCCGGGTAGTAGGTCAAGACCCATTGCCCTCTACATCTCAGCGACTCGCACATAGTCCGTATGTCTAGGTATGTCTAACCATTTGCTGCAGTATGCTTGTAAGACCAGCTCAAGAGGGACCCGAGAGTGCACATCTCATCTCCACCTCTAGGCTAGCCAAGTGGCTCTCTAGAAAGCGTCGAGAAAATTGTTGCTGACTGTGGCTCCCCTTTCAGAGACAGGTGCCTGGTACTAAAGGTAGCAGGCACCGGCCAAGAGAAGGACGAGTAGTTCAACTCAGCAGTCTTGCCTCCCCACTGCGTCTCTAAGATTTACATCTGTCTGTCATGTCTTTACGTGAGCAACTGGCTTCCCCCGTGTTGGTGGCTCAATGACAACCGAGGGTAGGGTTTGTCCTGCGCTAACTAGACGTGCAGAGACCCGAAAGATCAGGTGGTCCCATACCACTTTGCCCCTTCTCAGCACGTGTGGCATTTCTCTCGCATGTGGCCCATCGCCTCACCCTTGAAACAGATATCGGCTGCCATCGGTGTGAACTTAGGCTGGGGCTCTAGCTTGATGCTGAGCTCTCGTAGTCGGTTGAGTGCTGCTTCTGCGCCTACTCAGTTCACTTACAACGCTAGTATCTTGAGCGAGTGTTTTAGCTACCTCTGCTAGTTGTTTTTCCTGATGGCTACTGTTTTTTGGACACCGTCTAATACTGTGCATTGGACATCGTTTGTTCTAATAGCGGAGTTCTGCGTTTTCCGAGACT
>CAEFZP010002591.1:0-42412 GCA_903064625.1 Mallotus villosus | reverse complement strand
GAAGGAATGAGACGGAGTGCCATTACACCCTTTTTATATAATCAAATAACTGATACGAAATATTAGCTCTTGAACAGACATCAGCGTGATAAGATTGACCAAAAATGACAGAAGCTATCTTTGGAAAAAATAAATTTGACGTGCACTTATACTTCTATTAGGCTCATGTCCCATCCGCCAACATGGAGGGGTAAAGTTTGGTAACTACTTATCTACAGTATTTCGTTGGTATCAAAGCTACCACAGCTAAAATATATACAGCAACTCAATGACAGCAATGACTTGACTGACATTTGTTATTGCTAGTTATAAAACTGAAGTAAAACCTAAGCTGTAGATAAACATGTATGATCTAGCACATTAGCATTCAGATAGAATGCCAAACAACATTTTGGTGCCATCTGTCTTAATACCTTAAAGGGGTGGAATGTTGCGAAAAAGTACCTAATATCACACCCAAAAACGTGTTTTGTGAGAAAATCTGACTTAAGTTTCAATTACATTAAGTTACATACATATTTAAAAGAAAAATGGAGCAAGACTGATAACATTTTCTGTAGGGCCACCCTAACCTCACCAAGAACATAAACTTTGAATAAACATGCATGGCGATAATGTAGATGGGATACGGACAGTAAACGGGGAAGAAGGTATAAGCCATTTTTCCAATGTATGTATAGTGTATATGCAACGTCTCCCCTAGACAGACAGCTCACGTGTCTGAATTGTGACAATTGTATTCGATGTGCTATATATATAGAATTGTGATTATTTAGAATGTATTTTACAACAAATGAATTACATTACACAGGAGGTTAGACTAGTTCAAGAGCCTACACATATCGATAACTTTGAAAAGGTTGGAGGTTGATGCAGACACACTTGCATGATATCCTTAGTTTCAGGGGGCTTTTAAATAATGTATCTCCTTGGGTTCAAAGACAGGTAGTGCATCAACAGCAAAATAGGTTTTGCGTCCTCTGTCAACAAAATTGGCCAGCGATTGAACATCAGTGCAACTCCATATTTTGGCAGAACTGTAACTGGCAGAAGTCATTGTTGCCTGTCCAGCGATGGTCCATGACATGTGATTGCCTTGGTTTAGTGTTGGGCTTCCCCCAATTACCCCCCCTACGTGCAACTGTGGTGTATGCCTTTGGGACAAATGGCTGTCTAGCGAAGCTAGAATCTAGCGTATGCAATGAAGCCCGCTCCACTCACCACTCTTCTCAATCAGCCTTTACAGCAGACACGTTTTCTGTACATCTCATCTGGCACTGGAGTGGTTTCTTAAGATAACTCAGGGAAATCACCTTTGTAGCACGTTTGAAATGACTCAAGTGGAAAAGCCTACATGCATTAACCCAAACAAGAACAAGCTCATGGGTTGTTGTTGACCCTCTTACCAATGGGGCTATTGTGGTGTGGTGTCTCTCTACACCTAACACCAATTACCAAGGTGAATGTTCTTCAGAGAACCCATTAAGCTGTAACAGAGATCCTTCATTACTAACATGATGTTTGTAAGGAAAACATCAACAGAGCACAGACTGTCTCTCTTTTTGTATGTCTCTCATTCTCTGCTGTCGCTTTGGATCAATTAATAGTTGATATACAACTGCTTGTGCTGCATGGTGTAAGAACAGGCAGCCTAGCAATCTAATCTGATGTGATGAGATAGGAAGAGATTTCAATAATTGCCCCCTTGCAATGCTTTTGTGCATGGCTGAGCTCCCTCCAAAGATCTTAAAGATCTCTCTTTCTTTTAATCTCTTCATATCTCTGTTTCTTTCAAGCTGAATGGGAAACGTTGGGCATTGCTGTGTATTACTCTTAGTGTTACACAACCTTTATTCTCACATATTTTCTTCCGCTTGAAGAACAGTTTGTTAAAGGGCTGTGCGAAATGGGAGTCTGAGTTGGCTAAGGTTTACAGGGATGTTTTGTGCTGAGTAGCTAATTATAGTGGCCATGATAATATGAATGATTGTGCCAAAGGCGGTATATGGAGCCAACTGTCATTAGACTCTCTACTTCTCCATGGTAATCATTGCTCGGCCAGGGTGCTTCCTGCCACGTGTGCCGTTTTCTCCAGAGCCCCGCTGTTCACCTAGGGGGATTCTTTAGGCTCTGGGACCACTCAAATTAGCGCTGGCTGATTGGTGGGAACCTGGGGCTGTATTCACAAAACATTTGACTATACCGGTAAGAATTATCCTAAATAGCAGTAAAAGTTCCCCCTAAATAGTTTCCTCCTAAAACATACAAGGCTGTTGAGACCAACTTTTACTAAGGAATGGGGAGATTTGTTAAACTAAGAGAAAGGGCATGGTTGACCTTGATGCTATGAATGATGTCAATAACCTTACTAACCATGCTCTCAGTGATTAGCTGATAGGGGATAGGTCTCTGTCAGTGATGTCATCATAGAAATATTGTAGAACAAGGTATCTTGTTGCCATATATAACGTTTTTAAAATAAATATGTTGTCATATTCAAATAAAGATTTTCAATTCAATTTCAATTGTAAGATAAGTGTCACTAATTAAACAAGTATATGTTCAGCTAATTGTCAGCCTCTTACTTGTGCATCTCATAAACAAATAATATGTTTAACAGCTAATATGCTTAAAACAGCCATATGAATTTACAATGTGGGGTCTTGAGAGGGTATTTATTGTTTGTTGCAATGTTCCACTGATGGATGGCTGAGGTGGACCTAATTTGTGCATTTACCCTGTGGCCAAGTAGCGTAGGGTTGTCGACAACATTGATCTCCAGATTGGGTTGTTTTTATAAGTGACTGAATCCCTGATAACTGGACTACAATCACAATACTCTTGCAATGCAGGCGATACCTTTTTAAAAGTGCATACAATAAACATATACGGATCTTAATTTTTTTTTAAGTAGAAAAAGCAGAATGTATAAATACAATTCAAAAATGTAAATACTAAAGAGCTAACCATATCCTAAAGAGCTAAACAATATACTATACTATCACAAAATGTATGTAAGATGTTCACGTTCCAAGGCAGATTGCAAGCAACAGACATTTTAGGATGTTATTTGGTTTTTGTGACTTAGGAGTCCTCTTGACTACCCCAAGCTTTTCACAGATGTAGGAGCTGGTTTTTACAGTTTTTTACTGCCGCTAACAAGCGCTTACCCATACTTCGGATACTTTTTATTAACTCTTAACACAGACTGACACCTACAAAACACAATTGGATAATTTTCTTCTCAAAAACACTTTTTGTTAAATATATACTAACTCTCCATTTCTCTGCACACACTGACTTTACCAAAACACTGGAAATATGACTCAAAATGAAATTATTCGGTCATATAATAACACTTGTTTTCACTTTACGAGGTACATGCAGTCAATCAAAGTACACCAGGTTTCAAAATACTGGCTATTGTTGACATTATAAAAACTGCAGAGACTTATGTTTCAGGCAGTGGCGTTGTTAGGCCTATTTTAGGGGGGCTTCAGCATTCTTAAGCCCCCCTAAATAATTTTATGTTTATTTATAAAAAAAATCTAAATATTTTTTTACAAAAAAGTGCAGACACATTCAATATAATGTGGCCAGACTATGAGTTCAAATAAATAAACCAGCTATTATTAACTTAAATGTGATCATAAATCTTAATTTCCCTTCACTTCATAGTGGAAGCGGTAGAGAGTCAGAGTCAGTGCGTCGTTATCCAGTCCATTCCACTTGTTCACTGAAGTCCAGTCCACGTTTTCTGCAACCTAGGTTGCACTCGGTACCTGGGTATCTACAGTGTGTGTACCGGGAGCGGAGCACACAGAACAGACGAGAGTAGCATTGGGAGAAGAACATGAAAGAATGGATATACGAATTTTTTTCAAGAGAGTACGTATTCATCACTGCTGATAGTAACAATAAGTTAGCTGCAGCCCCCCAGCTAACAGCAGAAAGTCCCACGTAATTGCCAAAGTTATTATTTCAAATCATTGTGTTAAATAAATGTATCATGAAGGGTCAGGCAGAAGGAGATGTGGAGGGAGAAAAAGATCAACAGGCAACGACAAGACGTCAAGGCAGAGAGAGCAAGGGGATCCAGAGATGGATCAAGAGGCAGAGGAAGATCAAGATATTACAGAGAGAGAAGGAGAGCAAACAGATCAAGAGAGGGAAATTGATGAAGCAGCTGCAGCATCTCACTCCACTACAGGGTTTGATTTAGGTGACAAAGACACAGGGGCCAGACAGGTAAAGCTGAAGAGCTACCCACAAGATAGCTTTGGTACACAGAAGCGAGCATTTCACCACAGCTGGTTTGAAAAGCACAACTGGTTAGAATATTCAGTCAATCAGAATACAGCTTTCTGCTTCCCATGTAGAGTGTTTGGCAAAAACATCAAACATGATAGTTTGGTCAGTAGTGGTTGCAAGAACTGAAAGAAAGCTTTAGTCATCTTTGGCAAACATGAGATTGCACAAACACATAAGGACAGTGTTGTTGCATGGAAAAGCTACCAGGCAACTAGAAAACAGGGAGACGTTGCACAGATGATAGCTTCTGCAAATGTGAGTGAGATAGTAGAGAGAAGAGAGTATCTCAGGCGAATTGTTGCAGTCACTTCTATGTTAGGGAGACAGGGACTCCCTTTTCGTGGCCATGATGAAGGAAAAGACAGCACAAACAGAGGGAATTTTCTTGCGTGCATGGAGCTTTTAAAGGAATTTGATCCTTTTCTTCAAAAACATAACCCCCCATCAAATGCTCATTATACCTCAGCACCCTCCCAGAATGAGATGATTGACTGTTGTGCCCAGGAAGTGACAAGTGTCATTGTAACTGAAATGACAAAGTCCAAAATCTATGCCATCATGGCAGATGAGGCAAGAGATCAGAGGTCAAGAGGTCAAATCAGAGCAGTTAGCTGTTTGTGTCAGGTATGTGTCAGGTGGTGCAGTGAAGGAACGTTTCCTAGCACTTGCAGAGATAAGATCATTTGATGCCCAGTCCATTGCAAAAGATTTGCAGCAGCAGATTCAAAACAACGGTCTTGCAGAGCTTAAGTGTGTAGCACAAACATATGATGGCACAGCTGTCATGAGTGGGACCGCTGGAGGTGTACAAGCACACTTTAGAAGGCTCCATCCTGAAGCTATCTATGTGCATTGTTATGCTCATGAACTCAACCTGGTGTTATGCCATACTTGCAAGGCCATCCCAGAGGCTGTGGAGCTTTTCAGCTTGTTGGAGTGTGTTTACTCTTTCTTCAGCATCTCCCTAGTGAATCATCACAAGTTCATGGAGGCTCAGACAAGGCTTGGATTGACAACAGTTGAGCTTGTGCAACTTTCAAACACTCGCTGGGCATGTCAGCTGCGGTCAATCAGTGCAGTTCTTGACACATTGTCTGCCATTTTGGAGTGCCTTTCTGCTATTAGATCCCCTATAGCTGTTGGTCTCAGAGCAAAGCTCTATAAGTTCTCAGCAGTCTATGCACTACTGATGTTTCAGTCTCTTCTGTCTGTAACCAAAGGACCCCACAAGCTCCTTCAGAAAGAGACTTTAGACCTGGCAGAAGCTTTGATCTGCAAACAAGCAGTGTGTGACACACTTAAGGGCAAACGCACAGATGCATTTGCCACAGAGCTTTATGAGAGAACCAAAGCCCTGTGCCACATCCACAATATCCCTGAACAAGGTGCCAGGACAAGGCATAAACAGAGGAAAATGGATGATTTTGTGCTGGAGACAACTGCAGGTGCACGCACTGAATTGAACAACTCAGACACATTGAAAAGAGAGTTCCTTTTCCCTTGTGTGGATAGGATGGTTGGTGAGCTTGAGCAAAGATTTTGCAGTCTAGATGCAGGGCTACTAAGAGGCATACAGGCATGCAGTCCTAAGTCTGAGAACTTCTTGAGTGAATCACACTTGAATGAACTTGCAAAACACTACAGCATTGACCTGAAAACAGAGGAGGTTCTGGTGGCCAGAAACTTTCTTGCCTTGAAAACAGAGGCTGAATGTTCACCCAAAGATATGTTGACTGTGCACAACCTCCTTGATTCAGACATGTTTCCCTCTCTGAAGGCAACCATCCAAGTTGCCCTAACAGTGCCTGTAAGCAGCTGCTCGTGTGAAAGGTCCTTTAGTGCACTGCGTCGGCTGCACTCCTGCCTACGTCAAACAATGGGTCAGACAAGACTTCACAGTCTTGCAGTCATGTCAATTGAAAAAGAGGAGCTTCAGCACCTAAATCACAATAGAGTGATAGACGCCTTTGCCACCCTTAAAGACAGACGACATTCTTTGATGCTTCCACCCACCAAGTAACTGCCAATTGTAGCCATGTTATTTTAAAATAGTGTACTTTGTGAGAACACAGTGCTCTTTTTTTTGCACACAGTTTTGGCTAATACATGTGGGCTCTTAATGAATAAGAAGCATTGGTTAAATACGGCACTGTAACTATGTGGATTTTTTTCTTTTGTTGTTGTTAATGCTGTTGGCTTAAAACATTTACACAGTAAAGTATCTCTGTTAAATCTGTCCAAAACGTGCAATTTCTCAGTTTTTGTTAGCTGTTTGTGAAATTAAACGTTCGCTCACATTCTGTGCATCTCCTTGGGGCTAAGCCCCCCCTGTCCTTAAAACCTAGTGACGCCCCTGGTTTCAGGTATTTGCATGCAAAACATGCAATCCACCTTTTACACTAAATGTCTTGGTTGGGAACTGTATGTCCACATGTACAATAATGTTCAAATTCAAACACATTTCAGTGTTTTTCCTTACTGTTTACTGAAGGAAGTACAGTAGAAACACAATATACAGTAATAGAACAGAAAACGTTTTACAGTAATGCTTACAGTGAACAAAATATCCATGAAACACATTCCGTAAAAAAAAACAGCAACGCACAAATTTCATCACTGACTACTGTTTTTCAGCCCTTGGAATGCAACCACCACGCATTCTTACACCTCTACCTTGCCCTCTCCTTAGGCCTGCTCTTCTCCCCATCCCTGCTCCTCTCACTGCTCCTCTCACTGCACCTGCACCTCCTTCTGCATCTCTCACTGATTCTACACCTCTCCCTCCATCTCTCACTGGGCCTGCTCTTCTCCCTGGGCCCCTTGCTCTTCCTCTTCCTTGTCCAGACATTACAGTGTTTGAATTTTTCTGTTTCCAAAAACATCACTCCTCAAAGTCCTTCTTTTATTCACCTTATTCCGCCCCGCCCACCTTTTTTTGTTCCGTTGTATTCGAACTTCCTGTTTGCCGGGGATATCATTCAATTCAATGGAAAACTGCCGAAAAGTCCCGCTGCTAAAACATTATATAAGGTTGGTAAACTCTCACTCAATAAACCCTTTCACTGGATGGCTTGAAAACGACTTTTAACCCTTGTGCTGCCTTCGGTCACAATGACCCGAAGGTTCACAACGACCCATCATTCTGCTGCGACAATTTTACCCAATACAAAAACAAATAAAAAGCATTTTCTTTTAACATTTGCGCTGTGGGGGGTGTGAGACAGCCTGACGGTTAAAAGAAAATGCTTCACTTTATTTTTGAATGAGGTAAAGTTGTCACAACACGTGGGGGGGTCCCAATGACTGATGGGTCACAATGACCCGAAGAGAACACAAGGGTTAAGTGTTTATATAATTCGTCAGATCGCTGCTCTGCTTTGCTGCTATAAGTAGGCGTTACATTAGCCACAAACATAAGATGTTCTAACGATTTCACTGCAGGGCATATTTTCTATACCTTGTTTGAAAGCTTAAAGGGGTAATTGACTGGGTTTTTTGAGTATTTTACACTGTTCCTTAAGGTCTCCGAATAGGGTATGTAACATTGGTTTGGCTGAAAATGGCCCGGGTGCTGTTCTATGCCCTCTTTTACATCCAGCATTTTTTCCCCGGGAAAAAACGCTAGCTTTTCCCCTTATATAATTGGTATTTAGATGAGCTGTGCGCTGATTGGTTGGTTTACAACGAGCGAAGCTGCGGAGCAAAGACGGCCAACAGCACTCACTGAAACAAGAAGGTGGCGACTTGAAATAAAAACGTACAAATAAATCTATTGTGTCTACACAACACAGTTTTCAACAGATTGACTAGATATAATTTGAAATGATTACGGTAGTTTCCACGTCTGTTGTCGAAGCAAACAGAATCGCCTTAGGTGGTAACGTTAGCACTACAGCTTAGCAAACAAACTATCGTGATTCAACACAGCTTCAGTTAGCTCTAGCTATCTTACTGAAAAATAGATCTGGACAAACATGCATCTGAATTGTAGATTTACATAACAACACGGGTTATTTATTTGAATGAAACATAGTCAGGAACCTGAAATAACGTAAATCCCAACAAGGTATGTACATTGACCTAAAAGTGTACATAATCTAGCTAGATTAGCCAGAAACTGCACAAATCGAGGCTCAAGACTGTCATACAGTAGCTGACCGTCACGAACAGCCAAACCGGGGCTGGGGTAGCAGGGTTTTTCCTGGCTCAAAATGGGTTTCGTTGCCCCCCCCAAAAAATTATATATATATATATTTTTTTTTCTTTCTAATCCATGTATTTATTCACAAATAATAGAGAGGCTATGGGCAGCACTAAATCGAGTAGTTTCATACTACTTCTCTGACTTATTTACCTTTATGGAAAATGAAGGCATACTTGACTCTCTTTGTGATCTTAATTTGTTTTGTTTGCATTATATTTATACTTATTATTATAAAAAGTACAAAAGTGAGAAATACCAAAAGTCATAGCCAACATATCATAAAGGAGCTGAACATTTTGACACCAAAACTGTAGGTTTCGGTGAAAGAATGCAGGACTAGTTAAAGGCCAAAAAACCTGAAACTGTTGTCCAGTCTGCGTGTGCGAGACCGAATGCTTCGGTATCGCCTGCCAGAAGGCAACGGGGTAAAAAGGATGGGTGGTAACAGTCTCTTAGAATCCTGCCTGTGACGGTCCCTGTCTGTGCAGCTCCCATACCACACTGTGATGCAACCAGTCAGTATGCTCTCTTTAGTGCATCTGTAAAAGTTAGTGAGGATGACTGAGTCCATGCCAAACTTCTTCAGTCTCCTCAAGCAGAAGAGGCATTTCCGGGCCGCTTTGACCACCTTGTCTGTGTGAGCAGACCAGGTGAGATCATTGCTGATGTTCACCCCAAGAAACCTGAAGCAGCTGACCTTCTCCTCTTCGAGAAGTGGGTATATCAACTCAGAGTTCAGGGTTTGTTGAACCCGCTTTCTGGAATACCCCCCTTTGACTTAAGTGCAGCATTTTACATTGTTTGTCAAATTCTACTGGAGCGTATTGAGAACCAAGTTAGGATGCCTGGTATGGCACTTCAGTGGTTTATATCATATTTATCTGACAGATCACAATTTGTTGTAAACATTTTAAAAGTCTGAGTAAAGCAGGGTTCTGTCCTAGGCCCTTAGCTTTTTTTCTCCGCATGTCACCTCAAGGAAAATGTTTTGAAGCTCTAGAGTGAATTTTCATTGCAACGCAAATTATATATGTTATACTATATGTCCCTAAAGCCTGGATAACTACCACACATTCTAGAAACAAGTGTCTCTGCGATAAAAACGATTGACAGATAATTGTCTACTACATAAGCGCAGCTAGTTCAGGCAGGGCAATCGGGCAGCACGCATCATCAAGGGACGTAAGGCGTCTTACTCCACCTTTCTTGCTCCGCCCACTACACCCATATTAGCAGCGCATATTCATTGGGCGCGTCCGATAAGGCGGCTTTAAAAGACGCGCGGATACGCACACACTCACCCCGGTCGTTTATGATCACTGATGCTGCCACCCTCCACCATCCCCTTCTCCCCCATGCTGTCTATGTTCTATCCATCTAGGGGATTATATTTTATTGCTCCCTGCCTCATATGTCATGTATGTATGTGTTGCATCGAGGAGGCAGGGAGTACTTCCCTTAGATCATCCACTCCGCCAAAGTTAAATCTACATGTCCATGTCATGTAACAATAAATGCTCAAATCTAATACGTGATTGTCTTGACTGAACTAACTTTGATAAAACAGATTTTAGGACAGTTTATTTTAGGACATAAAAGGGGTCCTGAGCGTAAGTAAGTGACGTGACTACATATGTTGCATATGCAACAGACTATCCGCTTAAATCAAGGATCAATCAAGTTTATGGGCGTTTGTGAATCCCTCTGTGACATTGCTTGTAAAAAGATCTATAAAAAAACGATTTGACTAGGATTTGATTCTTGGTTTTCTATAAATGGAGTTAGGCCTGAAAGGGATAACTAAAGTTCGGGAGGAAGGTGGCACACCAAGACTCCTCCTTCTGCAATCAAACTAATACACATCAGCCCAGTCTCCATCTCCAATCAACTAATACGCATTAGTCCAGTAAAGCACGGAAGAAAGTGACCAAACTCCGTTATGCTCCACCCGGTTCCCGCTGTTCGCCTCCCGGCCTCGTCTTATGCGGTGGGGGCTGGACGTCCTGGACCTCCGCCCATCTGTCGCAGGGTTCCCCTCCCGCGTCCCCCTGCCCCTCCTGCCACAGCTTCGACTCTTGCCCTCGCTGTCCTTCCTGCCCTTTTCGCGGTGTTCCTTGCCTTCTTGGTGCCCCCCCCGCACCTGCCCCTGCATGCCCCCCTGTCCGTGTCCTGTGCTTTTCCCCTGCAGGTGGCTCCCCTCGGCTGTCCCCCCCGCCCTGGCTGCTGCCTTTCCCATCGGGTCCCTGCCTGCTCCTGCCTCCTGGCCTTCCCCTGTGTCTCCCTCCCTCCGGTACGCTATCCTCCGGACCTCCCGCCCGTTCCGGCTGCTGCCCTTCCCGTCAGCGCCCTGCCCCGCCTCTCCAGCTGCAGGGCGCCAGGCCCCCGCCTGGCGGGTTCCTGCCTCTTGCCTCGCCCATGCCCCCCTTCCCCCGGCCACTGCCCTCGCCGACCTTCCTGCCTCCATCCCTTGCCCTGTTCCTGCTCGCTCCGGTCTGACCCTGCCCCCTCAGGGCTGCGCCCCTCTAACCTTGCCTTGTGCCTCCTTCCTGCAGTTGGTCTTGGCCGCCCACCCGCTCCGGCTGCTGCGGTTCCCATCAGCGCCCTGCCTGCTCCCGCCTCCTGCTCCCACGCCGCCCTGCATCTCCCGCTGCCGGGTGCCGGGCCATGCCTGGCGAATTGCTGCCTCTTGCCTAGCCTCCGGCCCATGTTTGTGGCGTTCATTGCCTCCATGGGCTCCCCGCCGCCCATCTGCCCTGCGCCTGGCCATGCCCCGCCGCCTTGCCCCCACACCGCATCAGGCTTGGCTCTGCTTCAATAAAAGCTATCTATTCAATCTATGGTGTGATTACTGAACTCGTGAATAGTATAATAACATAGGATAAGTTCTTGAAGTGTCCTCATTAGTTGGCTTTTCTGGCTGGAAAGCAGGTTGAGAAAATGAATAATCTACCAAATTCAAATGTCTGGTTTCCAGAAAGAAAGAGCCTGCCATGCCGGTACAAGTACTTTTATCTATGCCTTTTAAATGGAAGCGGTTTTTGGGTAAAGCCTTGTCTCAGCTCTTGGCATATAGCCTTAAAAGAGTTTGTTCTTAATGGGCCTTCACTTCTCACCCAATTAGGCTCCAAGACTGTGTAAAAAATGTGGCCTGATGGCATCTTCCCTAGGAACAGCTCATTCACAAATGCCAGAAGGGGTATTATCAAAATCCTTTGTGAAGGAAACAGACTTGCTGTCTGCCGTAATTGAGAGATTGTAAGAATGGCTGTTAGTGGCATGTGGTGGTCTTTTCTCCTTTTTTTAAATGTCAGAGTTGAATGCTCGAAACACACAACAAAAAAATTACTAAATTGGTTTTCTAGATCCATTTCTTTGGTAAATGTCATTCTCAATTCAAGTTTCATTGAGGTTTGCATCATGACTTACATTTCAATTGCAGAGTTGGATTATTAATAGTGGAAAATACATTTTACATGGCAGGTTTTGATTTAGGAAAAGTAGAGGTACAGTAATTGCCTATTGGACAGACTCACATGGCTACCTTGTGACTTGGTCTATTTTACCTGTAAAACACTGTTTTATCGTAGTGATGATTACAACTACAAAGTGATTATCTGGGACAGCATTTGAGTCAAATACCCATGATAACATAAGATTAGGTACAGTTGGATCCTCAGTGCTTGTGTACTACAAGATGTGAGTTTTTACACTGCTACTGTTGCCAGCCCCCGGCCACTTTTCCACTGTGTGGTACTGAATGCATTTTTTAGGGGGGGATAACTAACAATAGATGCCTTCTTTCCCCGCACTCCTGTGTCTCTGTGAAAATAGAGTGTGCCTAATGTTGTAAAAAACTTGGTTATATTCTCTGTACTAACATCCAAGGCACAATTAAACCCTACAAGCATGGCTCTTGACTCTTCTCAGAGATTTTCTACTGTCTACAGCGTAGGAGATGAGAAAGGGGACGGCTCACATCCCTGCAGTCGATAGTAGACAGCAGGTGATATTTTCTGTTCCTGTGTGCCGTGTGGCAGACACTGATCAACACCAATGTTCCCACAACATGTGTCTTCAGGGCGTACTTCCTCTATTGATCCTGGCACCAGGACCTGTCACCTACTCAACACAGGCAACACAGGCACCGCAATGAGTGGCTTCCAGCTCCACTTTGATCCTCTGTCAAGTCAGGAGAATGTAGACTGGAGTTATTGTTGTTCTCAGTTAAGTTCAGGTCCTGCTTGGTTTTAATATTGTTTATTGCATGTACATTGTGACATTAAGGAGTGAAGATATCTTGTCTTTATTGTAGGTAAAGTTTGTTGATATAGTGACATATCACACATTTGGTTTTGTATGTGATTAAATGTTTTATACAACCCTATCCACAACATCAGTACACTTTTTCCAAGATCCAGTTCTCCAGTGACTTTATAAAGAATAGATAGTTTTTTTAATTAATCCCTCTGTCTGATAGAAGAATGTTTTGGGTCATGTCTGAAGCACGACAAAATACTGCGCTGTTATCTGGTCACTATCTGGGTGACCTGATTCAGTAGTTAAACCAATTGAAAATTAGAATCTGGTGTCTCTATATAAATCATCTTATGCCAGGAAATTGAGTCCATCTGTTGGGAAGGGGGTTAGAAAAGTGGCTGTACATCACACAGACTGACAAATGTAAATCTGTCCAGTTGTCCAATTATTGTTCAGTCCTGTCGCCATGTCCTGCTGTTTGTGAAGGTGCCTCATTAGTATGGTTTTTACTTCAGCCCTATATAGTAAAAATTATATATTGTGGAATACATTGTTTATTATAAACTATTATTATTATTTGGACACATATTTGTAATAGTACATATAGTAGCATTCTCTACAGCACAAAAAGTCATATTTATTATATGGTACAATACAATGCCGAGTGTGGACATATTTTATATAGATTTTCTTTATAATGATGATACTACATTTATGAACTAAAAATAAATACAATAATTTATCCGAAGCTGAGTGCATTCACTGAACTTCCAATTACACTCAAATTATCTACAAACGATCTAATTACAAGCTCCCCTATCCTATTCAATATAATATGAATGACCACTCTACTGCAGACATGAGCTGAACAGCATCTCAATAGAGCTACACACCACCACATTATACAATACAAATGTGTTCTTAACAGACAGTATACACTGCTTTTTAAGCACTGAGAGTTCTGAGAAGTCTAATAATGAGACAACAACACATTATCCACATCTACATAAAACCCTCAAAATGTTGAACCAGTAAAAACATTATTTTACTGAATCATTGTTTTACATAGCTACATACATAATTCCATACAATATTAAGGCTTTGTTTTTTTTTACTATGGAGGATAACTTGTAATTGCATGAACAGCTAATACACACAAGGCACTATTACTATTATATTAGTGTCTTGACATGGAGTGTGAAGGAGGCAAATGCTGCTCTCCTTCGCTGTGGCTTTACTTCCCTAGATTCTGGGGCTGATCGGACTCGTGGCCGGGGGGTTTGGGGCCAGCGTTGCTCCTATTCCACAGGTCCCTGATCTCCAGCAGCCCCTCCTCCAGAGCCTTGACGAACATGGTCGAGCAGGTCTCCTTGCACTCTTTGAAACTAGACACACAGAAGATGATGTGGTCCGGCTGGGGGTTGTAGCTGACTCCATAGCCATTGGCAACCACAGGACCATAGCAGACAAACATCTCCTCTGTAGTGGGGACCTGGGGAGGATAGAGGTCAAAGGTTTGATGTGTGCAACATTTTCTCATTCAGCCAGCACTCTACAAACTAATTCTGAGGACCTTTGAAAATTACTTAAATATATTGCTGTGAGTTAAAATCTAGTTCTATGATATTGTTAGATAAAATAATGTGTTTTCTTGAACTCTGACAACACACACATGTTAACTATTGTTTCAGACTAATTCATGACTAACCTAAACTTACAATCTTTAATTCATCAACAACTGATAGCTGAATTAAATTAGTTTGATGACTTATTTCCTAAACACTTGAATCTTCGGGGGTCCGCAGTCAGATGGCTGAGCAGTTAGGGAATCGGGAAATTAATCAGAAGGTTGCCGGTTTGATTCCCAGCCCTGAGAATTGACGCTGTGTCCTTGGGCAAGGCACTTCACCCTACTTGCCTCGGGGGGAATGTCCCTTAAGTCACTCTGGATAAGAGCGTCTGCTAAATGTAAATGTAATCTTCCCGTCCACTTGCTGTCTGGACATTGACTGGACCGATTGACTGAGGAAATACAGAACAGCAAAGCATGTATTTTCACATAAGGTTGAGTGTTACAGTAACAAACATTCTTCATGACCCAAAATGACTGGTATTTTTTCTTTTGATGAGGATATGATAACACACTATGGTAAGCACATCCATTTGGTGATGCACAACCTTATGTGAAAATACGTGCTTTGCTGTTCAGCATTTCCTCAGTCAATCGGTTCGAGCCAGACCAATTTGAACGTGTCCAGACAGCAAGTGGACGGGAAGATCACATTTACATAATCTGTATCGCACTGACATAAGTGATATTGTTTCTGTTGGATGCCGGTTTCCGGCTCGCTATATCCATATTGTTTAGCTCCCGAGAGCTAGCTTAGTGCAGCTCAGTCAGCTCAACATTGCAGAGAGTTGAGAGCAAATTGAGCTTGCAAATTATTTTTAGAAAATGTCTAAATGCTTATTCAAACAATGTCAATCGAGGCGCTGCACTCTGTTGGATTATAAAAACGACACCTGCAAAATATGAACTTTGTAGAGTGCCCGGTTCTCAAGATACTCGTTAGAAACTAAACTCATTCTAATTTGAACACAGATATACAGAGATTCCTAGCGTTATTAGAGAGATAAAGTATGAAGATATTTAAAAGTATAGTTTTTCGGCATTTTCAGAGAAAATGATAGATCAAACTTGCAGTGGGTGAGATTGATTCTCACCTGACTAGTGGAAAGAACAAACTGGTTACTGGCTAAATATGTCTCATCCAAGAAAACATCAGGCTCCTCCATTTTGAGTTCCTTAGCAATCTCATGAAGTCCAAGAAGATGATTGTCTATTGCCAACCCTGTAATAGCCTGAAACCACAGATCCATGCAAAAGAAAAGAAGAAAAAAGGTTTTGTCACTTCTGTATGTACACAAGAAAGACATTAAATATTGTATTAGGTAGATAGATAGGCACTTCATTAATCCTAAAGGGAATTACTTACTGCAATAGTGTAATTAGTCTGGGCACTGATTGCATCCCAAAACCTTTTAACTTTTTCTGAATCCTAAATAGTGAGAACAAAGAAGCAAGCATTAAACTCACATTTAAAATCATCCAGAATATTTTTTAAGATGCTGTGGTATTTCGTAGGGAATTTAAATCTGCAGAGATATAATCTGTTTTGTAGACATGGTGGTAAAGTGAGGGTGTGGGCTACAACTGCCGGCACTGGTTTCATTTAGGCAGACATGATGAACCGCAATATGGGAGATACTCTGTAATTGGGACCTAGGTAAGAAAAATTGCTCACGGAGAGGGAAGCCTTCTCATCTGTCAAAGCTTTCACAAAGACTAGAGCCTCTAGGGTAGCGGAGCGGATGTTGTCCACCCTCCCGTCTCGGAAGCGTCGAATAGATGCACTTTCGTAACTGGGCACGAGTTTCCCGTTGCATCTGAGCACGAAGCATAGGACATTTGATTGCTGTTCTAGCCCCTTTTCATGGAAGCCATAAAAAACTTTGATATGTTTTATAGCATTCTTTCCTGCCTTATACTATATAAATATTGCCTACCTGTAAAATGCAAGTTGCAGGGCAACTTGTATTAATGCATCTGGACTCATCTTCTGTTTCTTGATTAACTCTTTTCCATAAGCCCTGAACTTATAGACATCCAACTCAAGATTTTGAACCAGACTGGTGCCCCAAAAAAGATAGATCCAACTAAAGTCATTGTGGTTAAGCAGTACAGTTTGATACCATTGTTACAGTAAATTGTGTGTGTATTTGTTTGTCACCATACCTCTGGAGCCTATTTGCGGAGACAGCCAAGACTCCTTGGAGGTAAGGGGTGCATTTCCAGAGAAGTCTCCTGGGAGTACATAGCTCTGTGACACTGCCAGCCCTCGCTAGATTAGAGGAACTTCCAGACCTGGAAAGATCATGATCTTCAGGGAATATTACAAATACTCTGCATTACTCACCTGACGTATAGACATGTATAAATACTTACACAAATTTTATGAGATATTCACTGCATTGCACCGGGACAGCCCCCTCAAAAGGAGAGTGTTCACACAACAATCCACAGATTCCATCCACTGCTACGACAAACTAGAAAAGAAGACGGTTAGTTTATTGCTAAATCATGTATTGTCATGTGATTTTGCATACATGTATACATATAATAAGGACACACTTTTTCCACCCTTCTATTTAGTACCAGGGTTGTAGTGCCATGGTCTGGGTTGTACCTGTATTGGCTTGTCATACCAGCGGTTTGCTCCATTCTTCTGCGCCCCCCCCACCATGGAGCATCAACAGGCCTCTGTTGGTATCACTGGGCTCCATCCCACTGGCATCATCCAAACATAGCACACACAGGCAGCTCTCAATCACTCCCATGGACTCTTTGTTGAGGTGATCTAGTGGTAATATTAGACTTAGTCAGTTCATTGGCTAGCATTGTACTTTCAGATGTTCAGATTCCATTCCAATATGGCTATGAGTGACAGGACACCTTTTATGAGCACATCTCTGGCCTGAGCCCATTCAGTTCTCCCGTCCGAGGTCAGCAGGCCAAATGGAGGAAGTTGATACTTGTCGTTCACTGCCATTTTCACTATTTTCTCCAGTTGAGATAAGATGTCAAATTCATTGAGTTGTTTGTTGTTTGCCACTACATCCAGCTTAAAGAACTGCAGAGAAAATATTTAAGTCATCCACTGCACGTGGTATTATATACAATAAACTGTCATTGTTGAATGATTGACTAATGAAAAATATACATAATTGAAAACTGTACTGTGTCAGCCAGTAGGACTCTCAATCACAGTGGTACAAAGCTTGTTTAAGAATTGCAGATGAAAAGCCCACTTGATAGCAAGTGTAATAAACAGGAATGTATGTCAGAGTTCAACAGGGGAGTATTCCAGGTAGCCGGTTTTGTGAAAACTCTGAGTTGTTTAACCCTGAAAACAGGCAAACTCAGAGGTTTCCGTTCCAGAAAGAGAGGTAACGAAACCTTTTGGTAAGTTGCCATGGTAACTTACGCTGTGAAACTAGCCTGGTCGCTAGCAGGTTAGTTCCATGCCATACTCTGAGTTTTACCTATCCCCTCCCACTTTCTGAGTTGTAACGTTGGAAGACATGGGATATCGTTTCCTGGTTCAGCCGAGCGATCTAGAACACAATAAAATGTGCTTAGTTATACGCCAGGAGACGATTTTAAGACTGCGATTTGATGAGCTTTAATTCCCTGATGAATACCTAAGTTGACGTTACCGTTTCCCGTCACGATCTGTAATTTATTTGAGCAACATTCTCAGCCCTTGGGTCTTCATCGCTAGTGTTATACGCCGTGGACGTGCACACAGAATTGACCAAAAGCTTTTTGGCACTGAAATAAAGACAAATTTGAAATTGTAGGATTTGGTCTTCTTCATTGCCTACAAATAGAAATCTAACAATGAGTAGCCTTGGTGGATAATGCCAATAGCCTACCAATTGCAGTTATTTGACTCTTTGGGCTAAATCAAAGCAAGAATGGTCAAATTAAGGTGAAATAATATAATCATGTAGGCTAATCATATTGCAAATGAATGAAATCAATGAAGGTTAACTAGGACTACCATGACTATTGTAAACCAGAGATACAAAGCCAGAGCTGAGGAGAAGGTCTCAGGAGATCAATCATCCACGGAAAAATGCTTCACAATTCCTTGTAATACCAACAACTACAATCATTCACACCACAATCTTGACCCTTTCTTATCAACATGACAATGCTACAGTAAGTTACACAATGAGATGTGAGATGTGCATCCTCCCGTAACTGGAGTTCCAGTAAATCTTTTTCGAGATTAGTCTTTATTCGTCTACCCTAAGTAGGCCTACACCATCTCTTGGTCAGTTTTTGGCACTTTCTTCATGAGGTACAGTTTGTACAACTCATTTATTTGCAACTATATAGGAATACATGAGATTACATTAGCTACATTTCAGAGTTCCACATACTAAATACACCTGCCATTAAATGAACATCTCACTGTAGCATCCATGCCTTGTTCAACAGGATTAGAATGTGCAAATCGTTTTTATACGATGTAAATAATAGGCTACATGGGGAGAGAACTACCAGCTACCACATAATTCTCTGCATCCATTCATTCACATAGTATCATGTCGAATATGATTAAAACCATATTTAATAAAACATTGAAAATGCTATTTTAATAAGTCCACCACTTATTCTCCTGTAATATTAATGGACAGTGGGGTTAAATTTTCAATGTATGGACTGGCTATTATATTCAAATGTATGCTCGGCAGCAATTGTCTCCCACGCCACTTGTATACGCTGCTACATCCGTGTTGCTTTTTCCGGAATATGTACTCGACTATAAACACGAAATAAAACTTGAATCGGAAGTTTGGTGAAGTAGGACAACGTTTTCTTTTGCGGGGTGCCATGGTGGATCCTAGTATCGGATCTCCATTGATGTTTGCTTTCAATAGTTCTTCGATAGTTCCGAGTTGAGTTAACAAATTCATATCAGCTTTTCTGGAACCGAATTTTCGGAGTTTCCCATTTTAGAGTAACTCAACTCAGAGTTCAGGGTTAATCTCAGAGTTTCTTAAACCCGCTACCTGGAATACCCCCCAAGTGGTCCGATACAACAGCTATGTTTCAGGACAAGGCTGTGTTAATGTTGTTTGTGGAGTGGGAAAGGGATTGGATCAGATTTACATTACATTTAGCAGTCTTATCCAGAGCGGCTTACAGGGACATTCCCAGAGGCTAGTAGGGTGAAGTGCCTTGCCCAGGGACACGTTAAATTCGCACGGCCAGGGAATTGAACCGGCAACCTTCTGATGGTATTCATTGGTAACTGATTGGTAAGAATAATGTGTGCCCTGACCTGGTTCTTGTAGGTCACAATGATGTGCTCTACCCCATAGAAGGGCAGGTTCTTCTGTACAACCAGGTTGTCTCTCTTGAGGCCGGGCAGTCGGTACGACGTGAAGAGACGGTAGTGCTGCTCCATACACAGAGGTATCCCTGTTAACTTCCCACGGACATAGTCCACTGGTAGTGCCCGTCTGCCAGCCAAATAAACAATTGTTTAAAAGGGGGATTTATGCTCTGAAATTGTGCATTGTGTTTTGTAGGTTATGTATCAACAGTAAATAATTAGATTGTGTTTGATGTTTAGTGGATAATGGGCTTTTGTATGTTGAGAAACTTACGCATCAATGAGAGCCTTGTATTCCAGTACTCCTGTGATGAGACAAGCAGAAAATCTAGGACCGAAAAAACATTTTCTGATCAGCATTTTTTATATTGGAAGATAAAATATGTGCCAATACAATGAGATGATACTGTATCTGTTAAGGCTATTTAGTAACATTCTTCACTGGGTTTCCTGCAGAAAATGTGTTAGTTGGTGGCAGAGTGGGGTTTGCCGTCGCGGGTAGTTACGATAGACTAATGTGTTCTGCAGAGAAGGGAGACTGGCGTTGGTCACGGTTTGGAATAGAAGGGAGAAAACAGGACAACTGCCGGATATTGCCCAAAAAAGGACCAAGTTAAGGCGGCAGGAAAAGTGCTGCGGGAAACCCTGCTTCAAATATTTAACCACTTTACCTCGTATACCGATTCGTATGTACAATAAATAATATGGATATATCATACAGTGCTTTAAAGTTATAATCCATCTGATGGAAAAATATATTTGTATTTTGTTCAAGTTGCTCCTGTTTGTTTTATTCATCCATATTTCTAATTCACTGTATAAATGTAACAACTTCTGGTGCATGTTGATCCAGTCATGGTGGTCCTGGAAATGGACAGACTACATGACAACCCTCTCATCTTTTAATGGAGGTCTTGTAATCAAATCTGTGGTAGATTAATATGTGTTTGTGAGAGATAAAGAGAGAGAGAGAGAGAGAGAGCAGTGTGTAGATAGAAGCACAGAGCTATTGACAGGCCTGGTGCTTCATGTCATTTGTCTAGTTGTTGCTTTGTGTTGATCCCTTGATACCATATCCAGATCAATGGAAAAAAGGCCAGGGGGCTAGACCAGAACCCTGAATGGAGGCAACCACTGGCCTTGGTGCAGAAATTGGTCCTGTCACTCCCAATCTAATATCAAGCTTTGTCAGTCTGTTACTAGCTGCCCCTGGTTGCTCTGGAAGTATTCAAGTATGCTGAGGCTGACAAAAGCTAATAGTGATTTACAGGAACTGAGTGAGGCTGGTATTTTGTCATTTAATAAAGAGATTAATATTTAGATAAGAGATTATGCTGTAAGCCAATGTTGCCACAACCCTGTCTGTAAATCTGAATCAGTTCTCATGTTCACTGGACAGAGCGTAAACCATTCATCAAGTTCAGAGCATTCACCTAACCTCTTTCGTATCTACTATAGATAAGTGCCGTGTAAACCTCAGTGGTACATACCTTAAGGAGTCTTTGAGATCTCTAAATGTTTGTTTTGGGAAGACTATGACAGGACTGGAGTTCACTGGAAGAGGTAATCTGTTTTTCAAATACATATCCTCAAGCCAGTAGTCTGAAACCTGAGACACGAAGAGGGAAGAAAAAAACGACATCTGAATCCAACCATGTAAACAGTCTAATCAATTTCACAAAGCTATTATTGTTTTAAATGTTACTCATGTGTATCATTAAAAGATTCAAAGAAAAGTAGTCGAGAACAGGCATGAGGGCGGGCGTGTGATAGATATCAGGGTGCAGCAATAATTCAGGACTGACAAATCCCTTAAGTGCTTTGTGATAGGCAGACATCAAATGGAGAATCTATGGCTACAGATGTAGTTATTTACTCCTTTGATTATGTTTTTTAATGAACGGGCCGCACACTGTATGGGCCACAAACTTGGTCATTTTGAAAAAGGAAATGCCATTTCTGTTCCTAGCACAAGACACTCAGACACTCCTCTACAATTAGTTGTTGGACTGAATAGAGAATTTACCCAGTTGTCAGTCTTGTCTCTCCTCTCCAAAAGTTTCTTCTGGAGTAGTTCTCCGGTGCCTCCAGGAGCCCTAAACCTCTCCACTACGGCTTTTGTCTTATGAAACTGTTCCTCATTAACAAGGTGTTGAACACACTTCAGATACTTGTCCAGGGTATGACTCAAAGGTGGAACAGGCATCTTGGGAAGTTCCTGCATCATAGATATATGGTTACATTCATAGAAACATTCCCCTTCTTGTATTACAAACATACAAACAATACGTACATTCCCACAGGAGGTTTTCTCAGCCTCAGTCAAGAATCTAATTTGACTCTTGAAGTTCTCTTTAATGCTCATATTATAAGAACCAGATTTATTCATTCATTATAATCTCTTTAAAACATTTCCCCAATTAATTGTATTGAGCCCTTTGGGACATGAAATGGTTTCTCTTTTGATCCAAACTGAGCAAAAAATTCAAGATTAAAATGGAAGGGTTAAGGGTTGTTGAGGCTAGGTGCTCGTAGCACCCAGTTTAATGCATTTCAGGCTGTAAGTGAGAATGTTCCCATATTACCTAGAGTGGCAATGAATCTGTGATCATTGTGTGATAGAAGATCATGATGAAATCACAGGGGAGTATGTATTGGAACATTTGTATTTTTCATCTTAGACAGGGACGTGTTGTGATTCTACAATTATGTATTAGAAACATTTAAAAATGCCTTTTGTATTTCTCATCTTAGGCAGGGACATGTTGTGATTCTGTCTTTGTCTAATTACGTTGCCGATTTGCCCCTAGCGGTCAGTTGACTACAGTGAAATAGAAAAGACTGGATTCAGTACCATGGACAGGGTTACTTTCCGCCACAATCGTAACTGATTTAAACAACTTCGTGGAGGATGCTCCAAAATTAACACATTACAAGATTTAAAACAAATCGCAATAAACCAGTTCGCCATCCTTAATGGGGGGATTTTTAGCACATTAATAGAGAAGATTGAGACCAACCATAAAAACACGCAAGGATTTGAACTTGAATAGTTTGTGGAATATGTTTAAAAGTACATACATAGCTCTCTGCCAGGGTTTTTGATGTATCTCCCTCCTGGATAGGCATCTTGCTTTATCACCAGATGTCAGGTCGAGAGAAAGTAATATAAAGACGACTCATGCAGCTTCAGCTTTCCCTGCAAATCCACCTAGTTAAAACACATAGCTTGACTTTATGTCCAAACCCCTTTATACGACCATTGGGTCTACAAATTCAACAATAAAAATGTATCCATGCTGAGTCCCACGACAAAACTCCTCCGGAAAGAAGGAATGTTCCTGCTAATTTTCCGGGACATGCACGCGTCGCACCCACAGAAAGCTTTGACTTAAAAAAGCGCGCAAGTAAAAATTCTGAAGGTGTTTATCTCTACCTACTCTTAGAGGCAGGAAACTCCTCCCATTCAATACATTCGTGGAAAGAGATTTGTGAGTTCGCTTTCTCCATCTATGAGGATGGAAACTGTCTTTGGTGTAGAATTGAATGGGTTATTTTTCTATATATCCTGCCCATCTGGGCTCGTCAGAAATTGTAGTTTCCTTTGAATTTACTTGGTTTTAAAGAATACCTCTGCACATAAATGTTGGCCTTCGATGGTGCTGATGACAATATTGTTAGTTGTGTGTTTTAACATGATTGACCGTTATTAGGCCTTGTTATCTCCCTTCCACGCGCAAACATTTTTAGTTGTGTTCTAAATAGGAGCTTTCCGTTGGTAGGTTACACAGAAACGAAAAGAAGTGACTGTTCAATGTTTTGTCCAATCAATTTATAGGCCTGCCCTGTACATCGTGGAATTGGTGCACATGTAATATAATCTCTTTCCTCCCAAAGAATGCGTTCTGCGCTGCGTATTTGTTTAAATTAAAAACTTCACCCTCAACGTGTAACCTTTGTTTCAGGTTTCTTTAACTTGCCCCTCACTTTATATTTTAATTTGACTTATCTCTTGACTAATGTAACAGTTAAATGTTTGTGTAAATTATGTTTTATTAAAACGATAAAAAATGCTCGTGACATGAACTGTGATTAAATGTATATGTTGGCTACAGTTAAAGACTGTTAAGCAGTCAAGTCTAACTAACGTGAAGCGTGGACAATCTAGAACGTTCTAAGACTTGGCCTGCATCACCTTGTACATCTTTGTGCACATAAATGCAACATTGTCGAAAAACCTACAAAAACCAGCATGGCATTTCAGTCGAATAAAATCTTTGTAAACGTGTCACACAATTGTGATTAGGACATTTGGTGTTTTTATTGCAGTACATAACATTTTGTTCACTGACAGTTTCCCTTAGTGTAAGCTAAGCTTTGGTGTTCAAATGTAATGTATTTGTAGATGGTCAGTCTCAAATGTTAACTGTAATTGTTAACTGAGGCTTCACAATGTCGTCACAACCTTTGTTGGTTTAAGATGTTTTCATGGTGAATGGCAAATAATCACAAATGGAGAAACTAAACATGTTATGTAGTATGCACTTATTGTTCTAGAATATTGTTAACATTGAAAGTTCAATAAATTAAACACTGCTAAACATAATTTAAAAACATTGTAATTATTAGTACAATTAGAAGTACAATAAATTATTAGTTTTCACCCATTTCATGTAGTTTCACTATTATGATCATTTTTGGATACTTGAGCTACATTAAAATCATAATGCTTTTCAAACTAAACTTTTATGAATTGGTATTAAATCCACCAAACATGTAGTTTACTTAAATGGTTGACCAAGAACATGTGACTAAAACAAAGCATTATCAAAGCAGAAGCAGTATCAAAGCACAAGCAGTGCCAGTGTACAAAACAAAAAGAAACACACATGCTTGTAAAACCAAACATATACATTTTGAGCGGATATACTTTTTCAGTTAACATTAAGTTGTGAAGCATGACAATCACACATTTTAAGCCAAAATGGGGGTCAACCTAGCCTGGGTGCCAGCCGAACTTAGCCCCGCCCACACAAAAAAATGGTCGGGAAGTTGGGTCTGGGGTCGCTCGGTTGGGGAACAACTATGTCCGTACAAGAGCTGTTCGTACCAATCAAATTGCCAGGGACGGATTTATATGATGATGGACAGATGATCAACAGTAATGTCACCAAAGAGCGCTTGGGTTGAATTAGTTTTCAACCAACATGGCTGCCGCTGGAGAGCTGAGAATTGTAGATTCTGCCATTGAGCCTGTTTTAGAAGACATCGACAGCGCATTCATTTTGAAAGAGGAACAGAGAAACGCGATCAAGGCATTTGTCGATGGAAAATATGTTTTTTGCCGCCAACTCAGGTTGGAAACGGCTAACGTGACTCCTAAAGTTGGTAGTGTTCCCATCGTATTTAATGTTGGTGTGACAAGCTTTGCATATCGCATGCGATGTTTCCAGTTTGTGCTTTCCAGTCTGTTGTAAAATCCAAAATGAAGTTCCATATCTCCGTTTTTAAAACGCTTGGGAGCGTTTTTAAGGACGATCTCACAACCACCCTCAACCAATTTGCTGTGGCACGTCAGGTAAATGAGACCCAGATGAGACTATCATAGGTCTAGATAAAACGGGTTAGGCTACTGGGAATTTAATTTTTCATTTGAATGTTTATGCCACGGACGGAAAATTAACAAGCGACATACATTGCGTTATAATCGATTAGGGGTGGGGGGATCGATCTAAAGTATTGATAGTATCGATACCAACATTGGTATCAGTATTGATCGATACTTACGTGAAAAGAACGATACTTAAGTTTACATTTCTCTTCTCTACATTCAGTACACAACCCCTTTAACATAATATTGATTGTGCAAACACCGCTCCTCTTACTTTGTTCAAGCTCACTTTACCCCTCCCCCGCGTCCCCTGCTATGCTCTGAGTTGTTGCCGGCGTGCATGTGCAGTACATGACTTGGTCAGCAGCAAACTGATGGCTGCATAATGGCAGAGAGCAAGAGAGGCTCAGCTTCTCAACTAATTAAAGGAAAAAATCATTAACGCATTCAATGATCATGAAAATGCAAATCAGAAGAATCAGAAATTCGTTTAATCACCAAGTAAGTGTACACAAACTTTACAACAAAATTTACTTTGGTGGGCAGGTGCATTCAATAAACATAAAACATAATAAGAATTACATAATAATGTTATATTTTCATTCACATTTGCATATTGATAATGCATTGACTTTATAAATTATGAGGCATTGCTTTCCCCCACACAAAAGTAGATCAGCTGCTTTTCAAAGTAAAAAGTATCGGTATCGGTAATACTGTCCCTGTATTTACTTGGTATCGGATCAATACCAAATTTTGCAGTATCGCCCACGCCTATAATCGATTATGGTCGGCCACTGCATCGATGCAGCATCGCATGTCCGCATCCCGATGCATCGATTATTCAATTAATTTAAACAAAATAATTTGACCTTTAGATATCACCATGAACATTTATGTTAATTACTTACATCAAGACAAATAAAACATGTATTACAAGATTTTTTTAATTGTTAACATGGGCTTGTGGTATTTATGCAAATTTGCATAATGGGATTCTTTCTGGCTTTTTTTTCCTTACTCGGGACATATTGAGGTTACAAAATCAGTTGAGTTTGCTTCTGTTGCAATTTGTCCTACCTTTTTTTATAAAATTCACTGGACTATAACTTTCCTTGACATGACCACACTATGAGCACAATTTCTGTTATCATTGTTGGGGATTACACGTGTGGGATCATGCACACATGACCGTAACATTGGAGCTGCCAAAGCATTTCACCCTGTATGTGCATGTTCCTGCATGTTTCCATATTGTCTGTTGTAGCTACAGTTGAGGCAGGAAATTCATCCCATTCGATCCATTCGTGCACACGGTATTTGGAAGCTCCGTTCCCCCTGCTGACCTATGACGATGGAAATTGTATTTGGTATGGAAGTCAATGGATTGTTGGTCAAGATCCCGTTTGGCCTATGAGGCTCCTCAGAGAAATAGTACGTAATTTGGATATTTTTTACATTATATTAATTTATCAGTAGCCTACTTTTCTTTGAGTTTGCTCTGTTTGAAAAAATATTTTCACACGTTAATATTCTAATTGATTGGGGCTGGCAACAATAATGTTAACGTTATGTGCCTGTGGCGAGAGAATTTGATTTGGCATTTGTATAAACTTTAGGCTATCTTGACTGTGAAATTGTTAGGTATTTTCATCTCACCCGATATTACACACATGAGAAAACACAAGAGTGCGCAAAGAAGCACTTGGGTTTACAGCTGTGACTCTCTCATACATAGGCTACACACTGAGATAATAGGCCACAGAGAAACCCAGAGAAATTACGGATTGGCTGAATGTACTTGCCTAATCAACCGAATAAAGAGCTATGCAATGTAAAAGCTGCTTCATCACGCAAAAATCGCTCTGTGTTTTGGGTAAAATTGGATTCGCTAGTCATTCTTATGCTTTGTTTTAGGTTTCTTTCTTTGCATAGCAGTTTATATGATCATTTGACTCTGAAAAACGTGACACATCACACACATTCATTTTTTTTTATTATATTAAAACGACAATCGATTAACATAGATTTACATATAGAAAATACATTACCAACATGTAGCCTAACCGACTTCACGTTTCAACAATAAACTGTTTTAACAAACACGCAAACACTCAATGCAGAGGCCCACATAACCTATAATTTATGTAAATATCTCCACAACAGCCTACACATGTGTTATGATACACTTCATAGAAAGACTGCATTTCAATATATCTTGAAATACAAATGTTAAAGTCTTGATTCGGGATATATAGGCTTCATCGTCATCATAGGCATTTTTTTCACTAAGTGGTCCCGTATCAAGTCTTTATCAACATAGGCTAATCTTCTGCATTTGTAGCCTATCGATTTACCTTTTTACGGTAGTCTACTCTGCTTATATTGTGCACACAAATTCAACAGAGTTGATTGGCCTCTCACAAAAACTCAAATTAGGCTACACGTCAATGGCGTTATAGTCTGGTTCAACACGATGGAATTACAGTCAATACAATATACATAATCGTGCTTAGTAAATGGGCGTTTATATTGCACATCAGTTACAGTACATACCATCTGGTTTATCTACTATACTCTTCCGTTTTAGCAATGTTTTAGTGTTCAAATGGAATGTAGGCTATTTGTGGTATAATTGTCAAACGTTAACTGTACTCCGGACCGGAGGGCTCATCTAAATGTGACCTTTGTAATCTAAAGGGGTCAAAGCCGTTTTCGTCGACCGGCAGGCAGTTTCCTGCAGACCTATAGCCCTTCTTCTTACCTCTCCGCTCCTCCATCTTGATGGTGTCGTACAGACCCTGTGGTGCCTCTTCCAGAAGGTTATCTCTCTCTGAGTAGGACGGTTTCATTTGGCATACGTTACGGAGCAGCAGAAGGGCCGGCGCGTAAAGAACATTGACGAGGCCCATACCTAAGTTAAGTTGCACAAACCCGTGGTTATGCACTAGCTGACCGGCAACTATGGGACCCATGGCATATGCAACAGAATATGATATATCGGCTATAGCATATACACTACCATACACAGACACATGACGCACATCGACCAGAAAGGCAAGAGTCGGTAAGAGAGCAGTGTCCACCAGTGCAATGCCAAAGCATATCCCGCATAGGGGGGGCAATTAGTTGGCCAAATGTTTTGCATGCTGGAATTGTGCAGGAGCTGGCACCGATAATAACCATACCTATAGCACCGTAAAACCACTGCAAATTCGGATACTTGGAAGATAATTTTACAGTTATGTATACACCCAGGACATGTGGAATGAACGCTGGCAACCATGTTAATCCCATTTCCCACTTAGTGGAGTGCATGGTGCTTTTCATCCAGTTAGCAATGGTTGGCTCCAGGAAGGCCAGGGGGATATTACAGACTGTCAGCGCACCTGCCACCACAGCTATGTACGGATCAATCATGAGTCTGTATATGGGGGTGCCTACCGGCATGTTCTCTCTAGTCTTGTTGGAGAATGGCTTTATCACAGTCAGAAGCAGGATGCCGTCCGCAAGACAAATGGAGGCAAGTACAAAAAACGGTACCCGTTTGCCTGCAAACTCGTACAAAATACCCCCAAATGGAGGCGCCACCAGGCTTCCAAATGAAATGAACGCCAACGCAATGCCAAGGGCTTTACTTCTCTCTGCCTCCTCGGTGTATTTATCTGCTATCATTGCAATTCCAGAAGTGTCCGCAAAAGCTGAGCCCAGACCTTGTAAACTGCGGGCCACAAACAAGGTCGCATAATTCTCTGCGAAAGCGAATATACAGGTAGAGATAAACATTACGGTTAGTCCAATTAAAAGCGGAATGTCATATCCAACGCGATCTATGAAAGTTCCCGACAATGGATTTACTAACAGTTGCAGGATAGCCTTCGATGCAAAAAGTACTCCTATTTGGACGTCCAAATTGTCTTTGTTGTTTTTAGCTTGATTTGTGCTGTTCGTTGAGGAATTAACATGGATAACTACATGCACGTGCTCTGCTTGTTCAATCTCTAGATCAGCAAGGTAATCTGGAATAATCGGAACAATTACCATATAGAGCATGTTGTCTAGAAGTAAAGCCACGCAGACGATCACTAAAATAATCCGTCTTTGCTGATGAGGATCCTTGATTGCCGTCCCCAATTGTTTTGTTTTTTCGCCCATCTCAGACAGTTTTACAGCGGCTGACTTGACCAGCCCGTAGGATCCCGAATCCATGGTTCGTATTTTGTATAAACTCGTTTTCAAAGTAAAATGGCTCGTGCTCTTCCCCTTGTATACCGGTATACTAATTATGCCACATATAGCCTACTACTCCCTTGTGCATTTATATTGGCCTAAGCATTAATTTAGCACTTAGAGTTTCAAATAACAAATGCAGTCGAACTTTCCCCCTGTGAATTTGTGCCGTTCGAGGCTGCTTCGACTGATGGGCTTTCTTTCTAAACTTGGTAGCCTACTGTTTCATCCCTTAGCCTATGCGTCCAGTGTTGTATCGTGCTGTGGAGATGGGACGTGGTGAAATCTGCACAAAATTGGACTTCAGCTGCTATGTATCCTCCTCAAGTTTCTTTTGCGAGGCTGCTTCGACTGATGGGCTTTTTTTCTTAACTTTGTAGCCTACTGTTTCATCCCTTATGCGTCCAGTGTTGTATCGTGCTGTGGAGATGAGACGTGGTGAAATCTGCAAAATCGACTTCAGCTGCGATTTATCCTCCTCAAGTTTCTTTTGAACGGTTTTGTTACTTGTTTATTACACTTCGGGCACCGTAGATCTCCGTTTCCAGTGTTCATCACTCCTATCACCTGTAGCACTTTCTGGAATATACAGTTGTTTCATTGCCATTGTAACACATTAACTCGCAGATTTGCAGAACATTGAGTATTTTTTCCTCTTCCATCAAGAGCTGTGTGACGCATCACCAGCTCGCCCGGATTCTTTGACAGTCTGTCTTTTATGCTAATTTCGAAACGTGCAGTCCCTTAGCCAATGAGAACCCGTATCATCACGCAGCTAGGGCACTAGTATGGAAGAGCCTTCCTAGCCATGTAGTGACTGCCTCTCAACCCTCCTGTGAGAAGGCTTCAAACTTAGATGTGCTGTACAAAATGCAATATGTTGGTGTTTCCCATACATCAATCAACAAATATCGAGACGTGAAACTGCCTTACTGAAGGATTCAGTATAGAAATACAAAATAAACAGTGAGATGTTTAAAAGTGAGGGGTTGTTCAAAATAATAGGCCTATCACCTTTATTTTGCCAAGAAGACATTCTTAAAATAATAGTTGCTAGACATCATGCAGTGAATGAATTAAATGAAACATGGTACAATCGGAGCTTAAGGATGGGGGTAAACCCTTCTGTGAAAATATTAACAAATCCATACTGACTGCAATTTACCTTCTAACTATCTTAAATCGTATTTCAGGGCGGTACAAGTTCAAATACAGTCTGATTAGTTTATTTTGTATAGACTGGCACTTTTTATGGTCTGTTGAATATCCTTCTAATAGGTAGATCATAAATGGATCTCTAAATGCTGCGTACATTTCAACACCCCCGGCATTGGTTAGCTGCCACATAGCCCATACTGTACTTTATAAAATTGTCAAAATATACAGATACACAATATTAATACCACATAATGATATACCAAGGATAATATTTTATATGGAAGTTCTAGTTTTGAAATGTCATCTCCCAGTCTATTCTAATATTTGCATTTGCTTTGCATGACAGGGATAACCCTTCGCACTGATGCATTTTCTGAGTTGCAGACATAGACAAGTGTGACATCTTGTGGTTTAATCTTACAATTACAAGATTGTTGCCATGCCCTGTAAAAAGAGAGTAATCTGGCTGCAGGCTTGGAGAAACAGTTCTGGACGAGCAGTTCTAATTTGTGGAGATCCACCCCATAGGAAAGTTCTGCTTCTAGTGGTTTACCCCACTGCCTACACTGCCAATCACCAGCTGCTGCCTGCAGATTGACAACAAGGTTGACTTGGAAAGCTCTCTGGAGTGTTCTCACTGCGCGTCCCGCTTGTTTTCTCTGCCCTGCTGTCAAGTGTCAGCTCAGAGGCAGAGTACTCTCTTGGTGTGTTGACAGCAACAATGTTGCTCTCATGCTGGCAACCATATGCGACTCACTAGGCAAGCCACATGGTTTGTCTTTAACTTATAGAGCTTGTTAGGCTGGGTGTCACCCTGTCCCCACCTCTCATTCTAAAATCTGGAGTTGCTCGACAGAGTCTTTGCTTGATGGGTCTCACACCTCATTGTGTTACTTACTGTCACATTAGTAGTCATGTGTTGATAAATAATGGTCAAGATGTGGTGTGATTGGTTGTTCTTGTGTATAACGGGAATTGTGAAGCAATGTGCTGTGGATTCTTCATCTCCTGAGGCCTTTTCCTCAGCTCTGGCTTGTCCTTCTCCTTCCTCACCTTTAACTCTCTGGTTTTCCAATGATCATGGTAGAGTAGGTAAGATTTAAAACCGTCGCTTTGTAACATGTTTACCTTGTAATTGATTTCATTCATTTGCAATGTTATTAAATGTATATTTCATTTCACCTTACTTTGACCATTCTTGCTCAGATTTAACCCATAACTACAACTATTTATTGTATTGTAGGTATTGACATCATTTGGTTAATGTTAATACACTATTCAGTTTCCCCTCTTCCATTAAACCATGGGGGAATAGTTTTTGCTGTTTGGCAAATATTAAACACCCTACAAACTCATAGTACTTTATTACCCGACTAGAACCCTGCACTCCCAGAATATTCGATATATTATAAAAATTGTTAAAAAGGAAGTATGGTGGACAGAGAATATTGTTTAAAGAATTGCTGTGTGAAATCTTATTAATAGAGGATGATTATCCTTAAATAACCATACCGATTATTTAATAATTGGAAAACCGTAGTTCTTATCCTCAATATGGTATGATCAGCTCAGGTGTGTGATAAAAAGATGAATATGAATGAAATATAAATCTGCATATGACAACAACAAATGTGTGGTCCGGAAACGCCTTTTCTTCCTGAGGAGACTGAAGAAGTTTGGCATGGGCTCAGTAATCCTCACTAACTTTTACAGATGCACTATAGAGAGCATACTGACTGGTTGCATCACAGTGTGGTATGGGAGCTGCACAGACAGGGGCCGCAAGCCCTACGTGTGGTCCGGTTCATCATTGGCAGGATGCTCCCTGCCCTAGAGGACACCTACCACACACGATGCCTCAGGAAAGCTGGCAGGATCCTAAGAGACTGTTACCACCCATCCTTCAGTCTTTTCCCCCCGTTGCCTTCTGTATGCACATTGATATTTATATTGATACATTGTCGACACACCCTCACCCCCAAGGCGTACATTAACAAGCCTTGTGTTCCTTTTAAGGAGCATGGGTTTCTGAATGTATCCTCTCCTGGCTGCCCCACATGCAATCACAGAGAGCCCTAAGAGGAGAGTTGGAAACTCATTATTTTAAGTAATTTTCTGCTTTATTTATCTTTTCTATTAGAGTAGCCATCTTGCATCTTGTGGCCAAGGGTGGTAACCTGTCTTTGACACAGACTAGCCACTGTAGTAATAAAAGGACATGGTCCTTTGAGAGAAGGGGATTAATGCATAACAATTATATAATTTGACTACTCCTTAAAAGACGTGTAGACAGACATGATACAGATGCAAAAGTTACTTACAGAAAGACCATATCTACCCTATGGCAGAACTTATTTAATTATCAGTACATCTTCAAGACCTGAGGACATTTTACTGTCTAGAAGCTGCAAATAGCAGCCTCTGAGAACCTTAACATGAAACGTTTGAAAGATAAAAATGAATTAGAGATTATTATATTACTTAGAGATACATTCTAAAGGGATACTACAACAGTGTAAAGTGAAACACTGAATCGTTGACCGGCATTGGTTTCTAAATGGACTAGAAGAGATTTTGTGTTATTTACAGTTCTCATATATAGATAACAAAACCAAAATAAATATAATAGTGATCATTAGTATATGCTTATACTGCTAGTATATGCTACCAGTCCGTGACGTCCTGTCATTAATCTATTGTCAAATCAGTCAATATCTAATCTAATTCTCTCATTCCACATCCAGGAATTATACCACCGTGGAAACTACAGAGCTGGAAGAACTGGGATCTATCAAAGCGGGGCCACTGCTTAGATAACCTTTGAAGAGGGGCTCATTTACTAACAATGGCGCTGTTTACGCTGCGTCTGTTTTTGCGAGTTCGGTAATAGCACCCACTATGCTTCCTCATTTTGCGTAGTATTTATCAAACCTGACACCCATCTGGAAATCACTGCATACTCCGCCCTCAAGCGCAATTAGCGCACCTCTAAAAGAACAATGGGTGTTACACACGCCCCCCGAAAGAGGGAACGCAACACCCTACTGCGCACAAGAACCCTAGGGCTAGGGAATGGGTTCACTAACCACGGTCTTAACCACGGTCTCAGCCGTGATATTACGAAGCGGAACAGCTTCAGGGTACCTAGTGACACAACACATGATGGTGAGCAGATATTGGTTACCTGATCAAGTTTTTGGGAGCGGCCCAACACAGTCGAGGATCACACGCTCAAACGGCTCCCCGACCACAGGAATCGAATGAAGTGGCAACAGCTGGTTTGCTTTCCCTGCAAGCTGGCACACATGACACGTCCTACAGTACTGTACAATATCGGATTTCCCTGCTTGCGAGACTGTGCCCTTGTTAGAACACAAGCCGGAAAAACATTGGGGAAAGATTGAACCAATTTGTCGTCAGCTGTTTCAGGTTTTGGATTGTCTACAACTTCTAAAACTGGAGACACATTACCACCTGCAATGTCGTTACCCAGCAGTAGGGTGACTCCTTCCACCGGCAACCTAAGTACCACACCAACCCGGAAACGTCCCGACACCATGTCTGACGCTAAATGGAGCCAGTGTAAGGGAACAGACACTGTTTTCATTTCAAAACCCTGTAGGAGAACATGTGAGCCACAGTACGACTCACCAGACCAGGGCAAAACGCCTGCGAGGATCACTGACTGCGCCGCACCAGTATCGCGCAGGATCCGTATTCTCTTACTGTGACCAAGATACTCACTAAGCGAAACGCTTCCGCTAGACACAAACGGAGCGTACAGAATGTCAGGCTTTGACAGTTCTGAGGTTCGGATTAACCCGACACTTTTCCTACCGGAAGGGGGTGAGGACTGTCTCTTACCCCTCAAAACCGGACAATCCGAAACCAAATGGCCTACTCTATGGCAGTAGAAGCACTCCCGTTCGTCAGGTGAGGGCTTACCGTCATAGGGGCCATACTGCACATGAGAAGCTGTTGGCGTTACCACACGGCCCTCTATCCCAGACCCACCAAACACTGTTTTATGGGTTAACGAATATTCATCAGCCAAAACCACTGCCTGGGTTAAGGTTGCCACCTCTTGTTCGTTTAGGTAAACCACGATTTGCTCAGGCAAGTGATTCTTGAACTCCTCAAGTAGAGTCAACCCTCTGACTTCAGCAAACGTAGTGACTTTACTGGCTGAACACCAGCGGTCAAATAGAGATTCCTTATCTCTAGCAAACTCGACATATGAGCGGTTAGATGGTTTCTTGAAGTTCCTAAACCGTTGCCGATAGGCTTCGGGGACAAGCTCATATGCACGCAACACAGTTGCCTTGACTATGTCATACTGTAAACTGTCTTCCAGGGAAAGCGCCACCACTACCTCCTGGGCCTTCCCAGACAGCTTACATTGTAGAAGAAGAAGGTCCTCTTTACGATGCCTCTAGCCAAATTACAGAGGGGTCTTCAATAAAACTGGACACGGCCGAGGTAGCCATTCCACACACAAAGCTAAAGCTAACAAAGCCACAAAGCTAACAAAACAAACGACCGAAACACCCAAGGCTCACAGCCAAGTCAAACACACCCCAATCACCAGAACCCAAAGGAACTCAGCGCTGTGGATCGCTTAGATCCCGGACGAGCCCCCAATCTGTTATGCACGCCTCCCGAAAGAGGGAACGCAACACCCTACTGCGCACAAGAACCCTAGGGCTAGGTAAATGGAGTATGGAGTCGTGGTGTAGAACACAAGAGCAGCAAGGCTAACTATCGGATAACAGTATTTATTAACTGTTAACCAAACTTTAAAAATCACCCTCGAAAAAGGGTCTGGGCACGACCAAAACAAAGAAAGCTAAATAATAGTACCTATCCCTACCTTCTCACAGTTTCTTCCCAAACTAGCACCGTAGGTCTGGCGCTCTGCCCAAAAATACAGGGGTCGGCCCAGGTCTTACCTAGTGTATATAGACAATAGGTTTTCCCTGCGGGTAGTGTAAGCCCCAGGGCCTCTTGCCTAAAACACGTAGCTTTCCCCTTTCCCCCAGAGAACAAAAACACAAAGGTGTTAACCCAAATGATAATTAACAATGTTTGATACAAAGATAAATACAGACTCAAAATACAAATGTCATATGGGAGTACACAAACCAACATAGTCAGCCAAGCTCCCTAGCTGGTCAACCACTGGGGTTTATATAGGGCACGTCACAGCTGTAGCCACTGACGAGGGGGGGGGGTGGAGCAGAGTCCTGACCAAGGGATACGACCAGAAGAAGCCATCTTGCCCAAACCTAAAGAGAGACCCCCCCACACAAACCAAGTACAAACAAACATACGGACACAGAAACACACAGGAGCACTGGGGACGTAACAATGGGCTTGCACCCCCCCCACCCCCTCCCTCCACCCTGACAGCAGACGACTTCTCCTCCTTCTTTGAGGAAAAGCGCACATTAGAGGGGTCCCCGAACCCCCTTTCCTACCCTCTCACCCTCTATGACTGACCCAACTAAATGTCTAAACTCTTTCTCTCCCCTGTCCAAGGCAGAGACCTTTGAACTCATTCTCTCTCATCGCCCCACCTCCTGTCCCCTTGATCCAGTCCCCTCCCCTTTAAACCATCGCTCCTTCCATCATAACTTATATTCTCCATGTCCTTATCTCTTTCTCTTACTTACGGCACTTTCCCCTCTGCCTTCAACAGGCCAGAGTTAGCCCTCTACTCAAAAAACCCTCCCTTAACTCAGCTATCCTCCAGAACTATAGACCAGCATCACTGCTACCTTTCTTTTAAAAAACAATTGAACCTGCTGTATCTAACCATCTGTCAAACTTTCTCTTTCAGAACAACCTGCTTGACCCCAACCAATAGGGCTTCAAGACCACTCCACAGAAACCGCCCTCCTGTCAGTCACCACTGCCAGAGCGGCTTCGAGGTCATCCGTCATCATTCTGCTGGACCTTTCTGCAGCATTTGATATGGTTAACCATTAGATCCTGCTGGCCAGACTCTCTGAGATGGGCACCACTGGCACTGCACTACAGTGGATCTCATCCTACCTGTCGGGATGGTCCTACCAGGTCTCCTGGGAGGGAAAGTGTCTGGCCCCCGCCAGCTCACCACTGGTGTCCCACAGGGCTCCGTCCTTGGCCCCCCCCTCTTCTCCCTGTACACCACCTCACTTGGACCGATCATCACCTACCACTGCTACGCTGATGACACGCAGCTGTACCTGTCGTTCCCCCCGACTGATCCGGGGATCTCAGCTAGGATTGAGGCCTGCCTCACAGACATCTCCGCCTGGAAGACCAAGCACCACCAGAACTTTTCATCATCCCGGCCAAACCCTGCCCTCTCCCACGATCTCTCAATCACCCTGGGATCTGCGACAGTGTCCCCTTCATCCTCTGCCAGGAACCTCAAGGTTACTATGGATGACAAGCTCTCCCTCACAGCCCACATTGCTGCAGTCTCCCGGTCGTGTATATTCACCCTCTACAACATCCGGAAGATCAGGTGATACCTGTCTAAGCATTCCACCCAGCTGCTAGTCCAAGCACTTTTCCTCTCAAAGTTGGACTACTGCAACTCACTGCTCGCCGGTTTCCCAGCATGCGCAAACCCGCCCTCTCCAGAGGATTCAAAATGCAGCAGCCCGCCTGGTCTTCAACCTACCCAGACGCTCCCATGTTACCCCGCTCCTCATCTCCCTTCACTGGCTACCCATCACGGCCCATATCAGATTAAAGACCCTGGTACTGACCTTCCGAGCGGTGAACGGGACTGCACCCGACTGCACCTCTAAGTCTTTCCTCCAGCCTTACACCCCTACCCGCCACCTACGGTCTTCTTCTGACAACCGTTTGGTGGTCCCACCGCTCAAGAGTGTCCGGTCCCAACACAAGCTTTTCTCCTGTCTGGCCCCCCAATGGTGGAATCAACTCCCCACCTCCATCAGATATACTGACTGTCTCCCCACCTTCAAGAAAAGGCTTAAGACGCACTTGTTTTCCGGGAGTACACTGGTACTTAGGAATGATTTGCTGGACCTGATGCTAGTTTCCTCCAGGATCACAATGACTCTTATTGAGAGACTTGTTGCTCTTGTTGGTTAGTTGTAACGGATTTAAATGATTGTACTCGCTGTGAAATATTTTACCGTTGATTGCTTTTCTACAGGTACACTCTTGCACTTTTTGAGGTTCATATTGTTTAATTGTAACTTGTTTAACTACATGCTCTTATGGTTCTTATAGCCTGAGGTTATCAGCACTTATTTGTTTTTTTACAACGTTTTGGCTGCCCGCAATGTTTGGGGCTATCTGGCATTATGATCAGTGACCTATGCACTTTAGTAAAGCTCTCTCTTGGAAGTCGTACAGGTGTGTGCCTTTGTAAACTATGTCCAGTCAATTCAATTTGTCATAGGTAAACTCAAATCAAGTTCAAGGCAGATCTCAAGGATAAGTAATTAAATAGGATGCATTTGATCACAGTTTGGAATGCATAGTGTCCGAATACTTACATAAATGAGACAATATTCAAGTTTAGGTTTTTGTGATTTGGCAAACATTTAGAAATAAATTGGATGTTTCGTCATAACTGGTGAGTGAGTTCGATTAATGGGCAAAAATGACAATAAAAGGGAAGGGCTATAAATACTTCTGAAGCCACTGAAGCTACAAAATAATATATAAACACCATAATATGGGGCCAGATTTTACGTGCATTCTGGTGGCTTATTGGAAAATAAACCAGAGATTATCCCTAGAAAAAAGGTCCATCTCATTAATAAGAGTGGGTTGGGACAGCAGCCACTTGCTCAATCAAATTAAAGTAGAGACTTGTTATACACACTTGGTGTATAACATTTCAAATTAGAAACATTGTCATGAAACCAATCGAGCTGGACTGTAGTGTGTGACAGAGCCCTTACCACACTCAAGAACGCATGATGGTGTAAATGTAAATGGTATGATGGTGTTTATTGTAGTTTTTACATAGGTGGGGTAACCTCAGGCTATGTCTCTTTCCCTAGTAGTGAAAGGTCTTGGTGCGTAACACTGAGTCAGTGTAATCCAGAGTGGTAAGTGTGTCCTGGGGCTGGAGAAGTAGCCATGACTCGTGGTGCAGAGATATCAGTGAGTGGTTTAATGAATTAGACCAGGAGGCTCTTGAAAGAGTGGTGACGCAGATATAATCTAATCCAGATTACTCCCTATCCCTATCTCTATCATCCTTTACAAATGATTTCTTGTCCAAAGCACTAGAGACTCTATATCCATAGAGAAGTATTTCTGTGTAGTGTTAAATATGGTGTATGCACAATTTTACTCATGTAAATTTCAGTAACCACAGTGTAGCTACAGTTGAAGTAAAACATGTATTAATTGTACACATTTCCAACTACACAAATGACATAAACTACGAAAGGATGTCTGTTTTGCTGATGTTGTGATTTTTCGTCTGCCCATTGGCTTCTCCCTCTGTAAACTGGTCTGACATAACAGTTAGAATGTTGGAATAAGGCTAACCTTTATGCTGCACTGATAAGCAACACCTTTGACCGAGACACCACTAATACTGAATAATAGTTTAATTGTTTACTAGCATGTTTTCGAATAGTATTGCTATACCAGTGACATGTTTAGGAAACATTCATATTATTGTTGTACATGATCTCTAAAACTAACACTACTTGAATGCATCTCATGTTTCTTGAAACTTAAATTTAAGCAGTTACAAGGTTAAGGTTACAAGCTGACTCTAATTAGAGGATCTAATTACTCTATGGATGTTTTATAAAGGTTTTTCTTGTGATTCATACACATTTGTGATACGTTTTTGGACTATTGAAATGCCAGACAGTCACTAAATGTAGATGTCTACATTGCCCTCAAAGGGTGTCAACAAGCATCTGGGTAGGTACATCTTACGATTAGCCTTATACTGTGCCGACTCAACGGTTGCTGTTATCCCACTGATTTAGTGTGATTGCTTAGGATTCTGCTTTTAGTACAATGGACTGTTTTTAGTACAATGTTTTTCTCTGGGGAAAGGAAAGTGAATTCTATGAAGAGCAGTTCAATTGAACACCAACTTGTCCTGGTCTGGCATGGCATGGTGAGAGTAATGTGAAAGAGTCAAAACTGAGCTAAATATGGGTACCTGTATGGTTATGTAATTGTACTGTATTAGCCTGACATTGTCATACTCATAATTTTAGTCAGAACCCGGAAAAAAATGCCTCTTTGCTCAATTCGATAGACCAATCAGAGCAACGTAGTATGTTGTTTGTTGAAAACTAATTCAACCCAAGCGCTCTTTGGTGACGTGGTTGATTACGTTACGGTTGATCATCTGTCCATCATCGTATAAAGCCCGCCCTGACAATTTAATTTGTCCGAACAGCTCTTGTTCGGACATAGTTTTTCCCCAACCGAGCGACCCCCAGACCCAACTTCCAGACCAATTTTTTTTGTAGGCGGGGCTTAATTCGGCTGGCACCCAGGCTAGTACTCAATGTGCTCATTGGAAGAAATAATTTTGTCTTAAATTGGCTAAAATATTATTCCTGAATTGAACAAGAGTCCTGACAAAATGTATGTACGTGTGACTGCGTTATCTAAATTCACAATCAACAAAAGTTGACGGCTTTCCTGCACATATGGTTGTGTGGGGGAAAAAATCATGAGATTAATTCAATCTGTTTGGTTTATTCGGATTATTGCTAATCTAGGTTGACAATTTTCCAATGCCCTCAGGCCACATATCAAAAACATTGCTTTGCATGTGCTTGTCTTCTTAAATAGTATCAGTTTGCACAGTGAGAACATGAGTGTCTGACCCTATAATACATTTTTCAAACAGCATTCTGTCACGTTTCACACAGCGTCTGAGCGCCGATCTGCGTCACCGGAATATTAGACGCACCTGTTTTGTGTTGACTCATTAGGATGGCTATATAAGCTGAGCTGTCTCTGACCTTGTTGTGAAGTTTTATTCTTTGTTTCTTTATCGATGGCCATGTGGCGTTTGCCCTTTGTTCTGTATCACGTTTATTTCTCAGTAAAGTTCTTGTGCACTTTCATCCCAAAACGCCGACTCCTTGCCTGCTTTATCACACATTCATTGAATTTGTAGAAAAAAATATTTAAAAAAAAACACCATTAATGATTAATTGATGAATGATAACTAATTGAAATGTTTTATGTCTCTACGTTCCAAATTGTCTTACTTACTGTTAAGTAAATTGATAAAGACCAACATACTGTAAATGTTAATGTCTGTCACAGACTACTTTTTCATTGTCAATCAAGCGTACAGTATGCACCCCTTCTGCCTATTAAAGGACAATACAAAATGTTTCCACCCATCGATGATGAATAGTAAAAAATTAAAAATTGAAATCAACAAGTGCTTGTTTTGAATTAAATGCAGTGTTCAATGTTGCCACTAAAATAATGGATTGTTTTGACTTTACAACATTTTATCTAATCCTGGTGTGTCATTACCTGCTGGTATGTCCTTGCTTAATACATTTAGCCAATTCTCTGGATACAATTGAACTTGCACAAGAGCGAACTTTTCCCTATTAATCATCTTGCATCACAACTACGCTTAAATGTACCATTTAAGATTGCTAGGAATAATTTACATACCTAGGGGTTAATGTTACACGCTCTTACAATCACCTCTTCAAGACAAATTTTGCCAAATTGTTAGAACAAACTAAACAAGGCCTCTCAAAATGGTCCCCTCTGAGCATGACTCTCATCGGCCGGGTCAACTCAATCAAAATTACCATTCTTCCCAAGTATTTGTACCTGTTCCAGTGCATACCTGTCTTTCTTCCTCTTTCCTTTTTCAAATCTTTGGATTCCATTATCTCAACATTCATTTGGAATGGCAAACAGCCTAGACTGAGCAAGGCATTTTTCCAAAGACCAAAAGAACAGGGTGGCATGGCTCTTCGCAACTTTAAATACTACTACTGGGCAGCCAACCTACGGTGCATGTTATACTGGTGGCGTTACCATCTCATCCCTGAATGTCCATCTTGGGTTTCCATGGAAAACAGTGATTGTAGACAGACCTCTTTGACCTGTAGCATATTTGGGTGCTGCTCTTCCTGGCATCATACGCCTACAAACAACCCAGTGGTAAACCACTCTCTTAGGGTGTGGCTTCAGTTCAGGAAGACATTTGGCTTTCAGAGTGTCCCTACTAAGCCCCATAGCATTGAACCACTTATTTGCTCCATCAATACAAGATAATACATTTATGGCATGGCATGAACTAGGACTACACTGTTTTAAAGACCTATTTATAGTTCTTTTGAGCAGTTGTCAAGACAGTTTGACTTGCCAAAAACATTTTTTTTCAGATTTCTCCAGATCAGGCATTTTGTGCAGTGTCAAGTACCAAACTTCCCATCTTTGCCACCTGTGAACCCTCTGGATGCTTTTCTCTCTCTTGACCCATTTGCTAGGGGATCTATATCAAGATTGTACAAATTAATGTCGGGTCTGGACTCTCCCCACTTTGGCTGCAGTCCGGGCAGCTTGGGAGCAGGACTTAGGTCAATGCCTTCCAGATAATATGAATGTACTGGTCTTGCCCCGCTCTACAAGATTTCTGGCGTTCAGTATTTGAGACTCTCACAGGAATTCTAAACC
>CAEFZP010002590.1:17500-67579 GCA_903064625.1 Mallotus villosus | reverse complement strand
AAAGCTGCCAGATGCATAACTCCCTGTCCAGGTAAATGTACAATAATATGATGAATAGTATATCTTAACCCTTGTGTTGGAGCCATTATACAACTTAGGCACGTTAGGCACGACAGTCCCACCTCATTGGCCTAATGTAGGAGTTGGTAAAAGACTCTACACCTTGTTTTGTCATAAGGGTCCAACATGACTGCTATTATATTTAACAGCAGAGAAAACAATCAAATCAGGGTTTTTTTTTAACCCAACTTCAAATGTCTTACTTTTCCTAGTGACCCCAACATTCGTAAACTGTAAAAAACAGACACACACGTCCACAATGGGAAAGTGATATTATGTGTGCTACTGATTTAGATTACAGAGTCTATAAAGGTGCTGCAGATGATAGTCCCTCCAGTTCTCTCTTTGATGAAGCCAGGAGTGCAACTCTGTTGTCTAAATCAACCATACAAATACATTATGCGATTATCACTTTACTATTGTTTCATGTAGAACATAAATACAGCCCTCAGTGTCTCCAGCTTGCACAGTGGATTCCCCAGCAGCTGGAACAGACTTCATGTTTCAATCAGGCTCTCTTAGTTCCCCTGGTCCTGACCTCCTGCCTGGTCTGACTCTGAGCCTGCCTGCTGCCCTGTACCTGAATGACTCCACCTTGTGGATTACGACCCTTGACTGCCCTGACTATTCATTGGCCGGACCCCTTGTACCTTATGTAGACCACAAACTTACGATCAGTGTGTGATTCAGTGCGTGGTGTGAGATTATAACTATAGTTTGTGTCATGTAGAACATTTATACAGACCTCAGTGTCTCCAGCTTGCAGAGTGGATTCCCCAGTCCAGCAGAGAGCAGCTTCATGCCTGAATCCCCCAGGTTGTTGTTACTCAAGTCCAGCTCTGTCAGATCTGAGGAGGGGAGAGCTGAGGCCAGCGCTTCACAGCACCGTTCTGAGAGGTTACAGTCATTCAGCCTACATGACATAAGGAGAACATGAGACATCATCAGAGTCATGTTTTGTATTATAGAAACATATGATAATCAAACACTATCACAATATGTGCTGTTGTAATATTATAATTTAAGAAATCTAATGCCTTATACATACAGAGCAGTTTTGGAGTCTTTGACCACTGGCAGCAGCCTCAGAAGACCTTCCTCTGATCTGGAGTATTTCTTCAGGTCAAACACGTCCATCTTCTCTTCTGAAGTCAGCAACACAAAGACCAGAGCTGACCACTGTGTAGATGAGAGCTTCTTCTCACTGGAGAGACTTCCTGAGCTCAGGTAGTGTTGGATCTCCTCCACCAGAGAATGGTCATTCAGTTCATTCAGACAGTGGAACAGATTCATGCATCTCTCTGCAGAGGGATCCTCTCTGATCTTCTCCTTGATGTACTTGACTGTTTTCTCATGGCTCTGTGTGTTGCTTCTTGTCTGAGTCAGTAGGCCTCGTAAGTCAGTCTGGTTGGACTCCATTGAGAGGCCCAGGAGGAAGCGGAGGAAAAGGTCCAGTTGTCCATTCTTACTCTGCAAGGCCTTGTCCACAGCACTCTTGTAGAATCGGACTTCTGGTTCTCTCTCTGAAAAGAGCCAACAGTTTGTGGAACTGGAAGCTGATGGAGTCTCAGACATCAGATTCTGCTGGTTGTTGATGAATGAGAGAAACACAAACACAGCAGCCAGAAACTCCTGAAAGCTCAGATGGACAAAGCAGAACACCTTCTCCTGGAAGACTTTACCATCCTGTTTGAAGATCTGTGTGAACACTCCTGAGTGCACTGAGGCATCACAGACATCAATGCCACACTCTGTCAGGTCTTTCTCATAGAAAATCAGGTTGCCTTTCTCCAGCTGGTGGAAGGCCAGTTTTCCCAGTGACAGGATGCTCTTAATGCTCTCTTCATCCCAGTGTGGATCTGTCTCAGTTTTCCCAGCATACTTCACTTTCTTCTGTTTGGTCTGTAACACCAGGAAGGTTGTGTACATCTCAGTCAGGGTCTTGGGCATCTTCTCTTTCTTCTCTGTTCTCAGCATGTGTTCAAGGACTGTAACAGTAATCCAAGAGAAGACTGGAATGTGGCACATGATGTAGAGGATCCTTGATGTCTTGATGTGTGAGATGATTCTCCTGGCCAGGATCTCATCACTGCATCTCTTCATGATGTACTCATCCTTCTGTGGGTCATTGAACCCTCGTACCTCTGTCACCAGGTCAACACACTCAGAAGGGATCTGATTGGCTGCTGCAGGTCGAGTGGTGATCCAGATGAGAGCAGAGGGAAGAAGCTTTCCTCTGATCAGGTTGGTCAGCAGCACATCCACTGAGGTGGACTCTGTGACATCACACCAGCTCTTGTTCTTTTTGAAGGCTAAGGGCAGTCGACACTCATCCAGACCGTCAAAGACAAACAGAACGTTGTACTTGTCATAGATGGAGATTCCTGATTCTCTGGTTTCTGAGAAGAAGTGATGGACAAGTTCCATCAGACTGAACTCTTTTCCAACCAACAAATTCAGCTCTCGAAACGGGAGAGGAAAGATGAACTGGATTTCCTGATTGGCTAGTCCCTCAGCCCAGTCTGTGATGAACTTCTGCACAGAGACAGTTTTTCCGATGCCAGCAACTCCTTTTGTCAGAACAATTCTGATAGGTGTGTCTCGTCCAGCTGAGGGTTTAAAGATGTTGTTGCATGTGATGGCTGTTTCTGGTCTTGCTGATTTCCTGGATGCTGTCTCAATCTGTCTCACCTCATGTTCTTTATTGATCTCTCCACTCTCACCCTCTGTGATGTAGAGATCTGTGTAGATCTTATTGAGAAGAGTTGGCTTTCCTTGTTTGGCTATGCCCTCGAACACAGTTTCAAACTTCTTCCTTAGTTCAGATTTGAGTTTCTGTCGACAAATCTCAGCACACGTCATCTAAACAATCAAAACAACACTATGATAAGTGTGTATTTTTGTTAAACGTAGTTTTGATTATTCACAGATTATGAACTGACAATGTGTCCTCTACATTCATTTCAAAACAAATTTCAAATCTATGATCATTTATCAGGTACACAATAATGAAACAGCTTAGAACACTCACACATAGTACAAGGTCATAGGAAGATCTACACAACATTGGGCTATTCTGAGTCTCATAACTTTCTAACCTTCATCATGTACCATCAATCGGTCAACTAAGACTAAATATCGAGTCTCTTACTTTTCTCCAGAGTGTCAGCCAGCTCCTTCTGGTTCATGTTCCTCAGGACGTGCAGTGTGATCTTCAGAGCTCCCTCTCTGGCACTGCTCTCCTGCTTCTGATATTCAGGGTCCACCACTTCCTGGTCCTCCCTCTGACTCTCTAAGCCTTCTGGGAAATCTGAACTCAGAATCCTCTTCATCCTCTTCAGCTCTTTCTTCACAAACCTGATGACAGTCTCCTCAAGCACCTGAAACAGAGAGGGAAGATATCAGATGAACCAGGAACTATCTACACAGTATGATTAAAATGATTACAAATGATCCTGTCTTGTTTGTACTTTAGATTAACACAAAACTCACTGTGAATATGGAGGACAAGTCCTCATGGTGACTCTGGTCTGACTCAGACTTCTCCTGTTGATCTCTGAGGACAAGAGATGACATTACTTAACCACATGAACCACATGTACAAGGGCTGATCATCTACTAAAGAGTTTATCATACATAAGCATGAGTGGTAAACTTAACTGTATCCACTCATGCATACACACAGACACACTGTATAAGAGTGATACCATCAATACCAAGTAAACCATCTTCTATACCACTACAAGGCACTATTCCTTTAATACATTCATCAAAGATAGGAGCACTGTCACCCCCAGGTAAACAGTGTGTGTGGTTTGTGTGTGTGTGTGTGTGTGTGTGTGTGTGTGTGGTGTGTGTGTGTGTGTGTGTGGTGTGTGTGTTGTTTTGGTGTGGTGTGTGTAACGCCATAACCTCTACTCCTTAGTAAAATCAAGGACCAGCCTTCAGTAAGTTATGACAAAGCATGCTGGGAAAAATATACCCAATCAGAACTGTATGATTAGTGCCAGATTGAAGCCTTTTTTATGGTGCAAGAATAAGACTTGAAAGTGTTTCCAATAAAGACCAACAAAAGTCACGTTAATCTGGTGTGCCATCACCGGGTAGCTCTGCCCTGGTGATTACTGGTTGTTATGGTTCCCAGCTGTCATGAATTACAGCGTGTTGTAAAGCTGCCGTACGGGCCTTTTGATAGGGCTGTCGCTGAAAACAGGTTGGTTGCTTTGTAAATAGGAAATACAAGCAGGTGAAAAGAGAGAGAGAAATGAGAAAGTGTAAGAGAGAGAGAGAGAGAGTGTGTGTAGAGAGAGAGGGGATGCGAGGAGGAGAGAGAGGGGGTAAGAGAAAATGTTACTGTGCTGGCCTACAATAACATCGGCCTGTGTGCTGGTCTCTCAGCTACTCTGTATGTGAGTGTGGGGCGTGTGTGTTTGGTGTGTATGTATGTGGTGTTTGTGTGTGTGTGTGTGTGTGGGGGGGGGTGGTGACTGATTGTCTGACATGATCAGAGTCATTACCCAGACACAGATCCCTCATGTGCCACCTCTCCTGTGTGTGTGTGTGGGTGTGTGTGTGTGTGTGGTGTGTGTGTGTGTGTTTGTGTCAAGTGATGAGTGGTGTGTCAGTCATAAGCACCGGTGCGTCCGTCACAACAAAATGTCAATCAGCTCCCTTCATACCTCGCTACATTAGGGTACTGGGGCGGAGGGAGAGAGAGAAACGTGGGATAGGTGGGTGAGAGAGAGAGAGAGAGAGAGAGAGAGAGATAGAGAGAGGACTGAGAACCTGACCAGGTCGTGGCACTACAATGCAAGCAGAGATTGGCCGTGGTTCAACATGAACGACAGCGAGAGCTAGCTCGCGAGAGCGACGAGCAAGACACTCTCCTCGCACTCCACTCCCTCCATCCTCAGCTCTCCGCTCTCTCTCTCTCTCTCTCTCTCTCCCTCTCTCCTGACTGAAACATGTTGTCTCTCTCCCTCTCTCCCTCTCTCCTGACTGAACATGTTGTCTCTCAGTCATCTGTCCTGATCCTGATGTGGCTGTCATGCATGTAGCATGATTAAGACTGTCTTCATCAGGACCTTGAACACACTGAACACACTGGCAGAGACCATGTCATTATCCTGCTGCGTTCATGACAATCTATCCATCCAATGGACGCCTGCACACACACACACACACGTGCACACACACACACACACACACACACACACACGCACACGGCTCCCTTCTCTTCTAGAGTTTTCACAAACTGCATCTCCTTGGCAACATTGAGCGGTTGGTAATTGCTTTTCATTTTCATGGAGGAAGGAAAGAGAGAAAAGAGGATGGAATCCCTGGCTCTTTAAAGAGACGGATGTATCAGGGAGGCAGGCCAGGGTCGTCCTGTCTTCTCATCCCAGATCATCTGGTAAATTACCTCAGTGTTCTCTTCTGGAAACACATTTGATATGGTGGTGTGTGGTGTATAGGTGTGTGTGTGTGCCTCTTTGTATTTGTGTGTGTTAATTTACTGTATAGATGTATTTGTGTTTGTGTGTGTTTATGTAGCTACTGTGTTTGTGTTTATGCACCGTCTGTGTGAGTGTGTGTGTGTGTCTGTGCTCATCATTCATTGGCTGCAGAACGCAACCTGTTGCTGTGTGGACTTTGCCATCATTGGACTGGAACTTCACAAACGTGTGACCCTAGCACATCTCTTTCTACATCCTCATCTCTCCTCTCCTTCCCTCTGTCCATATCCTCCTCATCTCCTTCCTCTGTCCATCCCTCACTCCACTCCTTCCCTACTGTCCATCCCCTCCTCATCTCCCATCCACCTGTCCGTCCCCATCCTCCTCTCCCTCCCCCTGTCCGTCCCCTCCTCCTCTCCCTCCCCCTGTCCATCCCCTCCTCCTCTCCCTCCCTCTGTCCATCCCCTCCTCCTCTCCCTCCCTCTGTCCGTCCCCTCCTCCTCTCCCTCCCTCTGTCCGTCCCCTCCTCCTCTCCCTCCCTCTCTAAAAGACCATGAGATCGTAATGATTTTCTCTCCGGTTCATCTCTGTCCTCTGAGGTGCTGGATTCCACACCCCACCAGGAGAAATCAATGCCACCTTAATCTCTCTCTCTCTTTCCCTCCCTCCTCCTCTCTCTCCCACCTCTCGTCCGCCCCCCTCCCCGTGCTCCCGGCGTCCGACGCGCTGGGGACAATGGCGTCGTCACGCGTGACAATGCCGCGGTGGGGGCCCGCGAGGCCAGCCCGTCTCTTAGGAGCGGCGCGTCCGCTAAGGTGTTTAAGCACGCCTGTCAGGGGAGAGGGGGGCGGAACCACCACTACTGACAGCCTGACAACAGGGCCTGACAACAGGGCCCGCTGATAGAGACCTTCCTCTCGGGCTAACAGCACACAACACAGACACACACAGGGTTAGGGTTTAATGTCATCATCAAGACCACTGTATAGAGCGCTGGAGAGAGGGGGGAGGGATGGGAAGAAAGGGTGAGATGGAGGGGGGGGGTGGAGAGGGGGGCGCGGGGTTGAAGAACGCTGTTTGTGGGTGGGGAGCAGCAAACAGTAGTCCTTACTTCACACTAGCTAGCGTGCTAGCTCAATCAACGACAAAAATCCCCCAAACTCTGGGTTGCCATAGTGATGGTTCTATTTCAAACTGCCACTGGAACACCAATGTTGTCGGATCTGGTTTTGAGGGACCAAGATTACACCGTTTAGCTAAGAGTTCCGAATACGATGTTTTATTTCATTATATGAAATTATACCTTGTTGATTTCGGCGACCTGTAAATGAAATTTCCATTTGACAGCTTGGCGAAATTACAGGAATTAGGATAATCACATGTTAAAGAGTGGCTTTCTGTTCTGCCATTAAGCGCTGATGGAGGTGTAAACTGCAAGCTGTCTCAAAAGCTGCTTTAATGTCAGCTGGAGGAAGTGGAGCTGGAGAGACGTGGGCCATTTGGAGACAATATCATTCACAGTAAGGATCTCAAACTAGACGGTAGATGAAAACATGAGCCAAACCTAATCAGGGTAATGTAGTTCTCCTGTTCTCCATCTGGATGGACTCGACTATAAATCACAGTCATTATGAGCAATACAGTCAATTTGATGCTACATTTATGTATGAACACTCAAATCAACTGTAAGTGTCTTAATAATATGTGTAAAATAGTTGGTTTGGTATGAGGGAAGTTATAGCATAATATGATCAATGAAAAATATATACGAATAATAATAAGAGACAATGGATGTAAATATAAATGATACATTTATTGCTGTTTCATTTGAGAACATTTCCATTGTGTTGTGAACAGTGTGTAAAAATGAACATTGTGCAGCGTCCGTAACGTCAAGTCCGTAACACATCACTAACGTTTTTAAAAGTAACAAAGGAGCAGGATTTATTGATTAGACTTAACATTGGTATGAATAATCTTAGCACAGAACGTTGGATGTTGTAGCGTCGGCACTGTTAGAACGCCATCAACTTATCCTACATGACGGACAGAACTCGGCCATGGAACTCACTGACTCCTAAACAAGAGGCGGATACATTTATGGAGTTGTGCTTTTAACTCAAGCTGAGCATGTACATTGCTCTATCATTCCCTTGTCAACCAGGGAAATGCTAAATGGTTTTATAAGGTTTTATTGAAAACTTGAGTCCATTTACCCCGTTCTTGAAACAGTCATTTGAAAACTGCCGTTTTTTCTGCATCTGTGCACAGCTTGTATATTATGTAAATGAGTGCAAGTGTCTATACATTTCGATCAGAGTGGTTACATGCAACAAAATATAGACCTAAGTGAACATTTTAACAACAGTTTTATTTGTGTGCGAACATCTTTTGTTTTCTATGGTAAGGGAGACCTGCCCTTTGATTTCAAATGAACTACAGTATATTAGTATCATAGTCTATTGCAGTATTATATTAGTAGCTATATTACGACATACTACTCAGTGTCTAATTCAAATAATAATATATGGTAACAGTTCAGGTAAGCTTAGACTTGTAATAAACGTTAGTCATTAGGTAAAAAGACCGTAGAAAGTTATTAAGACTTGTCAACACTTAGTAATGTTAAAAAGCATCTTGTAATCGTATCTCAGTGTTTGATAACCCCCTAATCACCCTAACCCTTACCTCAACCCTTCATAATATTATAAACATTTGCTAATTTGCAGTGGTTTTGAAGTAAATTCTGGAGGTAATGCATTTGATATATAGAGTGAACATACAATATGAATAGATTTTGATATGCATGGTACTATACAAGTTTAAATATCTGACTTTGAAAATCAGATTTTGTTCTGCGTATCATGTATGGTTAATTCATTTTTAATTGCTATTTACATTGTGTGTCTATATGTACAGTAATCCTGACTAGAAGCTCTCTGTGTGTGTGTGTGTGTGTGTGTGTGATGAAGGCATGTGTGTGTGTGGTGTGTGAGGCGTGTGTGTGTGTGTGTGTGTGCATGAAGGATGTGTGTGTGTGTGTGTGTGTGCATGAAGGCATGTGGTGTGTGTGTGTGTGTGGGTGTGTGTGTGTGTGTGTGTGGTGTGTGTGTGTGTGTGTGTGTGTGTGTGCATGAAAGCATGTGTGTGTGTGAGCCTATGCTACTGTCTCTCCATCTCCCCATCCTTTTTTTCTTTCTGTCTCTTTCTCCTGCTCTTTCACTTTCTCCACTTCCTCTCTTTCCCCAGTCTATCCCTCCCTTCCCCCCTCCCTCCCTCGGGGAGTTGTAGAGCAGGTGTTTGAAGAGGGATTTACCTGTTGGTTTAACAGTGAATAAGATGGATGTTAAACCCCATCGAGTCTCCAAGTGATGATGGCAGATCCACAGAGTCTATACACTCCTAATGATCATCTTCTGGAGTTATTAGCAGTGTGGTGTGTGTGTGCTTTGACTGGGAGCTGGTTTAGAGACGGGTCATCAAGTGTGGAAACAGGTTTGTGTTTCTTGTCCTTAAGCCTTGGCTTCCTCTGAGAGAAGGAGCGTCCATCGATCTCCTCTCTGTCCCCCTGAATGAAGCCTCACAAGGCTCTGCTTTACCTCCAAAAGATAAGGAAGCCTCTCATTAGAGAGGGAGGCAGGGGGGGAGTCATGCAGCTGGACCTTACTGACGATGATGGACTTGTCTCGGAGATGGCGGTCTAATCACGGGAACATGGTGAAGGCGTGGCGCTCTAACGCTCATGCATGTTCGTACGCACGAGCAGCTGCACGCACCCTGGGTGCGCTTGATCTAGCGCACCCAGTTCAATAACACCAATGTACCACTCCCCCAAGTGCTGACTGAAGATCACTTCAAACACACCCCATTTTATATTCAAATCTGTTTGATATGTTATTGATGATTGTGTTTGAAGCAGGTGAGCTGGTTGTAGGCAAGCTGTGTGTGTGTGTGTGTGTGTGTGTGTGTGTGTGTGTGTGTTTGTGTGTGTGTGTGTGTGTATTTAAGTGTCATTAGGCTCATGACCCTCCTGTCTGGCTCCTCTATAACACAGATAAGACATTAACTGGTGTGTATAGTGCCGTCATGGTCAGCACTAAGTACTCTGAAGGAGGGACACAATGCACCTTTTGATCACACACACACACACACACACACACACACACACACACACACACACCGACAGACAGACAGGCACACACACATAAATACACAAAGACAGACAGACACAAACACACTCACAGACAGACACACACCTAAATAAGATCTGACGTTTTCGAGGCTTCAATCATCTTAAGACGGATCTGGAGACTGAGATAAGAGGAAGTTATGGTGGGGTGTGTGTGTTTGGACATAGTCAGATATGATCCTGTACACACACACACACACGGAGGGGAGAGGGAAGTGGAGGAAAGAAGAAGGGAAGCGAGGGGGGTAAAGGAAAGGAAAAGCGACGAGAGTAGTGGAGAGGAGAGGAGAGGAGGAAGGGGAAGAGGGGAGAGGAGGGGAGGAGAGGAGAGGAGAGAAGAGGAGGAAAGGGGAGAGGGAGGGGAGAGGAGAGAAGAGGAGGAGGAGGAGGAAGGGGAGAGAGGAGGGGGAGAGGAGAGGAGAGAGAGGAGGGGAGAGTGAGAGGAGGGGGGAGAGGAGAGGAGAGGACAGGAGAGGAGAGGAGGGGGACGAGAGAGAGGAGAGAGGAGAGAGAGGAGGGGAGAGGAGAGGAGGAACAGGGAGATGAGAGGAGAGAGGAGACAAGAAAAAAGAGAGGAGGGGGAGATAAGAGGAGAGCAGAGCAGAGTGAAGTAGAGGATAGGAGAGAAAGGGGAGAAGGGAGGAGAGGAGAGGAGCTTAGAGGAGGAGAGAGCACAGAAGAGGAGCCCTACCAACTACTTTAGATTTAGTTTCTCCTACAGTGACCACCCCCCCCTCCCCACCCCTCCCACCACCCCCACTCCCATTCTCCGTGCGCTGGCATCCAACCTGCAGCTTAGCAGCGCTCCAATCTGCCTTCCACACAGGACAGGAGAGGAGAGGTGTGGGAGAGAGAAATCCAGGACCCTTCTTTCTTCATCCCTTCCTTTTCCTCTTCATGTCAGATGTGATGTGATTGTGGCTGATGGATCTACCTTACTCTGTCAGATCGTTTCAACACACACACACACACACCACACACACACACACACACGTAGACACACACTCCGCCTTACCTGAGTTGGCAAGATATAGAGACACTTGCGGGGGGATAATGTCATAAATTGGAGCTTATGAAAATGAGCCGGTGGAGAAAGAGACTGACAGAGCTGCGATAGGTTGCCTACTCTCTTCTCTTCTGCATACGTGAGAGGTTCTGGTGTTCCATTATCAATCACATGCTGCGGTTTGACCTTCTGGGACACCGTAGATGGAATTCTGCTTCTCCTCAAGATATCTCTTTCTCTGTTTCTTCATTTCCCTGTCTCACTAGGTCTCTTCTATCTCCCATCCTCCCTTCACCCCTCCATCGCTTCTTGATAAGTCTGAGTGATTTTGACCATTGCGTAAGCATGGCTCAGCAGGTGAACACACACACACAACACACACGTGTCTATGAGGCCTCTACAGTTTCTGAAGGTTCTTGCTGTTCACTGGCTGTAGGTAGATCAATACCTCAGCTGTCATCTGCTGGCCCCAAAACACTACACCAGGAGTGGAAGAAAGTGTGTGTGTGTTGTGGGGAGGGGAAGGGGGGGAGAGTGCGGAGCTTCTTTCCCCCAAAAAAACCCACAACACAACCAACACCAACACCCAACCACACCCCCACACCCCCCCAAAACAAAAAAAAAAAAAAAACCAAAACCCCCAAAACAACAAAACAAAACCCCACCAAACAAACCCCACACACCCCCAAACCAACCAAACACACACCCCCAACCCCCCCCCCCCCAACCAAAAACCCCAACCACCCCACACCCACCCGCATTCGGCATGTGTGAGGAGGCGTGCCTGTGTGAGGTCGCGGTGTTGAGGCCGGGTGTGGTGAGAACACACTTCTGTATCGCCAGGCAGGTGTTTGAGTCCGCCTGTCGTGTTAGTATTGTGACGGAGAGGTGTGTTGAGAGAGTGTGTGTGAGGAGTCTCTGGGTTGGTGGGAGTCGTTTGTGTGAGGCGCGTGTGTGAGGCGTGTGTGTGAGCCTCTGGTGTGTTGTTTTCTGTTTTTCCTTGACAGTTGCTGTGTTCTCTCTCCCTCAACAGGTTTGTACTGACTTCTCAACATCCCTTAAAAAGTAATTAAATAATACCTGTGATCAATCTCTCCACCTGGTGTTCTATCTCTTTCGCACCCTCTCTCTCATCTCTCTCTCTCTTCTCTGTCTCTCTCTCTCTCTCTCTCTCTCTCTCTCTCTCTCTCCTCTATCTCTCTCTCTCACACACACACCCACAACACTGCACAATGCGCGACAAAACTGCTAACGGTTGGCTTTATAAGTCCTTTGAGAGAGTGTGTGTGCGAGGAGTTGTACTGTACAACTTTAATGAAAGACATCCAGCCTGTCCCATAATCGTCCAGTATGTAGCCCATTCATCCAGGTGTGTGTGTGTGGTGTTTGTGTGCGTGTACGTTGGGTGTGAGTGTCTTCGGGAGCTATCCGATATGAAATTACCCATCTAAGCCAGCACTTTGGCGTGGCTGCAGAGCCCCTGTGCCGCTGGAGCCCTGTGCAGCTGGAGCCCTATTCCGCTGGAGCCCTGTGCCGCTGGCCCTCCGCAAACATGACAGTGAAGCTCATGCTCCCTCATCCACCTACAGAGTTAATCCACAGGATGTCAAGCACAAACCAGCCAGCCGTCGCCACGCAAACAATAGTCATTAGGATACTTTGATCTCCATTAGTGGTTTAGAGTCTCATCCGAAATGGAATGAGACATTTTCATAGGAGGGGTCATCCCTACATTTGTGCGTGGGTGAGTGTGTCTGCGTGTGTGACCACAAAAACGTGAGAGAATGATGGGAGAGATAGAGAGGATAAGGGATAACACAAAAAAAAAAAAAAAAAAAAAAAAAAAAAAACAAAAAAAAACCAAAAAAAATCGAGCTAGATCGAAGAATATAACCCATTTCAGTGTGTTTGATGTCTTCCTGTGGTCTCCTGGCATTTAGTCTGATAAAAGAAGCGAAGAGTACAGATGAGGAAGAGAAAGAGAGGAGAGAGAGAGAAATAAGACCAGAACTGAGAGAGATCAGACCACATAAACATACTACTTAACATTTGATTCAGACATAGGAGATGATAGAGACGTGTGAAGAAGCGCGCTATTGTTCTTACATCTTTCTGGTTAAATGCCATTTACTTCGCCGTAACGTGATCTCGAATTACTGTAGGGTGTAGCCTCGCTTCTAATCCTACGACCAGAAGGAGAGAGACGGCGAGAGGGGAACGGAGAAAGAGCGGAGAAAGAGAGGAGAAGAGGAGGAGAAAGAGGCGAGAGGGAGAAGCGGATGGAAGAAGACGTGAAAAAAAGGGAGAAGGAGCGAGGGGAAGTGGCTCGAAGAAGGAGAAGGAGAGGAGAGATAGGAGACGGAGGATAAGGAGGGGCGACGAGAGGAGAAGAAGAGGGGGAAAAAGACGAGGAGAATGAGCGAGGGAATGAGAAGCCGTAGGAGAAAGAGGGAGACGAGAGGCGAAAAGAGGGGAGCATATAGGAAGAGCGGAAGCAGATGAAAAGGGAAGCTAGAAGAAGGAGCGGGGGAATGAGAGAAGAAGTAGAGAGCGAGGCGAAGAGAGCCTAGTATTCCAAGCCGATCGCGAATTCGCGAGTAGGGGCACGGGCGTGCATAAGGGAACGATAGGAGACGAGAGGTACGCTCTTCACTCTCATTCTCACTTCGATGGCCCGACTCTTTCTACTCTAGCATGACTCTCCTTCACCTGTCGCTCCCCGAGTCACAGAGAGCAGCAGTATGTTATTGACATATCTAAGTGCCCCTAATGACACACGTATTAGTTTTAGCGATTGAATCAATCCGAAAGTTTAAACGTGGTGAGATGAGCGTTGACATTGTTGACAAATGGCCAATCTGAGAGAAGTTGATGAAATGCGATCAATCTTAACGGGACCTCAATGCTGATGAAATCACCCTCCGTCTTTAACACTGGTCTCATCAACACTAATGATTCAATCACTGGACCTGTACCAAAAGCATGCACACATACCGACACACATAAACACTCATTATTTGTTATGATTTAATAATCTATAAACAGAATGGTCTGATCTCCCTCCCTCCTCTCTGTTAAGCAGAGATCAGCAGGAGTCTTTGTTAATAATATATTGGAATTTATTAATTTGATGCAAAATAAATGAGAGATTGCTGTTCTACGACAAATTATCATTATCTAGATTTAAACACAGACAAACCCACAACACATGCTCACACACACACACGGGTTGCAGACAAGCCCCCACACACACAAAAAAGTGTTAACAACCACACGCAGGTAATGAAGAGAAAAACTAGGAGACAATGTGATGTAGTGGCGAGAAAGTGTTTGTGTAGACACAAACCGCCTGGTATTGATAACTTCCTCACCGGCACACTCCCCCCCCCACAAACACCGATCAACAATGTGTTAACAAAAAAAAAAACACACACAAAAACCCACACCCACAAAAAAAAACACACACACACACAAATGGCCCAAAAGATTTGTCACCTAATGTACATTCTGTCCAATGTTCCTTCACTCTCCTAATTACTCTCTCTCTGTCTTCATCTCGACACTCCACTACCTATCCTCGCTCTATCTCTCTAATCTCCCTCCACCCCTTACTTCATCTACTCAATCCTTTATCTTATCAACATCGCCGCTACTCTTTCTATCCTCCTCTCCTCACCTGTGCACCTCACTTTGTGCGAAAAAGACTGCCCAACTCCCCCAGAGATTGTCAGACCCACACGCTCTTACAAAAACTACAATCATGGACACAATTTGACAGCTCACCATCTGGGAGTATATCTGGGCACTGAGTTCAGTTCAAGTTGTGATAGCCACAAAAGGGCTCTAAACCTCTATGCTAGCTTGATTGCACAAGGAGTGGTTGCGGTAACCACTTGAAGGGTTGTAGGGTTAAAGTTTTTCAAAAGATGGGCTGGTGAAAGATGTATGGCTGGGGGCTTCAGTTATCTGCGCGGCGAGGACCCAAGCACCAGCAGGAGAGGACGTGGGGTGACACGCCACCAATACAGAGAGATGATTAAAGAGCCAGGAGCCAGGAGGCGAGCGAGAGAGAGTGATAGAGAGAGACATACTAGAGAGAGAGGACGTGCATCAAGAGCCAGGGAGCCAGGGGAGAGAGAGAGAGAGACTAAATGAAAGAGGGTGAAAGTTTGGGGAGAGAGAGGATTTGTCCTTTTCTATTCTCCTTCACAACTCAACTATGTAAAAAGAATAGAGAGTATGTTGTCCCCTCCTCCCTCCCCTCCCCTCCTCCCTCCCCCCACCCTCCCTCCCTCCCCTCCATCTCCTCTCCTCTCCCTCCTCTCCTCAATCCTCTCCTCTCCATTCCTCTCCTCTCTCTCCTCTCCTCAATCCTCTCCCCATCCCCATCCCCTTTCCCCCCCTCCCCTCCCCCTCCCCCCCCTCCCCTCCCCTCCCCCCTCCTCCCCTCCCCTCCCACCTCCCCCTCCCTCCCATCCCCATCCCGCGTCCCCTCCCCCCCTCCCCTCCCCTCCCTCTCTCCTCTCCTCGTCCTCTCCTCTTCCCGCTCCCGCACACCGCCTCCCCCCTCACCCCTCCCCCCCCCTCCCACCACCCTCCCACCCATCACCCACCCTCCCCCCTCCCACTCTCCCCTCTCTGCCCTCTTCCGCCTCTCAACCCCCTCGAGACACTCAGCCCCTCCTCTACAAACATAATCACCCGCCAGACCTCTCCCACCGCCCTCTCACCCTCTCTCCTCTCCCCTCTCCTCTCCAGATCAATGTTTTTGATCTCCAGACCTCATTATTGCCTTCATAAGTGTGTTAACACTACGCAGAGGCGTTGTAATGTGAGCTCGGTCCCAACCTGTGACACTGATCTGAGACCTGGTGTGGCTGATACATGAACACACAGGAAGCGTGCCTCTCTCTCTGCGCTGGTTAATGTGTCCTGGCCTCATCTGGCCACTGTGCCGGCCCAGCTGCTGCCTGTTTAGAGGGGTCACACGGGTGCCTGGAGAGGCACGACGAAGGGAGGGAGGGAGAGAGGGAGTGGGCGGGCGGATGACAGGGAAGAGAGAGAGATAGAGAGAGGACCGAGGTGGAGGTTTAATAGAGAGAGAGAGAGAGAGAGAGAGAGAGGAAGATGTGAGAGGCAGAGAGGGATAGAGAGAGAGAGAGGAGAGAAATGTGGAGGATTGATAGCGAGAGAGGGAGTTGAGAGTGGGAGAGGTTGGTGTCTGTAGAAGTGCAGGTCGTCTCAGAGGCCACATCACCACCTGTGAGTGACTCAGTGCCCCAGCCAACGGCGGCTCCCTGTGCGCCGTGTGCAGCCAATTAGCACCAGCGAGGGCCGGGACTTCCTGTGGTTTTTATAGCCGCCGTCCAATTAGAAGCTGATTTAGAGTTGTGGAGTCACCCTGCCGTTCCCATCCCGACGGTATCCATAACGACCTGAGCACCAATCTGCCGGGGTGGAGCAGAGCTGGCTGGTTGAAGTTCCCTCTGGCCACTATTCCTGGCATGGCCGAAGGTACGCGGTGTGTGTGTGTGTGTGGTGTGTGTTGTGTGTGTGTATGTGTGTGTGTGTGTGTGTGTGTGTGTGTGTGTGTTTGGATATACAGGATTAATGTATTAGAGACCCTGTTCAAAAAGCATTAAGGGACATCACATCTGAATTCAAAGCTGTAGCTAAGTCCTCATATCTGTCAGACAGAGCAGCAGACAGAGCAGCAGAAGAGCAGCAGACACAGCTGCAGACAGAGCTTCAGACAGAGCTGCAGACAGAGCTCAGACAGAGCTGCAGAGCAGCAGACACAGCTGCAGACAGAGCTGCAGACAGGAGCTGCAGACAGAGCAGCAGACACAGCTGCAGAGCAGCAGACACAGTGCAGACAGAGCTGCAGACAGGAGCTGCAGACAGAGCAGCAGACACAGCTGCAGACAGAGCTGCAGAAGAGCAGCAGACAGAGCTGCAGACAGGAGCAGCAGACAGAGCAGCAGACAAGAGCAGCAGACAGAGCAGCAGACAGAGCAGCAGACAGAGCAGCAGACAGAGCAGCAGACAGAGCTGCAGACAGAGCAGCAGACAGAGCAGCAGACAGAGCTGCAGACAGAGCTGCAGACAGGAGCAGCAGACAGAGCAGCAGACACAGCTGCAGACAGAGCAGCAGACAGAGCAGCAGACAGAGCAGCAGACAGAGCAGCAGACAGAGCAGCAGACAGAGCTGCAGACAGAGCAGCAGACAGAGCTGCAGACAGAGCTGCAGAGCGCAGACACAGCTGCAGACAGAGCAGCAGACAGAGCAGCAGACAGGAGCTGCCCTGCTTTTTGTTCTGTGGGTTACGGTCACTTCACATTGTGTTTAATGTTCCCCATGGGCCAATAATCCCACAGAGAGAGATCGAGTGTGTGTGGGTGTGTGTGTGCGTGTGTGTGTGCTTGTGCCTGTGTGTGTCCCTATGTAGACAGCCCAGCCTTATCAGAGCTCCATTATAGTGTAATTGGTGTGGAGCAGGCTGATCTCCATGCGTCGTTACAGCCTATTACGCCATTAGAGACACAGGGAGGCCCAGTCCACTCACACAGATGGGTCACACACACTGTCTGGCACAGAAGTGGTGTGTGTGTGTGTGTGTCAAAAAGTGAGATACAGAGAGAGTGGGACAGAAAATGAGAGAGACTGTGTGTGTGTACCTTACATTTGTGTTGAAAGAGATACAGAGAGATCGAGACAAGAGAAATAGAGAGAGAGAAAGAGAGAGAGAGAGAGATGAGATAGGAGAGAGAGACTGAGCGCGCGAGACGAGCTCGACTCTCTAGCGAGATCGAGAGAGCGCGCTCGCTCGCATGTGTGTCTCTAGTTGCTTTGTTTACACACATTTGTGGGATGAGAACCGCCTATCTAACATCTATATCTGACTACCCCTCTCTTACCCCTCATATCATAGGTCTTATTTAATGCACCTGGAACCGTGTGGTCCTCCCTGGTTGCAGCTGATTTTCTTCTGGCTCTCAGGACTCATTATCCCACAATCCTCTCTGTCTTCTTTGACTCATATCCCACAATCCTCTCCGTCTTTTTCAGGAATGCTAAACTAGTAAACTTGATGCCTCATACTACACGAACACCCCACCAACACACACACACACATCAAGCAACCACACACACACACCACACACACACCACCCAACCCCACACCCACACCCACACCACACACCCACACCCCACACACACACACACACACACCACACACACACACACACACACACACACCACTCACCCACCCACCACCCACACACACACACGCACTGTCTCCCTCCATAGACACTGCTCAGCTAGAGGTGAGGAGAGGAACGGAGGGAAGGAGGTGAGGGAAGAGATGGAGAGACTGTAGTGTCATAGTGAGATGAAAGGAGAATATCTTCTCAAATGAAAGGAGATGTGTAATTAGGAACAGACCAAATCCCGGGAGGGGAATGTCTCCCCCCCCCTCCACTCACAGACCCCCCACCCGCATAGCAATGGACCCAACCTGGTCTCCTTAGTAATCAGGCGAAGTTGCTTTTAACATGGTGTGAACTGAACATCTTATTGGATGAAGATCACAGAGTCGGATTTCATTCACACCCAAACAGGAAACTACAGGAGGAAGATCCAAGATGGGGAGATGAGAGGAGAGATGGAGCAGGAGAGCTGGAGAGATGGAGAGGAATCTCGTATTACTGCGTGTCGCGTATGGCGCGCTATGTCTCGGCGCGCTGTGCCGCCCTAGGCGCGCGCCTCGTCTCTGGCCGCTCTCTGTATCGCTTGTCTCTTGCGCTTGGCTCTGGCGCGCTGGCGCTCTTCGCGCTGGCGCTCTTTCGAGGCTCTGGCTCTGCTTCTGCTTTGCGCGCTTCGCGCTGTGCGGCGCGTGGCTATCCTGGCGTCGTCGCTCTTGTCGTGCGCCCTGGCCGGCGCGCTGCCCTGGCGCGCTGCTCTGTCGACGCCCCTCCCGCGGGGCTCGCTGAGCTGTCGTCGCGCTGAGCGCTCGCGTGCGCTCGCTGGAGGCTGTCTCGTGCTGCGCGCTCGTGGCTATGTCGCAGTCTCTTCTCTGCTGGCGCTGGCGCGCTGTCCTTTTAGGTTTGTCAGAGAAGCGTAGGCGAGCGCGCGAGCGCGCAGCTGTCAGTGTCGTTGTCAGCAGTGTGCTTAGGCATTGAGATGTGTTTCATTTATGGGTTTTCTGAGGCAGAATGATAGAATTACTCCAGGCCTGTAATCATCCTGTTTGGCGTTGTGCCTCACTCATCTCTCTCCAACTCTTACCTCTCTCTCTCTCTATGTCTCACTCTCTCTCACACACACACTCACACACACACACAAAAACACAGACCCAGGGAAGTAGCATCATCTGAAGCTGTCCTCCATCCCAAATGCAGGATTAGGCCAAACCCCTGGGCTTACCTGAACACACACACACACACACACACACTCCCTCCTAGGCCCAACTATGACTTGCTGAGAATGTCCAACTGGTAAGAATAATACAAACCAGGAGGAAAGATCTGTGATCCGTATGTGAGAGCGTGCGCGTGTGTGCGTGCGTGCACGTGTGTGTGTGTGTGTGTGTGTATCTGTTTGTATCTGTCTTAAAGCTGCTGTTTTACTTGTAACACTTGTTTGCTGAAGGGTGAAAGACATTTCACTGTCAAATCTCTCCACCCCTTCCCTCTCTTCTCTTCCCTTGTCTCCTCTTTCCTTTTCTTGGCTCTTATCCTCTCCCCTCCTCTCCTCTCCTCACTTCTCCTCTCCTCTCTTCTCCTCAGTGTGCGTGCGTGTGTGTGTGCGTGTTACAAACAAGACTATGCCACCTACTGCTGTGACGGTGCATTTTAAACAGAGCTCTACATCAATAAGTCATAAACCTGCTCTGTACACACACATACACACACTTTTCTAAAACTTTATATCACAGGTTCACGAACCCAGTGTCATTAAAATAGTATGTGTGTGTGCGCGTGTGTGTGTGTGTGTGTGTGTGTGTGTGTGTGTGTGTGTGTGGTGGTAGTAGTAGTGGTGTTTCATCACTTTCTTGGAGTTGTCAAAGATAGTCAGCGTGTCTCCGCATGTTGATTCACAAGATGTGTCTTGTGCTTCATTGAGAGTAGAGAGAGAGAGAGAGAGAGAGAGAGAGAGAGAAAGAGAGAGAGAGAGAGATGGAAAGAGAGAGGACACAGGGCGAGAGAGAGGAAGAGAGTTTTGTCTGTCCTTGTCATCTCTAAAATCTCTCTCCTTGCCTCCATCCACATTCTTCTACTTCCTATCCATGTTTTTTCCACCTCCTTCATTCATACATTCCCTGCTTTTTCCTTCCTGCAGTGAGCTTTCCCAAGAGGTGTGTGTGTGTGTGTGTGTGTGTGTTGTGTGTGCCATGTGGACTGGCGTCTGCTTGGTTAATGAGACTAAAAACTTGTACACCGGAACACAAACACAAACACACGCACACACACACACGCTCACACACGCACACACCTACCTCCAGGGGTTCTGTGGCTACTCACTGTCTGTCCTGCTGCCCAGTGTTCCCCAGGGAAACGGCCGTGCTCTGCTAATGGTTCCGCCACATCTTCTGCTTAGACGGGGATAATGGTGCCGTCGTCAGCCTGCGAGACGCCACCCCATCCCACCCCGGTGTGTCTTTGAAGACTCCGGCTACGCAGTCATGTCTACTTGTGTTCCCCTCCGGAGGCCTGATCTCTGACACGAGCTACGCTAGGCTAGGCTAATGCTCCAATTAAAATACCCATAGTGGGCTAACGCTACGTTACGCCAAACTGTCCCAATGAACACACCTTGCGATCGGGTGCTCGACAGGTATGGTCACTGCGATGTTATTCTCATGGCTTCAGACACACACCACCACACACATACACAAAGTACGATTGAGATAGATTATATACTATTGTATACTAAACGCTAGATAATACTTCAATGACTTTAATATTACAAACTAGACAGGCATTATTATTATGTTATTATATCTAAGTGTCCCTTTGATGCTGTCCTGCTACCTGGCAATGTGTGTGTACTGTATTGTGTGTGTGTGTGAGTGTGTGTTTGAAAAGTGTTTTCTGTGTGTGTGTGTGAGTGTGTGTATGATCTCGATATCATTAAAGGTCAGATGGACAATTAAATAAAAGGATATTTGACCCAGATAACCTAGGTAACAGAGGGAGGCTGAAGAGGGGAGGTGCTGCGGGTCCCTCCTCACCCAGAGTAGTTAGTCAGGCCGGGTGGGTGTGTGTGTGTGTGTGTGTGTGTGCGTGTTGGTGTGTGTATATGCATGGGTGCGTGCGTGTACCTGGTGTGTGTGTGTGGTGTATGCATGTGTGGACATGCTTTCATAATGTATGTGTGTTTAGGTGTGTGTTTGAGTTGTGTGTGTGGGTTGTGTGTGTATGTGCGTGGGTGTGTGTGTGTATATGCGTGGGTGCGTGTGTACATGGTGTGTGGGTGTATAGTGTACCTGGTGTGTGTGTGTGTGTGTGTGGTGTGTGTGTGTGTGTGTGTGTGTGTGTGTGTGTGTGTGTGTGGTGTGTGGGTGTGAGGCTGTAGAAAGCCAGTCCTCTCAGCTGGATGCTGCTCATCTCCAAGGCTCAGCAGACACTGAGATATGATCAGCCTCAGTTCAAGGATGCTCCTCCATAAATAAGTCATGTCACACACACACACACACACACACACATATACATACACATACATACAAACACACACTCTTACACACACATTCCTCCAATGTCCTTGAATAAAAAGGGCTGTAACTCGCTCTTGTCTCTAATATAAATGAGATACTGTATATTACACGGCACTGTAAATCCACATCTCATTATTGACCGTCAGAAATAGAGCAGAGATAAACAGTTTGTTTAATGTAAGCACTGACAGGACTATATCAAGTACATGTAAAAGTAATAGAAAGAGTACCATACACTTTTTTATCCATATTGCTGAAACAGAACCATGTTCAGTTAAGAAGCACCATCAGGGCTGATCAATGATCAACATGCTGTGGAGGGTGATACAGCTTCTCAAAACTTTTCACTTGTTTATGGAACTTGCTAATCAAAACAGAATTCTTCAAACATCCGAATGTACATTTTCCGATCAATAACTGTTTCTTCACCGTGTGATAGAGTTTCTAAGTGACCTTGATACAGAAAAAGCTTCTTTTTATATACAGTTGTGGGGGTGTAACGACACACTCAGCTCACGGTTCTATAGTATCACCATACTGGGTATACCATACAATACGTATCATGATATTTTGAAAAAAAAATTATCTTTGTTGTACATACAATTTAGTGAACTCAGTTCAAGCGATTTCTGTGAATGCAGAGCATGCCCGCATGACGCAGGTGCTGTGTTGGTCGCACGCTGGTAGCTCAACCAATAGGATCAAATGAACGTCATATTATAAAAATATTGCCATAACTCTACAATACATATTGTAACATGTTGGTATTGTGCTATATTGTCCCACAATATATTGTTACACCCCCTATACAAATGAAAAATGAAAAAGAGAAGTGTGTCTTTGTTACTAGAAAATCAGACATCTTGCAGAGAAAAGTCCCTCATCTTCAGCATCACAGGCTCCTGTCCACAGAGTTGAAACTGTGCTGGTCGGCTCACCCCATAGATTACTGGAAGTGGATCTCAATGAGAGAATGCATCTATAAGCTGCTCTGGAATTCGTTCACGATGGGGAATATCTATTCACCTTTATTGTTTATTTTTTACAAGAGAGAAAGAGAGACAGATAGAGAGAGACAGAGAGAAAGAGAGGGGCTAGAGAGAGAGAGTCGGGAGGAGAGTTGTGAGAGAAAAGTCATGTTTGTATCCTTCTAAGCTGCACAGAGAGAGTTGTGAGTTCCGGAATCAAAGAATAAAATGTCAATAAAACAAGTCTTATGAAAGGCATACAAACAGGTATTCAAAGAACTTCTGAAATACACACGAGAGTTTCACTTGTTAACAAACTACCAAAACGGATAAAACAAACCGAACAAATTGAAGATAAACAGTTTTTGATCAAAAGTTTAGTTTTGTCAAAGTGACCTAGGCAGAGGCAGATGAGCCAAACACACCTGACTAATAATTGATGAAACAAACACACAGTCACACACACACACACACACACACACACACATACCTAAAACACACACACACACAGAGGACATGATTAATTAACAGTTGTGTCTTAATTAAGCCTCCATCAGCCTAATGGAGAACTCAGTAGGAGATTCTAACAGGTAAACTGTCACTATGTCAGACTAATGACTAGACTTCTAAACAACGCTCTTCTGCCTCTCCATCTCGTCTTCTCTCTTTCTCTCCATCTTATCTTCTCTCTCTCTCCATCTGTCTTCTCTCTTTCTCTCCTCCGTCTTCGTCTCCATCTCGTCTCTCTCGTCTCCATCTCGTCTCTTCCATCTGTCTTCTCTCCATCTCGCTTCTCGCATTTGGCTTCTCTCCATCTCGTCTTCTCTCTTCCTCTCATCTCGTCTTCTCTTCATCTCGTCTTCTCTCCATCTCGTCTTCTCTCCATCTCGTCTTCTCTCCATCTCGTCTTCTCTCCATCTGTCTTCTCTCCATCTCGTCTTCTCTCCATCTTGTCTTCTCTCCTCCATCTCGTCTTCTCTCCATCTCGTCTCTCTCTCCTCTCCATCTCGTCTTCTCTCTGTTTCCATTCCCCGTCTTCTGTTGGGCATCAAGCTGACAGTTCTATACAATTACTAACGCACACAAACACAAATCTATTCATATTGGATTTTCTCCTCTTCTTTGTCTCCCCTCTTCCAACCCAACCCAAAACGATGGCAGTTCTGTTCAATGAGTCTGTCTGCAGGTTGAGATGAATACACAGCGTTGGTGTGTTGATGGTGGTGTCACCATCCACCCTCAGCCAGGCCTCAGTGGGCTCTGGAGGCCATAGTTGTGAGTGGAACGCATTGGCTGAAACGTTTGCCAAGACGTTGGAGGAACGTTGTGGGAATGTTGCCACAGATGTTACCACACCCCCTACACAACCACAAAAAAACATACTTTTTGATTACACACACACACGGACACACACACACATACACACTCTCACACAGACACACACAAACACACACTCAGACGCACACACTCACACACACACACGCACTCGTCAGCTGTCCGGCAGCAGATCAAACAGAGTCGGGCTGTGGGGGGCTGTGGGGGGGGGCTGCTACCCAGCGGTGCTTTCATCTGCCCACCTACAGAGAGGCTCCTCTCTGAGATACAGGGAGGGGGGGGTGAGAACGTGTGTGTGTTAGTGTGTGTGTGTGTATGTGTGTGTGTTTGAAACAGTGTATGTGTGTGAGAGAGAGAGAAAAAAAAGCTGATGTGTGTGTGTGTGTGTGTCTTCTGCAGATTTGCCTCTGTCACACACTCCCCAGTTGCACTGCTGAACTAAGGAAGTGTGTGACCAATTTAGTTGGTTGTCTTGTGGTCTGCCGCGTCTGCTCATCCCTCTCTCGCTTTTACCCTTGACCAGCTCCCTCACCTAGCAACCACCAACACTTACTTTCACACACTTTTACCTCACTTTTTTCCCGCTCCCTCTCCCTCTCTTCCTCCCTGTCAGTCTCCATGTCTCCCTCTCTTTTCTCTTTGTCTGTCCCTTCACCTCTCTCTCTCTCTTTCTTTCACACACATATACACGTACACACACACACACACCCTTTCCCGACATGGTGGTTTGGCTGAGTGAGCGCTCCAGTGAGAAACAGCCCATCAGAGACCAGCACTGTCACTCCTGTTCAGTATTTATCACTGGGGATGTCATCCCCTCTCTCTCTCTCTCTCTCTCTCTCCTCTCTCTCTCTCCTCTCTCTCTCTCTCTCTCTCTCTCTTCTCTTCTCTCTCCCTCTCTCTCCCCCCACCTCTCTCTCTCTCTTTTCCTCCTCAGAGGCCTGGGACAATGTGACTTGACCATAGACACACACGCACGTTTACACATACACCCACATAGACAAACACACACACACACACACACACACACACACACACACACAGACAGACAGGCTATCTCGTGGGAGACCCCTCCCCCCCTCATGGCCAGCAGACCAGGCTGTCTTTAAAAACAAGTTCCTCCTTTTCTCTCAAGTGTAACTTTAAGACAGAGTCCCGCAAGGTTCGTAAAAAACTGTCAAAGAAACTATTGTTGAGAAATAGGAAGGTATTCTTTCCAAAACGTGTGCGTATCCCTCCTCTCTCACCCCTCTGACACTCCTCACCCCTCTCCTCCTCTCTTCTCTCCTCACCCCTCCTCACCTCTAACTCTCTTGTCCTCTCCTGTCTTCCCCCTGCTCTGTTAGCCTCGCTAGCCTAGTTAGCATCTCAGGCCTGTGGGCTGGAATCGGAGAGAGTGATTTGCGCGGCGTGTTGCCCTGCTGAGTCCTCCACTGTGAGAAAGAGGGTTTGAAGTCATCCTCTCCTTACACTAATCCTGCCTCTCGCACGGCCCACGTCACACGCCCACCTCCCTCTCTCTGCTCCTCATGGGGTGTCCTTGCTCTCTCTCTCTCGCTTTCTTTCTCTCTCGCTTTCTTTTTTCCGTCCCTCCTTCTCTCGCCCCACCCCCCACCTGTGGGTACTGTAGCTCGGTGAGAGGGTGAGCCTGGGGTTCCACCCCGATGCCAATTACAGGCGGCTGCTACGTGGCACGGTGCTGTGTCTCAAGGCCGGGGGGAGGGGAAGAGGGAGGGGTGGAGGGAGAAAGAGAAAAAGAAATCAAGAGGGGAATGAAAGAAAAGAGAAAGGAAAACGGAAGAAGGAAGGAAGGGACACAGGGTAGGGTGGCAGTCTCACATGGCTATCCATTTATAGCTGCTAAATTGGCTGGTGGGTAGAAACACCACATAATAGCATCGATGCATGTTACTAAACAAAAGTGTGACTTGACCTTCCTCAGAGAGACGACCTTCTCAACTGTTTTTTTCCCCGAAGGCCTCTTCTATCTTTACTAACTCACCGTCGATCGAATCCTTCCTTCATCCCTCGATGAGCTCCACTAGGAATGGATGCGTCCCACATTGTCAGGAACAATGAAGCTCTTCTGTGTTTTACTGATCATGTTTGCTTCACGGCCATAAACAGCACTGTAATCTGAGGAGTGAGATCTTCTCTATTCCTTACACACACACACACACACAACGCATGCAGACACACACACACACACACTTACTCTATGTACCCCCTGCTAGTAGTAGCAAAAACCAGATTAGTCCATTCATTTCTCTGTCTTCATAAAATCCCATCTCCTCCCTTGCCAACACCCTAATTCTAACCGCTCTCTTTTTCTCTCACTCTATTTCTTTCTCACTCTGTCTTCCTCTTTCTCCCACGTTATACCTCTCACTCTCTTTCTCCCTCCGTCTTTCTGTCCTCACTGCCCAATTTCCATCTCTTCACAACACTCGGTGTAAATCACACACACGTATTCACCAAGGTGTGTAGAGTGAATAAATCGAAGCGGTGGAGTCACCCCCCCTACACTAACCAGTCTCAGCAGGGTGCCACTACCCATGATGCAGCACAAGCAGGTTCCCCCTCCCTCTAGGCCAATGGAAGCTCTCATTCTGGCGTCACCACCCGGTGAGGCTGTGCTGCTCGGCAACAAGCACAGTAACCGCTGAAACAGTGACCCAGTTTCAACCTGTGTGTGCGTATGCATATGCGTGCGTAAGCCTGACTTCAGGAAACTACAAGAAAACAGCCTCTCATCCAATCACCACCCTCCGTTTAGGCAGCTCCTCCTGATACTGCAGCTGCCCTCTTTGTAGAACGCTCCACAAACCGACCAATCACAGTTCAGGATTATAAAGCTGATTTTATTTCAGAATAGACGGTTCCCCTCAGTAAGGCCACTATGCTAAGAAAGTAAACACACTAAATATCGAATGTACACATTCTACAGAATTAAAATCTAAAAGAAATCCTGTGTTATTAAAATATCCAGGGAGTCAGATGGCTGAGCGGTTAGGGAATTGGGTTATTTATCAGAAGGTTGCCGGTACAATTCCTTGCCACGCAAAAAAGACAAAATTACTAATTTTTTAATTTTTTATGACTAAATATCGAGATCAATACTTTGTAATGACTTGTCCTGATTTGGTTTTATTCATTCATTTAATTACTTTGCAAGGATTCCAAATGTACATCCGCATAAACGTACATACACACACACACACAAACTATTACAGCTTTAGGAATTCTCCATTTCCAATTTGTGTCAACAGACATGAACTTATGAAAAAAGAATGATGTTGCTCCTTAGCAAGCCTTGCCCTAGCATAGGGAGGTGTGTGTGTGTGTGTGTGTGTGTGTGTGTGTGTGTGTGTGTGTGTGTGTGTGTGAAGCAACCCAGGTATTCATAGTTGTTCAGATGAAAAAGCTCCTAACGACCTTGCCTGAAAGCTTGACGTTCTCAAACATCGACAAATTATCCCAAACAGCAGGACCTCCTGGGGGGGCAGTGCTGAACGCAGTGGGTGACAACCCCCTTAGTGCTCTCTCTCTCTCTCCTCCTCTACCTCTCTCTTTCTCTGTTCCTCCTTCTCACTCTCTCCCTATCTCTCATTATCCTTCTCTCTCTCTTCTCTCTCTCTCTCTCACATTTCATCACTCTTTCCCTCGTTCCCCCTGTTAGAGGGAAAACACACTTTCAACAGTCGTTTGCTGGAGAGCTCTGCCAGCATGTTAGTTAATGCAGATACTTTTCTCACACAAACACAATCTTTCTCTCTCTTTCTCTACACACACACACACACACTAGCCCTCCTCTTCCCCCCCTCTCAGACAGCGGTACCAAGTTATTGACTTCTCTCTCTGCTGTGTTCTGCATTTCCTTTCTGGGTTTTTGTGGCAGTGGTTCGTGAACTCGTACCTACGTTCCGTTGGTAATTTCTAGCTCTGGGTCATGTTGCTGCGTTCTGATACCTCCTCAATCCAAGTCGTAAGACAAAACGTCCAAACCTCGCCTCGCCCTTTCATGACGGTGCGACGGTGGCAATGTGAGGCGGGTCCTCGGGCCTCGACGGTGGCCCGGACATCTGCAGGGGGGCGTCTTAATGAGGACGTCCAGTTTGGGACGTGGTGCCAGGCGTGCCAGCCGTGCCCTTCTACTCTGTGGGCATGGCGTGGGACAGGAGAAGGAGAGGGTGTCCTTTGGTGATCAAAGGAGTTCTGGTCCGCTATCTCCAGCACAGCACGTGTACACACTCACACACACACTTACACACACATACACACATGCACTTTAAAAACATTTTTTTATTGAGAAGTGAGGATTGAGGTGTAAATTGTTCTCTCTCTCTCGCTCTCTCTCTCCTCTCTCTCTCGTCTCTCCTCTCTCTCTCTCTCTCGTCTCTCTCTCTCTCTCTCTCTCTGTCTCTCTCTGTGTCTCTCTGTGTCTCTCTCTGTCTCTCGCTCTTTCTCTCTCTCTCTCTGTCTTTCTGTCTCTCTCTTTCTCTCTCTGTCTCTCTCGCTCTTTCTTCCTCTCCCCTCCTGTGTTTAGGAGCTGGTGTTAGGCTTTGAAGTTGTTATCTTGTTAACATTTTGATAAGAGGCAGGACGGTGGGGTGGGGGTCGGGTGGGGGGTGGAGGTTGGGGGGTGTCGAAGCGGGGCGGAATCCAAAAGGAACCCCAGGGAACACTGAAGATTACCATTGAACACAGCTAGCTGTGTGTGTGTGTGTGTGTGTGTGTGTGTGTGTTCCTCCCGTTTACCTGCTGACTGGTTCATGCCTTACACCTCTCTATTTCTCTTCTCTTTGTTTCCCTCCTTCCCTCCTCTCTTCCTCCTCAGAGCAGTCAGAGTTAGGCTGATACTAACACAGGTTGTAGCTCTTTCCAAAGGCTGATGGGACACAGATAATGCCACATTGCCACAACACCAATATATTACAGACAACCCTGACACGACACACACCACTAACTCTACTCACCTACACTGCACATCACTTACACGACACACACACCACTAACTCTACTCACCTACACTGCACATCACTGACACTACACACACCACTAACTCTACTCACCTACACTGCACATCACTGACACTACACACACCACTAACTCTACTCACCTACACTGCACATCACTGACACGACACACACCACTAACTCTACTCACCTACACTGCACATCACTGACACTACACACACCACTAACTCTACTCACCTACACTGCACATCACTGACACTACACACACCACTAACTCTACTCACCTACACTGCACATCACTGACACTACACACACCACTAACTCTACTCACCTACACTGCACATCACTGACACTACACACACCACTAACTCTACTCACCTACACTGCACATCACTGACACGACACACACCACTAACTCTACTCACCTACACTGCACATCACTGACACTACACACACCACTAACTCTACTCACCTACACTGCACATCACTGACACGACACACACCACTAACTCTACTCACCTACACTGCACATCACTGACACTACACACACCACTACTCTACTCACCTACACTGCACATCACTGACACATACACACCACTAACTCTACTCACCTACACTGACATCACTGACACTACACACACCACTAACTCTACTCACCTACACTGCACATCACTGACACTACACACACCACTAACTCTACTCACCTACACTGCACATCACTGACACTACACACACCACTAACTCTACTCACCTACACTGCACATCACTGACACGACACACACCACTAACTCTACTCACCTACACTGCACATCACTTACACGACACACACCACTACAACACAGACTAAACTATCTCTACACACAATACTGCGCACAACACTACACGTTACAGTACACTACATACATAATACGCACGATACTGCCGAGGAAACAGACAGCCATAGCACAGCGGACAGCACACACACACACACACACACACACACACACACACACACACACACACACACACACACACACACACACACACACACACACACACACACACACACACACACACACTCAGGCAGCAGAACCAGAGCTGTCTCAGCAGAGACTGATGGTCTGGAGGGCAGCTCATTTAAGAGAGAGATTTGATTATTATGCAAATGACCTGGGAGCAAGAAGTCATCATTTCTGATTGGGTACCCCTCCGTTCCAGGCCAGCGAATCAAATGTAATTGTTCCCCTTGTTTCCTTCATTGGTTTGTTTCGTCGCCGTGGGCCGGTTCGTTGCCGTGCTGTCCGTCTAGGGGGTTAGGGCACGAGTTCACATTACTATGATATATGAACACAGCCACGCTGCTGTGCACATTAACCTCTGTCTCTCTCACACCCGTCACACACGTACGCACACACGCTCAAACACACCAGTACACACGCACACACTGACACACACACACACACACACACACCCCAATGATGTCTTCATTTTGTTGGTTGGTTCAGTCACAGAGGCAATCTTGGATTGGTGTAATTTAGCATATCAGAGAGGGAGAGGGAGAGACAGACAGAGGTGTATAATGAATGTCTCTGATGTCTTACTAACTGGTCTCCCTCTCTTCTCTCTTTCCCTCTCTCTTTCGCTCTTCCCTGTCTCATGATAAAGTAGAAAGACATTAAAATCCATCTACATCATCATCAAGGTTTTAATTCTAAAAGTTTGTGCCAAAGCCAAACGCTTTTTGGGGTTTAAAAGATTTCAATGGCAATGTCGGGTTTTTTTTCTCGCTCTCTCTCTCTTCTCTCTTTTCTCTCTTTATCGTGGAAGGCTGTGATTGCCCCCCTGTTGAGAATCCCTGACTGGGCTGGGCTGTGTGCAGATGCGATATTAATTAATGAGGAATGCATGAAATATCAATTATGCTAATGCTATGTGTTGTGCATTCTGCTGTAAAACCCAGCGGAAGTGGGTCATGGAGAGGAAGACGGGACTCGTCGGGACGGAGATCACTGTGTCTCTGTCGTCCTCACAGCCTGGGAGACAATGGGTATTAGTGTACGAGCCGCTTTACTCCCCGTGTCCTGTCAAGCAGTCTGGATGGGGTTCTAGGGTGTGTGTGTGTGTCTGTGTGAGTGTGTGTGTGTGTGTGTGTGTCTGTGTGAGTGTGTGTGTGTGTGTGTGTGTGTATGTGTGTGTGTGTGTGTTTATGTGTGTGTGTGCTGTGAGGCCGTGTGGATGTTTGGGGTCTTACTGAATGAAAGGACTCGACTTACAGTCGTGGACAATGCTTACACACTATTTCTGACACTGCTCCTTTTCATTCAATCTACACACGGAAAATCTCAAAACATTCTGTATTCTAGTCCAGAGCTCAAGGAGAACAGGAACAGACCAAACCAACACGGTAGAAGAATAGGCTTGTTACTACACAGTAAAGAGAAAACTATTGTGTGTCCTGTCTCCTATGTGTGTCTGGCCCCGCCCCCACATCATCACGACACCAAGCTTCAACTTCTAAGTGAACAAATGAGCTGTAAGTGTTTTCAGATGGGAGCGCCGGGAGCAGGTAATCGGTAACTGAGTGTGGCATTTTGAATGGCATTATCTTCCAGAAGCCAAACAAGAGCTGTTAGTTTGTAACGATGTGTCTCGTGGAGACACCTGTTTAGGGCTTTTGCAAACCAAGTGTAAAGCAAATCATGTGCCTTCACTTTTGCAGACTTTGTCTGAAGATCAGGCAGAGAGTTAATGGTTTCAATGAGTGTGACTCAAGTACCTTTTTTAGCGTGTGAGCGTTTGTAAAAAAAAATCTATATAAGTTTGTGCTCCTTCGTGTATGTGCATGGCTTTGTGTTGTAGAGTTTGTGAAGGTGTGTGTGTTTTTATGTGTAGGTGTGTGTGTGTGTTTATGTAGGTGTGTGTGTTTATGTGTAGGTGTGTGAGTGTGTGTGTGTTTATGTGTGAGTGTGTGTGTTAATGTGTAGGTGTGTGAGTGTGTGTGTGTTTATGTGTAGGTGTGTGTGTGTTTATGTGAAGGTGTGTGAGTGCGTGTGTGTTTATGTGAAGGTGTGTGTGTGAGTCAGTGTGTTTACGTGTAGGTGTGTGTGTGTGTTTATGTGAAGGTGTGTGAGTGTGTGTGTGTTTATGTGAAGGTGTGTGTGTGAGTCAGTGTGTTTATGTGTGAGTGTGTGTGTTAATGTGTAGGTGTGTGTGTTTACGTGAAGGTGTGTGTGAGTGTGTGCGCTCCTCAGCCAGGCTCTATTCAGATGGCAGGATGCCCTGGTGGTGGTAGAGAACTCAGATTGAGCTTCAGAGGACATTTCTGTGCTCATTATTTCAAGCACCGCGGGAAGCCCCACCCACCCTTTGCCTCTCGACCAATCCCTAGCCTCTCTCCCAGCTTGGCTCCCATTTTTCCGCGTTTGCCTTAGCAACAAGGCCTTGGTTAGCTCCAGCGGTTGGTAACCACTTTTCTTTTTATGTCTGCTGTCCATTCATTTGTGTGTACTTTGCTTGCAGTGCGTTCCGGCTTTATGTGCCTAACTTCCCCATTTCAGTGTGTGCATGTGTTTTGTGTGTCTTTGTGTGTGTGTGTGTGTGTGTGTGTGTCATAGTGTCAAGCTTGGACAGGTTGGATATCAAATGGATTCCCAGAGGGAAAAAGAATCACCAGAATTGTGTGTGTGTGTGTCGGTGTGTGTCCCGTGCCCACCAGGCATAGACTATTGAAAAATATTTGCAGTTGGCCAGGAATATGTGCGTGTATTGTGTGGGTTTCTGTGTGTGTGTGTGGTGCATGTGTGTGTGTGGTGCATGTGTGTGTGTGGTACATATGTGTGTGTGTGTGGTGCATGTGTGTGTGTGGTGTGTGTGTGGTGCATGTGTGTGTGTGGTGTGTGTGCTCCTCTATTGCCCATGCAGCAGTTAATGAACCTAGTGATGGAGATATGAGTGTGGAACAGCTGTTCCCCGTCTCCACATCGCCAGACTGCAGACCCTGACAACCCTATCACCTGCCTCCTTTACCATCACATCTGTCCCCCTGATTACACACACACACCCACACACACACACACACACACACACACATACTCATGCGAGCACACCTACTGTACAAATGTTCTCAAGCACAAGCGCACACTCGCGCACACACTCGCGCACACTCATACGGACATCCCTTTCCAATTTCAAATGAAACATAACTAGGTGTCAGGTTAAGAAGCTCATGGAAGACTGAAATAGAGTCAAACATAACTAGGTGTCAGGTTAAGAAGCTCAATGGAAGACTGAAATAGAGTCAAACATAACTAGGTGTCAGGTTAAGAAGCTCAATGGAAGACTGAAATAGAGTCATACATAACTAGGTGTCAGGTTAAGAAGCTCAATTGAAGACTGAAATAGAGTCAAACATAATCGAATATAGTGAATGAACACTGTAAATGGATATTAGAATATATTAGAACATAGTATATTGTAGTAGAGTAGAGTACAGCTGTGTACACATGCATTCATAGTTGTGATTAGACTGCAGATGGCTTGATTCTGATGATGAACACAAAAAGAAAACAGCAGGTGAATCTCCAGCAGAAACAGGCTGAATCTCTGGCTCCCTCTCAGGGTGTGTCCAGGATGAGGCTGAATCTCTGGCTCCCTCTCAGGGTGTGTCCAGGATGAGGCTGAATCTCTGGCTCCCTCTCAGGGTGTGTCCAGGATGAGGCTGAATCTCTGGCTCCCTCTCAGGGTGTGTCCAGGATGAGGCTGAATCTCTGGCTCCCTCTCAGGGTGTGTCCAGGATGAGGCTGAATCTCTGGCTCCCTCTCAGGGTGTGTCCAGGATGAGGCTGAATCTCTGGCTCCCTCTCAGGGTGTGTCCAGGATGAGGCTGAATCTCTGGCTCCCTCTCAGGGTGTGTCCAGGATGAGGCTGAATCTCTGGCTCCCTCTCAGGGTGTGTCCAGGATGAGGCTGAATCTCTGGCTCCCTCTCAGGGTGTGTCCAGGATGAGGCTGAATCTCTGGCTCCCTCTCAGGGTGTGTCCAGGATGAGGCTGAATCTCTGGCTCCCTCTCAGGGTGTGTCCAGGATGAGGCTGAATCTCTGGCTCCCTCTCAGGGTGTGTCCAGGATGAGGCTGAATCTCTGGCTCCCTCTCAGGGTGTGTCCAGGATGAGGCTGAATCTCTGGCTCCCTCTCAGGGTGTGTGCAGGATGAGGCTGAATCTCTGGCTCCCTCTCAGGGTGTGTGCAGGATGAGGCTGAATCTCTGGCTCCCTCTCAGGGTGTGTCCAGGATGAGGCCGTTGTTGTACACTGATGTTAGGGGAATGTCAGGTTCCAGCTGACGGTTGCTGATGGATGTTTTGAAGACACAAGCTCAGTTCTTCAACAACACTATTAAAGAGCTGAAGAGGAGATGAGAAGAGAGAGAGGAGAGGAGAGGAGAGGAGAGGAGAAGAGAAGAGAAGAGAGGAGAGGAGAGGAGAAGAGAGTAGATCCAGTTTCTTCTTTGGTCTGAAGATGGTGCTGCAATCTTCGGTCAGTGATAGACAAGTCTGTTTCTCTCTCTCCCTCGCTCTTTGCGCTCTCTCTCACTCTCTCTCTCCCTCTGCTCATGCTCTCTCTCTCTCGCTCTCCTCTCTCTCTCTCTCTCTCTCTCTCTCCTCTCTCTCTCTCTCTCTCTCTCTCTCTCTCTCTCTCTCTCTCTGAGCTCAGCTCAGCTCATGTGTGGAGACACTTCCACGTGTCACAATGACTTGAGTTTTAAACTTGAGACCAAAGGCTGCCTGTAAAGAGTGTGGTGTGTGTGTGTGTGTGTGGTGTGAACTTGGTGATTGTAGGGAACAGAGAGTCATGTGAACAGGCAGACACACACACAATCCTGGCTCAATTATCAGAGCTCCCCGCTGTTCCCCAGCCCTCAGCCCTCTAAGCTGGCCCTCTCTCATCCCCCTCAAACTCTCATTATGCATATATCTCTGGACAACACTCCACACACACACACAATATATATATATATATATATATGGCCATTTCTTTTGTCCTGGTCCTGGTGTAGACACCTGCTGCTGCTGGAAAGATACGGACACTATTTTTGTATCCCTCATTTGTTTCATTTCTTATTTCTGTCTCTTCCTCTCTCTTCTCTCCCGCTATCTCTCCCTCAGCTGGTTTCATCTCACGTCTCGTGTAATTACGCTCTGGCCTGTTGAAGGTCAAAGAGCTCTGTTCCTACGGAGATGGCGGGAGGAGTGGATGAGGGGGGCCCAGTTAAGGAGCGGACGTGAGGAAAGGAGAGGACATGTATAGGCAGAGAGAGGGTTTGGTTTCATCAAGAAGAAGGGTGATATGTCCCAGCATGCGCCCGGTCTGGAGAGAGACGTACTAATTGCACTTTCATCAACGTCGTAAAGACATCTATGGGGATGGCGGTGGGGGCGATGGGGGTTGAATTATAAAACGTCTCCAAAATTGTCTTTCAGAGTGATGTAGCTGCCTTGCATTAGTTTAATGAGAGCAACGAATGAAATCATTTCAATATTCAATTAAACGTTCATAATGATGGAGGTTTTCTTGTTCCGTGTCTCCGTCTCTGTCATAGCTGGCTGGTCTCAAACAGACTATTGTTCCTCTAATTATCAAGTTTAACACGGACTATCTGTCTTTGTACTCTAGAGTTAGCTTCTGTAGCTAGCACACATTAGCATGTATTAATCAGATAATCAATTGGACAACTCCCTATCACCTTCCCCCTATCACCTTCCCCCTATCACCTTCCCCCTATCACCTTCCCCCTATCACCTTCCCCCTATCACCTTCCCCCTATCTCCTTCCCCCTATCACCTTCCCCCTATCACCTTCCCCCTATCTCCTTCCCCCTATCTCCTTCCCCCTATCACCTTCCCCCTATCTCCTCCTCCCCCTATCACCTTCCCCCTATCTCCTTCCCCCTATCTCCTTCCCCCTATCACCTTCCCCCTATCACCTTCCCCCTATCACCTTCCCCCTATCTCCTTCCCCCTATCACCTTCCCCCTATCACACCTTCCCCCTATCTCCTTCCCCCTATCTCCTTCCCCCATCTCCTTCCCCCTATCACCTTCCCCCTATCACCTTCCCCCTATCTCCTTCCCCCTATCTCCTTCCCCCTATCTCCTTCCCCCTATCTCCTTCCCCCTATCTCCTTCCCCCTATCACCTTCCCCCTATCTCCTTCCCCCTATCTCCTTCCCCCTATCTCCTTCCCCCTATCACCTCCTGGTTGATCCATTTCTCTTTGAATTGCTCGTCCAACTCTCCTTCTCCCCCGAACCTCCCTGTTCGCATCCTTCCCTCTCCTTCTTCCTCCCCTCTCTCCCTCTGTTCCTGCTTCTGCTTCCTCCTCTATCCACTCCTTCGGTGCACCTTCCAGGGTGGGAGCGCAGGAAGGAGTGAGGCTCGGCCTGTCGTCCTCAGGAGGTTCTCAGGAGGTTCTCGTGAGGTTCTCCTGAGGTTCTCCTGAGGTTCTCACTCACGAGGATGAGAGGTTTTTCAGCTGTCATCGTGCGAGGTTCCATTTTCACTAGTATACGTGAGAGGTGTTCAGTAGTGAGTGTGAGTGTATTTCAGTAGTGTTTGTGAAAGGCAAAAGGTCTACAATGGTGTTCATGAGAGAGAGGCGAGTTTGAATGATGGCCTACACGGGCCCTCATACTTGGCAGTGTAATTGCGTACTAAATGGTAATAGCTCTGATGACAGCCGTACTGTACAGCTCTGACACACCATTACTCACACTTAACCACTTGACTGGGAGCAAGCGGTGCTTGTGTTTGGGCGTGTGTGCGTGTGTTTCCGTGTGCGTGCGTGCACACGTGTATGTGTCTTTGCTTTGAATCCTCTGGAAATACAAAATATTGATGTAAACATCCGAAGGTTTACACGTTTATTTTCCGTTGACGTGTGTTAAATGTAAATATGAAGACAGAAATACGTGTTTTTGTATGAAATCCAGACCAGTATTCTGTCTACGCACCACTGGAAACAGAGTACTCGAGTCATTCTAAGAAGTCAAACCACAAAGCAAACCGAAGGGATATTCAAACTGTCATTAAAACGATGCAGCTGCTCCTCCACTCCCCCTGCTTCCAGTCAGTCCATCCTGTTACGTATTCATCATCACTGGTCTTCAAAGAAACATGTTTCCCATGTTCTTCCGTGAGCTACGGCACAGCCTACGTTGTGTGTGTCGCTCCTGAACTGCGTGGAGGTGTAATTGTGTGCGTGACTCAGCGGAGGCTTGCCACAGTGGTGCTGGGGTACTGAGCCTCATTAGAGGCAGGCAGCAGGTGACACAGAGGTGCTGGGGTACTGAGCCTCATTAGAGGCAGGCAGCAGGTGAGCAGAGAGGGTTTAGAGGCTCTGACTCTCCTTGTTGTTCTGAGAGGCCGAGCCCTCTCTGAGGGCCGTGTGATTGTGTGTGTGTGTGTGTGTGTGTGTGTGTGTGTGCGTGTGAGTGTGTGGAGAGAGAGAGAGAGATGGAGAGAGAGAGAGAGAGATGAGAGAGATAGATAGATAGATGGAGACTTTTTGCGGCACGTTTTTTGCTGCCGTGTGTGTGTGCGTGTGAAAGAGAGAGAGAGATGGAGACTTTTTGCGGCACATGTTCTTTTGCTGCTTTGTGTGTGTGCATGTGCATGTGAAAGAGAGAGAGATGGAGACTTTTTGCGGGACGTTTTTTGCTGCCGTGTGTGTGTGTGTGCGTGCGTGCATGTGAAAGAAAGAAAGAGACAGAGAGATGGAGACTTTTTGCGGCACATGTTCTTTTGCTGCCGTGTGTGTGTGTGTGTGCTCCTCTGGGGCTGGGTTGCACTAGCGAGGGTTAAAGCGTGTCAGCGATCAGCATGGCTGGAAGTCATCAGGGTTGACATTTGACCTCCTCCTCTGTCACATAGATTATGATGCTAGTCCGTCTGTGAACCAGCCGGGACAACACACACTCACACACACACACACACACACACACACACACTCACTCACTCACTCACACAAAACCAGCGGACACACATACGTATCTTTGACTGGTTACCTCCCTGTAGATGTTACACATGCACACACACACACACATACACATTCCCAGAGACATCAAAAGATAGCACTTCCAGGCTTGCTAGATGACATGCTGTGTCACGAAAGGAGTACCTGTTTGGAAGCTAATTGCCGCATGGCACATGTTGTTGTGTAGCGTGTTGTGTAGCGTGTGCTTCATGCTAGCAGGGTGCTGCACACGCTAGGTGACACTGAACATGCTAACGAGGCGTGTTAACATGCACAGTGGGATGCTCTGGAAGCTAAGTGGTGACCTCACGCTGCCGTCTGCCACGCCTGAGATCAGCATCATGGCTGAGGTCAGAAGGTTACACTAGCAGGTTGCACGGCGGGTTCAAAGGTCACGACCCCCCCCCCGACCCTACAACAGAGGAACCCTTCATACAGTCATACATGTTTTTATAGACTCTTTGTAACAACTCGCCATTCATTTCCAGTATAGCTTTTTCAGTGACCTTAAAACATCATTTTTTATTCTTTTCTTTTCTAAATGATTTACAAGGCAGTATTGCAGACATGGTTATTATTCAGCGGGGAAGGTCTTCTAACAGGTCCAGAAAGGTTGTCTCTCCCTTTGGGGGACTCATTCTTTCCTAAATCCCTCCTTCATCTTTTCATTGTTGTCTTAAAGGCCATGGCGCTGTCAGGTACAAGTAAGCTCTGTCATTCTCTCTCCTCCTCCAGCTCTCCTTCTCTGTTTTGCTCTTTTCTACCGTTTCTCTCGTTTCTTTGCTTGTTCAAGTTCTGAGCGGAGAACCTCGAAACCGGAGGTTCATTCTTTCATTCTTTCATTCTTTCATTCTTTCATTCTTTCATTCTTTCATTCTTTCATTCTTTCATTCTTTCATTCTTTCATTCTTTCATTCTTTCATTCTTTCATTCTTTCATTCTTTCATGAATTCATTCTTTCATTCTTTCATGAATTCATTCTTTCATGAATTCATTCATTATTTATTTCATTCTTTCATTCTTTCATTCTTTCATTCTTTCATTCTTTCATTCTTTCATTCTTTCATTCTTTCATTCTTTCATTCATTATTTATTCATTCTTTCATTCTTTCATTTTTTCATTCTTTCTATCCTTCCTTCTCTCTCATGGCAGAGGGAGGTCATCTGTTCCTGATTGAAGGTTTTGCAACACTGCGGACGGGTTGTAAAGCCAAGGTCTGTCCCTTCATCTGTCTGTTTCAGATCTCCCATCCAGAACATTCTCTCATACACGGGATGTTCTGGGAGCCATTGTGCTGCAGATGTTTTCTTAGAGTGTCTGGAAGCCTTTGATGACAATGACAATAAGATTCTAGAAGATTCTGGTGCGGTGTGCTCCCAGTCTGGCATCAGCCTATTACAGAACAGGACACCTTCAAGGACACCTTGTGTTACTTTGTTTGATCTTTTGTTGTCTGCAAATACAATTTCAAAGACTTTTATATTCAGTAATATATATATATATATATATATATATATATGAATCCTGATTATATGTATATTGCTCCTGATTAAACACATTTAAATATAATGACCTCCAAATTAGCTTTAATTTAGTAGCACACACCAGTATATTTCATTTAACTTTCAGAACCACAGATTTCTTTCATGTAGTAAAAGATAAGATGATTTTAGTGTTGTGCTTGCGAGGAGACTGGGCAGAATCTCTTCACGCTGTCACTCTGACTGTGTCATTGTGCTTTGGTGAGCTCGCTGAGAATAAAAGCATGTTGTGCCACACAGACATATCCCTCATCTTCACATAGCTCATTCACCTCTCCGATACTCTCTTGAATAGCAGCTCATTGATTTGATTGGATCAGGGCCACTTGGACATTCCTACCACCGCGGAACCTTGTGGCCAAACCTTCCCGCTTCACACAACACACACGCTGTGTGGGAGAACCGCTAACCTGATCACAACAGAGGATATGTGTCGTGTACACACAGCCAGGTGAAAAGTAAAGGATGGCAGAGAAGATGATGTTACTATGTTGATGATGATGTTATGCCCGTGCCCTGATACGTTTGACTGCAGTGTGTGTGTGTGTGTGTGTGTGTGTGTGTGTGTGTATGTGTGTGTGTGTGTGTGTGTGTGTATGTGTGTATGTGTGTGTGTGTGTGTGTGTGTGTGTGTCTGGCCTGGAGGGGTCTGCCCAGCTCTTATCAATAATATAGCAGGTCTTTGAAACCCGGGATTGTTTTAACATACATATATTAACCCCCCCACACACACACACACACACACCCTACACACACACACACCCTACACACACATACACACAATTATTACCACAGAAAGTTCTACGAACCCAAGAGGTTTACGTAAGTACAGCCACGACACTGTCAACTGCTCGGTGTGTGTGTGTGGTGTGTGTGTGTCGTCCTGTTCTTCCTCCTCTGTTTTGCAGAGATGCCTCGTGGGTAGAGATCTTGTTTACTAGAACCTCTCTGTTCTGGGTCAACGAACGACCGGCACTTCAGGATCAATCTGTGTCTGCGTGCGTGTGTGTGTGCTAAGGATGATCTTTTCCATTGCCTTTGCAATCTAAAGTGCATGTGCAAGCGCACGAGCCAAAAACTAAAACTACCCCCACAAGACACACACATACACACCCACCTACCCACCCAACAAAACACAGTCAACACACACCCACCCACAAAATCCAGCCACCCACCCACACACAATACACACACACCCAACACACACACACACACACACACACACGTACAGTACACCTACACACTCACCTTAGTTCAGGGTGACATCTGGAGTGTTTCCGCCTGAGTCATTTTTGTCTCCCAGGGGGACTGACACTTTGGGCAAGAGGAGTAAGCAGACAGACTCTATCTAGAGAGCGAGAGAGGAGACGAGGAGAGAGAGGAGAGAGAGAGCGAGAGAGAGAGAGAGCAGAGAGAGAGAGGAGAGAGAGCGAGAGAGCGAGAGGCAGGAGCGGAGCAGGAGAGAGAGAGGCGAGGAAGGAGAGAGAGCGAGCAGAGCAGCGCAGAGGAGAGAGATGAGCTAGAGAGAGATCGAGATCTCTATCGAGATCTCGAGAGCGCTCTCACTCACTCACTCACTCTCCCTCTCTTTCTCTCTCTCTTGCCCCTCTCATTTCTAATTCTCTCACACACACCTCTTCCTCTTCTCTCTCCCTCTCTCTCCCCTACACTTTCCCTCTACCCCCATCTTCCTTTCACCTTTAAGGAAGGTACCCGCAGGTCTGGTTGAGTGTGTGAGGGTATGAGAGTGTTGAGGGTGTGCATTAGGGCAGTGGTGTGTGTTAATGTCTCCCCTGATTACTGATCCCTCTAATCGGAAGGGGGAGGAACGGGGGAGGGACGGGGGAGAGTGGGCAGATGGGGAGGAGTTGTTATTGTTCACAGACTGTGTCACCTTCAATTACAACCCACCAGCTCAACTGGGGCTACGCACCTCTGTGTGTGTGTGTGAGTGTGCGTGTGTGCGTGCACTTCTGCTGCATAGCCCTCTAACCTGCGACTGTAGCTGTCTGAAAATTGATTTAGTGGTTGTTTGTGTGTATGTGTGTGTGTATGTGCGCATGTGTGTGTGGGTAGACGCCGGGTGTGTTTGTGTTTGTTTATGTGTATGTGTAGGTTTTACTGTTCTTGTGAGAACCAGAAGTCCTCACAAGTATAGTCAACTTAAAAAGTCAACTTAGGGCATTTTCCTGGTCTTCACTTCGTATGGTATTTCTATGCAGTTGATGTGGTTTAGGGTTAAAATAACAGTAAGGTTTAGGGGGTTAGGGGTTAAGGTTAGGAATAACACGATTTGAATGGAAGTGAATTCTAGGTCATCGTACTGCATGGTAAAAAGAAACCGTGTGTGTGTGTGCCCCAGATTAGGGTCACTCCAGGAGGTGTGTGTGTGTGTGTGTGCCCCAGATTAGGGTCAGTCCAGGAGCTGCTGAATACATACCTGTGCCACTCTCTATTGTAGCAGGCAGGATAGTGCAGTGGAACTTCTCAGCTTCTCAAAAAAACCCTTTATAACAGGGCATGGCATCTACAGTGTGTGTGTGTGTGTGTGTGTGTGTGTGTGTGTGTGTGTGTGTGTGTGTGTGTGTGTGGTGTGTGTGTGTGTGGTGTGTGTGTGTGTGTGTGTGTGGTGTGTGGTGTGTGTGGTGTGTGTGTGTGTGTGTGTGTGTGGTGTGTGTGTGTGTGTGTGGTGTGTGTGTGTGGTGTGTGTGTGTGTGTGTGTGTGTGTGTGTGTGTGTGTGGTGTGTGTGTGTGTGTGTGTGTGTGTGTGTGTGTGTGTGGTGTGTGTGTGTGCGTGCGTGCGTGCCTGTTGAATAAAACGATAAACCCTCTACTGTGTGTCTTCCTGACACAACACTCTAAGAGGTCGCTTCTGACGGGACACAAAGCCCTAAGTTAGAGTCTGGACGACCCCAAGGTCACTGCCCTCTAGAGGTCACGACCCCAGCAGCAGCCCGCCTCATGCCAAACAAGTATGAACCCATGCTTCTCAACCGTACGCCTCGGCTTCTTTCAATAACTCAGCGGTCCTTGATGCTCCTTAGAAAACCTCCTCCAAAGTTCCCGCTGAGTGTGTGGAGTACAGAGCGAGAATATGACTGGGATACGCCGAGTGGACGTGTTTGCAGTCTGATGATCAAAGTCAGAACTTATCCCTGCTGGGGTAGAAATAGAACCAGAGTTAACTCAACTGAGCCGGAACCCTCAGAACATTCTGGAACGCTGTGGGACTGTGGCTCCAGTGTAAACATTCCACTCTGCCTCCGTGCATCCTGCGCCGGATGGCCTCGTCTCTGCTGAGCTCGCTGGCGACGTCTGTCCTCGCCCGAACTCAACTGCCCAATCAGGTTGCACCCTTCCTAACGAGGGGGGACCCAGACCGGACGCTGTGGTGGGGGGGTTGTCTTTAGACGTTCCCGCTCTCTCCGAGTGTAAATCCAAACGATTCTGCTGTCACATCAGCCCCGCAGACATGACAGAGTGCTAATTCACGATCATCCATGTAGGCTGATTGCCGTTTGTCATCTGTCCGCTACGGCGGCGGAGAGAGAGGAGCTGAAAGGGCTCGCTCCTACAGCCTCATTAAAACATCGTTATCAGTTATGCGTGACCTTTCAGAGTGCGGCCATGCTTCCCACCCGCCTCTTCATCCTCCTCTTCCTCCTCCTCTCCTCATCCTCCTATTTCTCTCCTCTTCCTCCTCTTCATCCTCCTCCTCCTCCTCCTCCTCGTACTGCTCCCTGACGTTCTCGGAGGCCCGAGAGTTAGACGCGCTCCTCCACACTCCGTCTCTGTCTCTAAACCAATCAAGACTCTGTCTCTTGACTGCTCATCAGTCATCCATTCTGTTTGAAACAATTAACCTATTCAGTAGCAACATAGATTGATTCCTTTCAGCTTGGCGTTGTCAAAGTGTTTGCCCTGCCATGGTGGCGTCCTCGTGTTTTGTTGTAGACGTGTTGGATGTGCTCCACACACACTCTGCCTCCACACACACTCTGCCTCCACACACACTCTGCCTCCACATACACTCTGCCTCCACACACACTCTGCCTCCACACACACTCTGCCTCCACACACACTCTGCCTCCACACACACTCTGCCTCCACACACACTCTGCCTCCACACACACTCTGCCTCCACACACACTCTGCCTCCACACACACACTCTGCCTCCACACACACTCTGCCTCCACACACACTCTGCCTCCACACACACTCTGCCTCCACACACACTCTGCCTCCACACACACAGCCTCTCTGACGTTGTGTTCAAATCTGCTTCCGTGAGGAACTGGAGGCATCAGGTGATCGCTGCTCAATTAAACTTCAAGGAGGGTTTTGGACATCTGCGTAGCAGAAACTTCTAGAAGGCGCCTCTCTGTCCCACTCCTGTGGACTGAGCACTTACTCCAAAAGCTTCGTTGGTAAACGATGACATACCCATGACGACAATCAACTTCACATCCCTAATTAGGTCATTAATTATTAACTGACCAATAAACTCCCTGAATTAGTAATGACCCCAAAGCTACTCCGAGTTGCTCCACTCAGACCAGACTCGGCCTCAAATATTTGTTCTTCGAAACAATAGGAAATAGTTTTGTTTGTGCATGTGTGTGTTCTGTCTGTGAGCATTTTAATCTTCATTTAATCTAGTTATTTATTTTATGGAGAAAAGCACGTTTGTTAATTATATTTTTGGAATAGAGAGAAAAACCAACAAACAGTTTAAATTAGAGACATCCTCCCTTAACACCGTCACCGCAGGCAGACTGTAAGTATAAACTTTTATCATCGGGGAACTTTCGTCTAACTTTTAAATGCAACTTCAGTCTTGAATAACCATGCAGCAATTTCCCTATTGCATTTTTTATTTTAAACCATTACAATTCTTTTCTATTCTTTCTACTCCAATTGGCAAATGTTTCTTATTTCTAAAGATGTGAATCTGGGCTCTTATTTCACTCAGTATTTCTTATCAACTGGCGATGGAGCCTAATCATCTCCTCAGCTGGCCTCTTCTGTTTCATCTCCTCCACACCGAGCTCTAATAAAACACTCTTTTAGGATTTTTTTGTACCATTCTTTTATTCTTTCTTTTTTGTCCTCACCCCTTCCAAAAGTCTTATTTCTATAATAATTCTGTGTGTGTAATTCATTAAGGAGAGCTGATAAGGATCTCTCTCTCTCTACGGTGGCTGCTTTATCTTCACCCAACACCTGGGACAAATACGGAGCGTTTGACTTGGGTTATTGGGCTTGATTTTTCTTTCTTTCCTCCACCCAGGCCCCCTCCACCCCCCCCACCCCCCCCGTACCTGTTCACCGTCTTAGCTGTTGTTGTTCCCTTTTAAGGACATTATCCTCAATCGAGTAGCAAGCGACAACATTAGCAAGAAGCGTGTCTGTATTTTGGTGTTCCACTTCGATCCGTTCCCCTTCTCCCCGTCTCGCAGCCATCGTGTCATCATGACTGACATGCTTTTGGCTGATCTGGGGAACTGGGAGACAGAAGGAGAACTAAATAGTTCCGATAGCGTCAGATTTTTGCCTGCCTGTGCATATATTTGTGGCAGTCAGTTGTTTCCGGAGCTAGTTATACGAAAGGAAAATTCACCTTTCTAAAATCGAATAATTTATTTTAACTAGTACTTTAATTTTATTTTGTTTGTTTAGTTTTTTTAATGGCTCTAAATAACCTCTTTTATAGAGAAATTACATTGAATTAAAACAATATTTTAGAAATCAAATGTCCTTGTTGAAAGGTTGAATATCACCAATCCCTCTCTCAGAGAGATTCTACTTGACTCCTTTCCCTCATGGCTAGAAGTCTCTCTCGGAAACAAAACTGCATTATTATCTGTCCACTGATATCATTAATGTGTTTTATTAAAGGCTTAAAAAAACATCCGGCAGTTTGCCGTCAAGGATCTGGCAAGCAGACGTAGTGAGCCGAGCTCACAGTGGACCCCAGCCAAGTCTGAACAACAAAACACTTCTCAGCAGACCCTGTCTTTATACTCTGCTGTTTGTTGTGTTCTCTCCTCCGTCTGCTTCATTGTTTGTTTGTTTGTGTTTTTTTTGGTGCCAATTCATTTATGTTCCTCTAATTGAAGCTGTTATCGGCCAACAAGAGAGACATTTGTGAGCTGGATAATTATGATTAACACCAGAGGAATGTTGAGGTTCTGTTGATTCAACATGGTCTGAGGCAAACTCTCCCCTCTCTAAGGCCTTACTGGCGTAACTGTGTCCACTTCATACTTTTACTACTCCCTGTACGGCACAAAATGTCTTCTTGAAACACTACTACTGCTACTATTACCACTACTATTACTGCAACAATAATGATAGGACTAATAATGGAACACTTTTATTATGTAAACAATAATTACAATACACATGGTAATAATAACAATATTAATAATGATGGCGAAATTCGAATAATAAGGTACATATTTATTGACATAATATGTTATTATGTGACAATGATAATAATAACGATTATAATAATAACAACTATAATAGTAATACAATTTGTTTGAATTATTATCATTATATATAACCGCGCCTTAAAATGAGCTGACTCCACTCTAGGGTGGGGTTAAGGGTTTGGTTTGCTTGTGTCTCTCGCCTCCAACCACGGCAGGTTGAGGTTTACAATTTTGGTTCAACACTCTTAATATCTTGCACAGTAATAAGCTTGCTTTTCCTATGAAACATTGTTCGTCTTTGGCACGATATATCCGAGAACGTTCCCTGGCTCTGTCCCTGATGAGTAAATGTGGCGTGTATGTGGACAGTATGTTCCTCCTAAGCTTGGCTCACATGCCTGTCTCTGGTGTCTGGCTTCGGTGGCGACATGAACTTGCCAACAATCGTCCTTTCATATCGCTCCCTCCCTCTCTCTCTCTCTCTCTCTCTCTCTGTCTCCTCTCACAATGTCAATCCCTTCTTCTTCTTCCTCCTCTTCTTTTCTTTTCTGTCGTTCCCTCATTCCAAATGTCAAGTGCTTTGTCTCCCGCTGCTTCTGATGACAGCACCAATTAGTCTACTCATGCCTCATTAACACCACCATTTTTAATCAGAATTAAAACACACACACACACACACACAGAGGCCTACGCTGATGCACGTTATAAAGTGTTACCCCATGCTGTTTCTTAAACCTTCTGCACCCAAACCTTTTGACTTCAGCTACCATTAGTTCTGTCGTTTTGGCATCAAAGGCTGTTCAAATCTCCCCTAAATAAACCCCCGTCCTGCTTGTTTAATCACTGTGGTGTTCAGAACGGGGTGAAAGAGCACAAATGGCTGCTCAGGATTTGGGGATGAGGAGAGGTGAAGAGCGTCCCTGCCTGACTTTGGTTTGGGCTTTGAGGAGGGAGGTTGAAATGGAGGGGCGCAGAGTGGCGTGAAAGTAGATAGAGAGCGAGAGGTGGAGAGAGAGTGTGCGTCTGACGGAGCAACTATGATCAATGCGAGGCAGTGTTTGGAGAGAAAAGGTGTGTGTGTGGTGAGAGAGAGCGAGAGGAGCGAGGAGAGAGAGAGAGAGAGGAGAGAGAGAGATGGAGAGAGCGAGGGAGAGATGAGAGAGAGCAGAGGGAGAGAGGGAGAGAGAGAGAGAGAGAGAGCGAGAGAGAGGGAGATGAGCGATGAGAGAGAGAGAGAGAGAGAGAGAGTCGATGAGAGAGAGAGAGAGACGAGAGAGAGAGCGAGGGAGAGAGAGAGAGAGAGGGAGAGACGAGAGAGAGAGGCAGAGGCAGAAAGGTGAGTGAGGAGGAGGGTAGCACTCCAGTGCTCTCCTGACCTTACTGAGAGAGAACAAGAGGCTCTCTATTGTAGCAGAGGTGACAAGATGGAGAGGAATCTTTCTGTTTGTCACTTTTCATTAACCTCACTCACACCCTCTCTAGGGAACACACACACAGGCCACATCTCTTTCTCTCTTTGACACACGCACACACACACACACTCGCACACCCACACACCAGTTGCTCCAAATAGGATTTGGGCTGGTGTCCCAATAAGGCTGTAGGCAGGAATGGATGTCACTGTGAGACAATGCTGTGTGTGTGTGTGTGTGTGTGTGGTGTGTGTGTGTGTGTGTGTGTGAGTGTGTGTGAGTGTGTGTGCGCTGCACCCCCGCGTGTGTCTGATGGCCTGTTTACGGCTTCTCCCGGCTATTCAGGCATATCAGTGGCTCTATTGCCACTGACAGCGTGCATAAACATTGATTAGACCATGGGTTATCAAAGGAAAACTAGACATGGTACTGCTGTGCCGAGTGGAGTAGATATGTGATGTTTCTGGACCCCAGTTGAAATACTAGGAGTTCCCTATGTTGTTCACTGCTGAACTTTAATATGTTTAATATGTTATCATAAACAATATGTGAGATAATGCAATTTAGCCTAAAGCACCATTCAACCCCTACATCGGAGAATTGTTTTATAACTAAGGCTATAGGGTAAAATGTTTTTTGAGAGTATATAATGGTAACTAAAATATCCCATTTTACAAACAATAATCACAGAGGTCTTAAAAGATTCCCACACATCAGCAACAATTACCAACTTAAACTGTAAAGTATAGGTATGGTTGTAACCTTAAATCTATAACTAACAAAATAACATTAATACAAAAAATAGGAGTTAGGATCAGGAATGGCATTTTCTGCCTGAATAGACAATCTAACAGCATCAGAGGGTTTTAATTCAGCCTCCCCGTTAATTCTGTACATGAAAACATTTCACAGATTGTTCCGGCATACTCTCTTTAATTAAACATTCACATCCTTATCATCCTCCAAGGTAAAAAAAAACCTCATAATTTGTATTATTATTTATTTATTTATGTATTTATTTTGTATTATTATATATTTTAGCATGATGGAACTTCTTGAGCAGCCAGTTGAGTTGAACAGAGATTAGGTTGATGAATCCTAATTATGGCCTCATTAATCGCCACAGCTTAGTAACATTTTATTTAAGTTTTAGACATGCTTCTCTAGATTCATTTACTAATATCATTATTCAATCCCGTCAAATTCATTGTATAAAATCTTTAAGACAGGTACACATCAAGGAGCGTTTGTATTCATAGTAAAACAACATTATAATTTTTTGATATCCCACTGCAACTAGAAAGAACTCCTGTGCATTAATGAAGTTCTCCCATTCCAGAAGCCTGTAGCTAGACTGTGAAGCTGTTGTCGTGGCGATGGCAGTGTGCTGACCCAGGTGGACGTCCCTCAGGGACAGCACACCGCTACACACAGCCCACAGGAACCTCCTTTCCATATGTCATTGTTCCTGTCGTCTCCAGGGACATTTATTCACAGCGCACCGCCCTTAATGGCCGCTCTCCTCCCTGCTCCCTGCCCCCCCTCTCCTCCCGTGTGCACTCATCTGGGGAGAGACGCGTTCACTACGATCTCTTCTTCATCTCGTTTTCTGGGTGAATGTGGTTAATAGTTCTTGCTTGATGTCAAACGTCTGTTTCAAGTTGGTTAACTAGTCCCCTGGTTATAATCTGATTCAGACTAAAAGGTTGGTAATTTGATTAATCGTTTTACCTTCTCACAGCTGTGTATTTAGTCCAAAGACACACATTTTACGAAAAAGTTTTTCCCTTTCCGTCTCCTCATTCCGTTTCTCATTCCTCGCTCTTTGTTCGGTCCTGCGATGCAAACTAGCGGTTTCCGGAAGTCTCATCTCACATCACCCTGCAGTAGTGAATCAGAATGAGACTATTTCTCACAACTTCTGTTCATTTTTAGATGCATTTAAATTTTTCATGACTCATGTTTCAGTCGGTGTTGCTCCTCCATCTTGTTTTACAAGCCCCACCCCCACCCCTGGCCCGTGTTCAAGAGAAGCTCCGATGAAGACAACAGCACTCACGCACACACCACGGGCTGACAAATTAAAATGGCTGCCGACGGTTCTCTCTCTCTTTTTCTGTTTATTTTTGTTCTATTTTTTCCTTTCTTTCCACCGCATTCTCTCTCTCTCTCTCTCTCTCTCTCTCTCTCTCTCTCCCTTCCCTCGCAGCTAACAAATAGGAGTGAGTTGTTATTGAGAAAACACAGCAGTGTTCTACCATGAAAAGCAGAACATGAAAGCATGTCTCCACCTTCATTACTCCCCCACTGTGATTTCCTCTCTCTGTCTCGGCCTTGCGTCATCAGCAGGTTTCTGCATCAGAACCTCCCAGGACCCGGAGACACCGAGGGTAGCACCAACCACCCACCTTCAACCCCACCCTCATTCCAAAGACCTTCCCAGAATCCTCTTGGTTTTCGGCCCCTGTGGCCTAGGGGTGGTTTTCGTAATGGCCGCTTAGCTTTGGTGTGAGACTCTGATACTGCATTGAGGATCTAGGTTCAAATCCCGATCCTTGTCATTTGTGTGAGTGTGTGTGTGTGTGTGGTAAACAGGCCTCGTCTTTCGCAGTGTGTGTGGTAAACAGGCCTCGTCTTTCGCAGTGTGTGTGCAGATCGGTTGTGTTATGGTCCTTCTAGTATGCATGAAAGCTGCCTTATCTGTTTTTCATCCCTTCATCAGTTGATCCGTAATGAAACAAATAACCTGATTTATATTTATTTTCTTCAAGCCTTCCCCTCTCCCTCTCTCTCTCTCTCTCTCTCTCTCTCTCTCTCTCGCTCCATCTCTCTCTCTTACTTTCTCTATCTTGCTTGCTCCCTCATTCTTTCTTCCTCTCTTATGGAGAAGCCTCTGGAGCATGTCCAATTTTCAGACCACACTGAGAGCAAATCTCCCCGGTGTGGAGAGAGAGAAGGAAGGAGCAGAGAGGAAGAATAT
>CAEFZP010002590.1:0-12500 GCA_903064625.1 Mallotus villosus | reverse complement strand
GTGTGTTGACTGACCCATGTTTGAACCGTGCTCCATCTTCAGCCTGGCCTCCCCACCCGCCCGTAACCACAGGTCTGAAAGTAGCTCAGCCCCAGCCCAAGCAAACACCCCCCCACCCCCCCCGCCTCCCCCCCCGCCTCCAGCCTTCAATAATTCAGCTGAGACATCAAATATCATAAATATATGTCAAATGAAAAAGGAAAGTGTGACTCGAGATTTAATATTTATTGAATCAGAGTTCTTTATTTAGACACCGAGTCTGAGAGTAAAGTTTTTCTTTTTTCTGCCGTCAAACTATTTATGATGAAGCACAATGTGATAATATTGAATAGTGTTCTAGAAAACAAGAAACGCCATTAGCTCTGAAATCATTTGTTTTTCATTGTGATAATTATCTACTCCATGTCTGTCTCCAAATCTGTTCTTCATTATGATATCATGCATTAAGGAGGGTCTGTTAATCAGTCTCACACACACACACACACATTCACTCTCCTAGTGAATCTCTCCGTCTCTCTCTCACACGCATGCACACGCCTGCACACACGCTCACAGGCTCTGTCACACACAAACACACTGTCTCTTTCACACACACACACACACACACACACACACACACACACACACACACATACACACACACACACACACACACACACACTCACACACACACACATTGGAGTGGGATGGTGAGGTTGTAACTGTTAAGGTTCAGCTCAATCACACAGCGTCGTCTCCCCCATTGCTCCAGGAAATCATCCCTCTATGAAACTCATTGTTACGTCTTCAACCATTGTTTCTTTTTGAGAAATTATAAAATATTGTACAGAAATAATGACATATAATGACGTATTATAATTGTGTATTTGATTATATTACACAGTAAAACAGCAAAATAGTTTTTGATGAATGCAAGTGTCCTAAACAGACAGCTCTCACATCAATCTCTGCTGTGGTTATCAGGCGGGTGATGAATCACCAAGCTGAAAAGACAATACAGGATTCTGTTTCTGAGAAAAAGCTTCTCACAGTCTGAAAAGATTACAGTCCTTCTTAAAAACCTGTGTTTTCCAATACAGTGTCATTTACAGTAATAAGGCAAAGCAATTAGCGTCAGTAGACATGACTGTCCTTTAACTGTGGTGATCTGTGAACACGAGAGAGAGAGAGAGAGAGAGAGAGAGAGAGAGAGAGAGAGAGAGAGAGAGAGCAGGAGGTTATCAGACAGCAGGAGCAGATGGAGATATTTACTCCCCCACCCACTCACACACATACACATACACACACACACACACAACACACCAACTGACACACGCACGTACACAGACACACACAGATTCCCACTCTTGCGCTCAGTGGGAGAAGACGTCACACGCTATGGGAAGATATCAACGTGACAGAACACTTCACCACTAAAATAGCTGGTGTACGTCCTCCATTACTTTTATTGATAGATTTTGTTGAGAACTTTTGAAATAGTTCAGTGATGACTAACACTCACGCAGATCCTGAATATGGTGTGCTCTTCCGTGATTGGACGGCTCGCGATCCCGTGTGAGGTGGTGTCGTCACGCCGACGGCTGAGATCATCCTGTTCACTCTGATTGGCATGGCAGCTCAGAGTCCCTGTTGTCCTGGCTTCCACGCCGTGATGGACGGATGAGATAGAGGAGGTGGAGGAGGTGGAGGAGCGGAGGAGGGGGTGATGGCACAGACCACATCCAGCCGTCTCCTAAATGAACCCTCTAACATTGTAAAACAGGAGGCTAAATCACATCTGAAAAGGTATTTTTTATTCAATCTCTGTCTAATGTGACAGCGTCGTTCTCCTCCCATGATGCTCTCTCCTGACAGCCAGCACGCTATGTTCTATCTCTGAGTGTGTGTGTGTGTGTCTCTCTGTGGTGTGTGTGTGTGTACGTGGGCACATACATTTGAATTTGTGTGTGAGTGCACGTGCGCACATTTTGTGTGTGTGTGCGTCTAAATACCTGATTATCCTACACTTAGGAGCATAGAGAGTAGAAGCAGCTGGGTTGTAATCAATCCTCTTAGAACCCCCCCACCCCTCTACCCCCACCCCACACCCTCCCCACCCCACAGATAAATGTGACATAGGGCCCCCGCCTCGCGGCCCCTGATGAATCATACAGGCTTTAATGAGTACGGGAATTGTCATCGACTGAACATCAGTCTCCATTTATTTCAAATCAATGTCAGAAGTTTGTGGTGGGGTGGAGGGCCACTCCGGATGGACGAGGAGTGTACGGGTAAACGTGTGTGTGTGTGTGTGTGTACGGGTAAACGTGTGTGTGGTGTGTGTGTACGGGTAAACGTGTGTGTGTGTGTGGCTTCCTCAGGGTTTTTCTGCCGCGTCGTCTAATCTGCAGCTATGGAGGAGCATTAGGACGGGGTCATGTATCATCGCTCGGCAGCGTGTGTGTGCATTATTTTATTTTTTAGGTTTTTGTGCCGGGGTAAGGAGTAACTAGTTCCCTCCCCTCTTCTCTCTGCAGAGGCTTCACTACATCAGGTGCCTGCCCTCCCTCTTCCGTGTGCATGTGTGTGTGATCGAATCTTTCTCTGGGAACATTGACTTTACAATTATCATCACGTCAAGCAGGTGACGATCTTCCAGATCTTTCTGAGGAGGGCTAGAGGTGAGTCCGGGCCCAGGGCCTCCCCAGACCTCCCCTGCCCTCCTGGCCCAGGGCCTCCCCAGACCTCCCCTGCCCCCCTGGCCCAGCCTCTCTCTGGGGGGAGCAGGTGGGAGTAGACCTGGGTCTCACCCTGGAGCTCTCTGCCTGCCACGTGCCTCATTATCATCATACTCTTAACCTCAAACCTCACTCGCTTTTTCTCTCTCCTTCGCTTGACTTCTATGCACTTCTATTTCCTTGTCTCCTTGTCTCTCCTTGTCTCTCTTTCTCTATCGAGCTCATTGTCTCCGTCTTACTCCTCTCGCCCCTTCTCTCTTTCTCCCTTATCTCTCCTTCTCTGTTTCTCCTCTCTCCTCAACTTCCCACCCCCACTGTGGCTAGATGCAAAACACTGACTGAAACGAGAATCCAATAGCTGGTTGGTAATAGTGTGTGTGTGTGTGTGCGTGTTGTCCTCAGTGTACATTGCCATATTTGCAAATGTGTTTCTCCATGGTGTTAGATATTACTTATGCAGTCTTCTAACACACTGTGTGTGTGTGTGTGTGTGTGCGCCCCAGACGAAGAGCTTGTGCTGTCAGGGCTGATCCAAGGTCAGGTCCAGCTCCTTCTGCTTGGCTGAGTCTGTCTGCTGCCCACACACACTCACACACACTCACACACACTCAAACACACTCACACATCTGTCAGTGTGTCCCTGGGACACGGATCCTAGTCTGTAGGGGGTCTTAGGTGTGTGGATCCATAAAGGTGTTGGGACCTTCTTCACCTCCTCCTCACCATCTCTCTCTTCTCGACCTTCTCATCTCTTGCCTCTTCATCTTCTTCTTACACCTCCTCCTCTGCTTCCTGTCCTCCTCCTCTGCTTCTGTCCTCCTCCTCTGCTTCCTGTCCTCCTCCTCTGCTTCCTGTCCTCCTCCTCTGCTTCCTGTCCTCCTCCTTTGCTTCCTGTCCTCCTCTGCTTCCTGTCCTCCTCCTCTGCTTCCTGTCCTCCTCCTCTGCTCGCTTCCTGTCCTCCTCCTCTGCTTCCTGTCCTCCTCCTGCTTTGCTTCCTGTCCTCCTCCTCTGCTGCTTCCTGTCCTCCTCCTCTGCTTCCTGTCCTCCTCCTCTGCTTCCTGTCCTCCTCCTCTGCTTCCTATCCTCCTCCTCTGCTTCCTGTCCTCCTCCTCTGCTTCCTGTCCTCCTCCTCTGCTTCCTGTCCTCCTCTGCTTCCTGTCCTCCTCCTCTGCTTCCTGTCCTCCTCCTCTGCTTCCTGTCCTCATCCTTCATCAAGTTGTCCTCCGTCACTTCTTCCTCCCCCTCTTCCTCCTCACTCCACCTCTGTATCAGCTTGTGTGTCTCTCTCTCTCGCGGGTGTATTCACACATGCATGTAGGACCATGTGTGTGTGCTGTGACACGTGTTGTTGCATGAAATATGTAAGCCCTGCAAGAAGATAGCAAGGTAACTGAATGTGGAACACGTCATGGGACACCACACACACACACACACACACACAGAGACATCACGCCCTGTCCTTCTCTTCAGAGTTCACCCAGAGTTCAGGCTACACAGATTGAGATGTTCTCACACCATCTGGGTTCAATAATTAATGTACTAAAGTTGGGTTGGCTGACTTTCAATACCTCACCTCTCCTCATGTTGTGGCCGAGTTCCAATACCTCACCTTCTATTCATGTGGCTGAGCTTCAATACCTCACCTTCTCTCATCTTCATGTGGCTGAGTTCCAATACCTCACCTTCTCTTATCTCATGTGGCTGAGTTCCAATACCTCACCTTCTCTTATCTTCATGTGGCTGAGTTCCAATACCTCACCTCTCTTATCTTCATGTGGCTGAACTTCAATACCTCACCTCTCCTTCCCCTCGGTACGATCCTCTCTTCATCCCATCCAAATGTTTTGCACAATGTGTGATTAATAGTCGCATTTACTACAGTTGGGCCTTTTCAAATGGGCTCGCTAGTAGAAACATAACTTGGGTGGGATAGCTCAGTCGTAGAGCCTTTGACTCCAGAAGTGGCTACTGTTTCAGACACTCTGTACATGCTGTGGATAGAGGTCCCTGCTAAATGAATATCTTATTATTATTTCAAAACAGGAGAGAAAAACAGCTGCTAGGGATCCCATCAATCTTTGACATGCTAACCAGTGGCTGTTTGCCCATGAGCACTTGAGCACTTAACCATGACACTGCCTCAGGTGGATGAACTCTGACTGACTCAGAGAGCCCCATGTGTGTGCATAGAGTGTGTGTGTGTGTGTGTGTGTGCATAGAGTGTGTGTGTGTGTGTGTGTGTGTGGAGTTGTTAATCGTTTTTGAATAATTCTTAACTCTAAAAGAGCATTGTATTGTTTGATGGTTTAATTGTAGTATATAACTATATAAAACAATCATTTACAGAAAGACAACGTTGAATTCCCCTGCAGTTGGACTTAAACGCTGCTAAGGCAGTTTAGTGCTTGAAGTTTCGACCACACTTGAAGGGTTGGTCACGATATGCTAAAGTGTGTGTGTGTGTGTGTGCGCGTGTGTGGAGATGTCAGCTTCAGGCAGTGATAGCAGTGTTGGTTGCCCAGTGGTGCGTGTCTGAACCTCGGCCACTGTCTCTCTCGACACACACACACACACACACACACACACACACACACACTCTGACACCTCCCTATGGCCCCTTACTCCCTCTCTCAGTCCTCTGGTGATGCATAGATTTTACATATATTAAAATCAGCCTTTGGTAAGCATAACCTCTGAGGAGTTAAGATCTCAACTACACACACACACACACACACACACACACACACACATACACACACATACACACAGATCACACTGTGGGATGAGACACGGATGTCCTTCCCTGTGTGTGTGTGTGTGTGTGTGTGTCTGTCTGTCTGTCAGCACAGATCATTTTCATTTCATTCATTTCAGCTTTTTTTCAGGCACTTGGCCCATATCAAAGAACAACATTAAAACATGCAAGACCAGAATACAAATACATACAGCAATGTATATAAAAATAAAAAGTTAAATTAGCCAGGGTGTGAGGTTGATGTAATGTCTCCAGAAGACTGTTCCACTCTGTTCTACCACCTCTCTGAACAAAAAGTCTGATCAAAGTTTGGAGAATGAGTCTGACAGTTTAGGAATATAAAGGACAATAAGGAAAGAGAGAGAGAGAGAGAGAGAGAGAGAGAGAGAGAGAGAGAGAGAGAGGAGAGAGAGAGAGAACCGCCAGAGCAGGAGAGATCGGGAACTGTCATTACAGCTCAAATCATGTTAGTCTCCTCTCTCCCTCTCCGCCCGGTCTTCCCTACATCCCTCTCTCCTACCAGCCCTCCTGTAGAACTTTCTAAGAAGCCTCTAATGCTTAAATGGGGTCAAGGAAAGGTTAAAAAGAGCTACTTGAGCACATTCATAAATATTTGAACTGCTGACTTGAAAAAAGACTTGTGTGGGTGAGGGGTGTGATGTCAACTCCCACCGCCACAGTGTGTGTGTTGAGGTCTGTTTGTGAGTGTGAGTGTGTGTGTACAGCTTGCCCTCACAAGTGCAGGGTCTCTTCCTCTGAGTCAGGCTGCCATGTATCCTCCTTCATCCAACATTTAGAGCAACGCTCTCTTCAGCTTCACTTCAGCCATGCATCAGCGCACCCCACCCACCCCCCCACCCCCCACACCCCCCCCACAGCACAAGACTCTGTGTCTCAGCCAGGAGCCCTCGTCTCTGGATGTCTGAACGCGTGACTGTGGGCTCCGGAGCCAAACGCCGTGTTTCTCTCTTCATATTTGAATACTTTCCTTTGTCTGCAACATCTTCATTAGAACTGCTGCCATTCAAGCATTCCGTATAGACAGTCTCCGAGTCGCTTCCTTCAGTCTGGATGAAAAACAGCTGATTCTCACCGAGGACAAAATGCAGCTTCAACATGGTGTGGAATGCTCAATTTCTCCGAGCGAATACATCCCAGTTGTTATCTAACGTTAAATAGAGTTTGGCAGTAATTGTTTCTCGTGGAATACAACCTAACCAAGGCCATAGGCTCTGAAGGTTGCTTTAACATGTATTCAATTCAGATAAAAGAGTAAAAACAGAAAAAAGGAAAACAATGTGATGACATTTCAGAAGACAAGCCGCCCAGAAAGACGTTCTGGCCCGCTCATCGAGCTGTTGTGGAGGTGTAATGTGTTTGTCAGCTCTGGTCGTGAAAAAGCCTCGGTATATATATAAGTGTGGCCTTGGTGGTCCTGGTCTACTGTGGGAGCGGGCTGATGTCCTCTGAGACTCTTTGAAGTCGTATCGTCCAACAATGGCTGTTCAGAGAACATGCTCCTCGTCGACACAGGGGACAACCCTGGCCTCCGTCCGTTTGTGGGCGCAGGATTGATGTCAGAGAAAGAGAAAGAAAGAAAGACGGAGAGAGATATATCAAAAAGGAAGTGAGAGCAAGAGAATAAGTGAGCCCAAAGGAAGTGATTTGACATGGTCTCCCACACAATGTGCGTCTTGACAAAAGCTCTTTCAGTCACTGTCCTGTTACCTTCCAGCCGCACAACACGAGCACAACTACATCACACACGACACAAGCACAACTACATCACACACACACAGCACAACTACATCACACACAACACAAGCACAACTTCATCACACACAACACAAGCACAATCCATCACACACAATATGAGCACAACTCCATCACACACGACACAAGCACAACTCCATCACACACAACACAACTACATCACACACGACACAAGCACAACTACATCACACACAACACAAGCACAACTCCATCACACACAACACAACTACATCACACACGACACAAGCACAACTACATCACACACAACACAAGCACAACTCCATCACACACAACACAACTCCATCACACACGACACAAGCACAACTCCATCACACACAACACAAGCACAACTACCTCACACACACACAAGCACAACTCCATCACACCACAATATGAGCACAACTCCATCACACACAAGCACAACTCCATCACACACACAGCACAACTCCATCACACACAACACAACTCCATCACACACAACACAACTCCATCACACACAATATGAGCACAACTACATCACACACAAGCACAACTCCCATCACACACAAGCACAACTCCATCACACACAAGCACAACTCCATCACACGCACACTTGATCCTTTTTAAAAGCAGTGTAGGTATATTCATCCTTTATGTAATCAGGCATTATTTACAGAAGCAGTGAATATGTGTGTTAATTATTTAGAGAAGCAGTATTGATGTATTCATCATGGAACCTGTGAGAATGTAATAAGTGTTTAGTGAAGCAGTAGGAATGATGAACTACTGGTCATCGGTCGTCTGCTCTGCTCTTGTACGGTGCTGTGGAGAAGTGGTGTTTTCACCGTTCACCGGGGGGGGGGTGGGGGGGGGTTGACATTATCAAGGACCTATTCGGATCGATTTGCTTGGTTCCATGCCTATTTTTGATTTACATTGCCTCCTTCATGGTGTTAGACACTTCAAGGACATCTATTTGTTCTTCAGGGTTTCACAAGAGCCTTTGATGGTCCGTTTCCACGCTCATTCTCATGCTTGAGAATGGAGTGCTGCATCGACACTCTGGGTCATTTCCTGCTAGCGCTACCATGGAACATGTGGAGCTATAGTATTCTTACAACGCTCTCCTCTGAGCTCTTCTGCCTCTCTACCGTGCTAGAACCAGACCTGCTCCTGTCTGCTAGAACCAGACCTGCTCCTGTCTGCTAGAACCAGACCTGCTCCTGTCTGCTAGAACCAGACCTGCTCCTGTCTGCTAGAACCAGACCTGCTCCTGTCTGCTAGAACCAGACCTGCTCCTGTCTGCTAGAACCAGACCTGCTCCTGTCTGCTAGAACCAGACATGCTCCTGTCTGCTAGAACCAGACCTGCTCCTGTCTGCTAGAACCAGACCTGCTCCTGTCTGCTAGAACCAGACCAGCTCCTGTCTGCTAGAACCAGACCTGCTCCTGTCTGCTAGAACCAGACCAGCTCCTGTCTGCTAGAACCAGACCTGCTCCTGTCTGCTAGAACCAGACTTGTGTTTCTCTTAGAACCAGACTAAGATCAGACCTCCTCCTCTATGTAGTAGACCTACTGAAACCAGTTCTGGGGATTTACATAATTAGTGCGTTAATGATTTGGAATGACGATTTAATAGTTATTGTTTCCGATACCTTTATTATTAAATATTAAATATTACAAAGTGAATGTCATTGATTTAACAAACGTTATGTGCCATTATTTTATCAACGTTGAAGGCATATTATTTTGAGTAGTAAAGAAAATGCCTTCCACATAAATAAAATGATCACAAATAGCCTAATCAAAATCAATGACAATTGAGTGAAGGTATTGATCAACACAGGACTAAAAGGTGTAACCATAATGATGTGATTCAATACAGGATGCACGCAACTCAATCATCGACACACACGACAGATTCAGTTGGATTAACCTCAAATCGAATCTGCACATTTCATCAGAACAGTCCTCATGGAATATAGGCAAATAGCAGACAGGTTATCATTATATGAAAAGAGAAATCAATACGCTCATAAATGAGTGTGGGACCTCGGGTTTAGTGTGTTTTGGTCCCACGGCTGGTCCACCATATTTCCCAACAAGGATGAGTGTCTTATTATTGACTCTCTTCAGGCTGAACAAATGCCACTTATTACAGCAGTGTTAAAGGTTAGCTCTGCTTCTCCCAGTGGGGAGAGAGGGGCAGCAGAACGTACAGACAGGACCAGGTATGACTCCTCAATCTGTCCTCGTCAAACTAAACGACAGAAGGTGTGTCCTCCCTGTCCGTGTCCTCTCCTGTCCGACCGTGTCTAACACGAGTGGTGTTTCAAAGTCTGTAACAACCACGGGATTGAATTTGTTACGTCGACGATAACTTTCCATTTTTCATTCAGATCAGAGCCCTGTGCAGAGTAAGCACTGAGCAAGCAAAGCTCCTCTCCCAGGAGATTCAGCATACCACCTGTCTATGGTAAAACAGTTGAGCTGTTCTCTCTATAACGGAGGATCCACTGCAGGTAGATGTAGATGATGGATGGAGGCGGGGCCTGGTGCTGGTTGGATCCACACCTGGGCGGACCGGGGGCTGTCTGATGCAGAGGACGCGCTCCTTTCCACTTCTCAGCAGGAATGGAGATCAAAGGAAACGGAAGATGAAGGCATGTCGATTAAGAACACGACAGCGGTGGGCAGATGTTGCCTGTTCCATTTGGCGCCGGAACGTTCCGTGCTCAGGGCACGGGGGTTATCATCGCAGACTGAGCGTTCTTTATTTATGGTCGCATCTAAATGGATCTCTTTCTCTCTCTATCTCTCCCTCTCTGCAGGAGCGTAATCTTCCCTCCATCCTCCCCCCAGGTGTGGAGCCAGCCGGAGGGCTATGAGCATCATCTCAGCACCGGTCTGCAGGTGAGACACTCAGAGATAACAGCACCACACCACCACAGCACCTCAGAGACAGGAGTAACCAGAGCATGACTAGAGCACAACCAGGACAGAACCAGAGCAGAACCAGGACAGAACCAGAGCAGAACCAGGACAGAACCAGGACAGAACCAGAGCAGAACCAGAGCAGAACCAGGACAGAACCAGAGCAGAACCAGGACAGAACCAGGACAGAACCAGGGCCCTGAGAGTGAGGCCTGGTGACCCTGGTCTAGCAGGGCCCTGAGAGTGAGGCTGGCGACCCTGGTCTAGCAGAGCCCTGAGAGTGAGGCTGGTGACACTGGTCTAGCAGGGCCCTGAGAGTGAGGCCTGGTGACACTGGTCTAGCAGGGCCCTGAGAGTGAGGCCTGGTGACCCTGGTCTAGCAGGGCCCTGAGAGTGAGGCTGGTGACCCTGGTCTAGCAGGGCCCTGAGAGTGAGGCTGGTGACCCTGGTCTAGCAGGGCCCCTGAGAGTGAGGCTGGGTGACCCTGGTCTAGCAGGGCCCTGAGAGTGAGGCTGGTGACACTGGTCTAGCAGGGCCCTGAGAGTGAGGCTGGTGACACTGGTCTAGCAGGGCCCTGAGAGTGAGGCTGGTGACCCTGGTCCAGCAGGGCCCTGAGAGTGAGGCTGGTGACACTGGTCTAGCAGGGCCCTGAGAGTGAGGCCTGGTGACCCTGGTCTAGCAGGGCCGGCTCGTAGTTCTTCCACCCACCACTTAACCCTGCATGAAACATTCATCTCTGAATTCTCATTTAATATACCCCAGACACAACACAGTAAAAGCTTTATTAGATATTTTTAGTATAAAATCATTAATAATTGAACATACGTCTAGAGGTAGTGAACCCACTAATGTTCGCAATAATTAGTTTTGACACTTGAGTAGAGAAAAAGTGGATTGCAGTAGGTACGGGTTGCAGCTGTTAAATGTAACTCTAGTGTATTTCGTGAATTTCATGAAAACAAGCACCATATCCGGTCTTTGTGTGTTTGGGCTTTTGTGTGTGTGTTTGTGTGTGTATGGTGTGTGTCTGCGTGCGTGCGTGCGTGTGTGTGTGTGTGCGTGTGTGCGTGCCTGTCTGGTCTTAGTGCTAATACTTCACATCCCAGCTGTCTGTATGGTGCGTGACCTCTGCATACACTACACTACATAATCTGCACCTACAACGCTGCACACCCCTCCCACTATAAGCAGCACCCCCCATGATACATCATATACTGTAGGCTCGCTCGCTCTTCCCCTCTCTGCCCTCCTCTCTCCCTCCCTCTCATCCCTCCCTCTCTCTTCCCCTGTCTCGCCTCTCCCTCCATCTACTCCCTCCCTCTCTTCCCCTCTCTCTCTCACCTCTCTCCTCCCTCCCTCTCTCCATCTCCTCTCTCTCTTCCCCTCTCTCCCTCCTCTCTCCCTCCCTCTCTCCTCCTCTCTCTTCCCCTCTCTCCCTCCTCTCTCCCTCCCTCTCCTCTCTGTCTGTGCGTCTGGGTGAATGGGCTTTAAACATATCGTGGTAAAGGAACGATTCCATGCTACCCAGGCAGGAGATGACAGGAGGGGTAGGGACCCCGTGGAGGGGTCAACTGTAGGGTCTCTGAAGGGTCAATGACCAGACACAGGAAGAGGTGACCTCTGACCTTCACACCTGCTCTGCTCCATTATGACTGTCTGGAGCTCCTGCAGAGTCTCCTTCTGGTGCTGCTTCAGCTGAACACTCACTCACACACACACACTCACTCACACACACACACTCACATGTACACACAACGCTTACACACACTCACACACATACTCCCCACACACACTCTCTCACACCACACACATCCGCGCACACACACTCACACATGCACACACAAACACCCCTACACACACGTGTCTAGGAACACACACACCTTGGCAGACTCATTCGCACACATGTGCACACACCATGATGCGTTTTCACAGTGTGCATGAGCACAGTTCCAGACCAGCGTTCACACAGCGTTACTGCAGCCGTTCTGATGAAGGCCCTTCATTTGCAACCGAGGCCCAGCAGTCTGTTAAAAGCTGGTAAATGTCTCCTCTCCTCTCTGCCTCAGCTTAATCAAAAGCCATAACTCACGCTCTGTGTGACAGTCAGCAGCCATTACACATTCACTACCACTCACCCCCGGGGCAATTAATGGCAATTAAAGTTCTAACTTCAGCAGGCCACCAGAAGCATTACAAAGGAGTAATAACCTGCAAGGCTTTTAGAAGGGGAGCAGGAGGAGGAGGAGGAGGAGGGAGGAGGAGGAGGAGGAGGAGGGATGAGGGTGAAAGGGAGGGAGAGAGATGTATAGAGACCAGATCAGGCCACAGGAATTGTTGGCTGC
>CAEFZP010002589.1:85000-260517 GCA_903064625.1 Mallotus villosus | reverse complement strand
AATAAACAGCCATTAGAAGGTTTTAAACAAAAGATAACAGTAATGTCAAGTTAATTGTATTCAACAGAAAGACAAGCTCTATACAATGGACTGATGCAGATTTGTTTTATTTACCATGATACACAAGCAAAATGGAGGCACAAGTTAGCAGTTTCACCCAGACTTCAGTTCCAAATTGACCTCATGCTGAAGTTACAAAGAGCAGGAATTATTCATTTTGGTTGTTGTATTACACATAACATAAATCCATAATTAAAGGCACTGTTGTGTCTAAAAGTACAGGACAGTAGCAAAGACTTTGTTGTCAAAGATGTCTTTTCCTCGACCAAACTGGGTAGCAGAGTTGTTGGAACATCTAACAGCAGCCCACATTCAAAAGCACTCTCTGTCATATAGCCCTCATTCATTTTATACCCATCAGTCATAGTTGCTTCACAATGAGTCACTCCAAACAAAAACTAGGTGACAGTTTTATTTATTAAAATGAGCTTGGCATGATAAACTTCAAACGACATTCTATAGTTTATAATTCACACCCACCGTTTCACCCTCTAAATAAGAAAAATGACCCGTTTGCCTGCAAAAATAATCAAATCCCCATATTCTACCCTTCACCCCCCACCCTGATGTCAACGACACACTCGGGTGTGTCTCAATATTCTGGATTGGCCTCCTCTTCTCTCCTTCAGCTTAAAGAAATATTACTAGGTTACAGGGATTTACTTTGTGGATTGGCCCTCGCCTAGAAGAAATCCCTGACAGGATGTGTAGCGGTGCACCACAGAGAACTCTGTGAGAGCAGGGACGACAAGGGGACCTAGACAGAAAGGGTGCCTGTGTAATGATGAGGAGAAAGAGAGATATATGGGAGGCCAGACATCTCAGCATAGCAGCCCACCCCCCCCTCCCCCTTCCTCCAGCTTCTACGGTGGGTCCTCCCAGGCTCAAGCGCTGACCACAGAGCCTCCCCAGGTCTCGTGCTTGGATCCTGGCTTGAGGTGGATGATGGTCACATCAACGGCCTGGACCTTATCACATTTGGGAGGGAGGGAGCAGATCTTGTAGCTGACCTCGTCACCCTCCACGGGAACGTACTCCCCATCGATACTGTGAGCAGGAGAGGAGGAACGGGGGAGGGTGGAAGATGTAGAAAAGGATGGGAGTCACAGGAAGAGACCAGAGAAAAAACATTTGACAGAAAGCTAAGGTACACAGTCATACAATCTATGCCTTTCTCATTGGCTTTCTCCTTCTCTCACTCGCTCTCTTCCCCTCGCAGTCTCTCTCCTCCCTTCTGCCTCTCTCCCTCACACAAACACATGACTGCATTAATCACTAATAGGTTTGTCTGAAATGGGTTTGTCTTGGCTGTGAATACCCTGTGAGTGTGTTCACTTCAACATGTGCTGTGTTCCATCCAGAAAAGAGCCGTTATCAGACCTATTGAAGGTCATCCGATACGCTCCTCTTTACTCACTCCTACACAAGCCTCTAAGGCCTTCATTGTCCTGTGCGAGTGCGTGTGTGTGTGTGTGTGTGTGTGTGTGTGTGTAATAAGGACATGATTCTAAGGAGTACCGTGTGAGTGGGAGATGGATCAATTAGACTACATGTGGGTGGACATAATGAGAGAATGGGTGGTTGGTAGGTTTGGTGTGATTGTATGAGGGAATGACTCCTCGGTTGCAGTGTGGGTAGGTGGGCTGTGAATGTGTGTCTGGGGGGACATGGTGTGATGTGGTCCTTATCTTGTTTCTCTATGGAGTTAATATGTGTGTTTTATACTTACAACATACACAAGTGAATTATGCCTGTAGCCCTTTCATGTGATACTTCCCTTTCTTCTGCCTCTAGTTCCCTTCTTTACACATTGACATGTATTCACTAGCTCCAGCCTTTTAAACGTGATCAGAACACACACACACACACACACATATATATACTACTCGGAGATATGCACAAAGATGTCGTTGCCTCCGTCGGAAGGTGTTATGAAACCGTGTCCTCTGGAGCGGGAGAAACACTTACACACACCAGTGTAGGAAGGGCCCTCTGCGGCACGGGCCGACCTACACACACACACACACACACACACACACACACAGACAGAGGGGAGAGAGACAGATAGTAAGAAAGGGACAGATTTCAATGAGAAAATATGTTTCTCCATATTGGAGATCTTCCAAACACTGCGTGTGCATGTGTGTAAGTGTACCCACGCTGAGAAGGTCCTGTTGCGCCTGGTCGGCAGCGGGCTGGGTATGAGGTAGCCCCTCATAGGGGAGGGCGAGCGATCCCTGTTCTGACAGGCAGGCAGGCGCAGGGACCCTGGGGACACCGGGGAGATGGGAGACCGCAGGGGGCTAGAGGGTGAGGGCGGGGTCATAGGACGGGGCGCCTGCATAGTTGTCGCCTCAGAGGACATGTCAGAACAAGGATAATAAGTGTTGCCGTGGAGGGAAGGGTCACCGTGACAACCGTGTGCACCTGAAGGGAAAGGAGGACAGGTGATGATTAGTTTGGAGGTTGTGCGAATGCTGATTTATGGGTCACTCAGTCCCAAAAACACCAGCTTCAAGATTAAAATATAGAAACGACGTGAAATGCACATTCGTCTGCGTTTTGTATTTACATAAAAAATGTACAATGCATGACTTAGTACTGTGAGGGTTTCAATGAGTAAGTCATGAGACTGGTTTGTACGGTAGTGTGGGGGTTAGCTAACTGTGTTATGGTGGCAGAGTGTGTGGTCTGGTTTTACAGCAGAAGGTTAAAATGACCTCAACACTTTACAAAAGACAGGGCACGGGGACGAGAGGGATGTCATGACAACAGAGAAAATAATGAATGGCAGAGGAAGAGACACAAGAGCCAGACAGCCAGAGAAATCCCTCTCTTTCCAGACTGAAATGCACTGTTTTATGGCTCTCAAAGTACTGAAAGAAAACGGAAGAAAAAACCCGAAATAATCATCCTCCACCTGCTGGAGCCTCCATGGAGTACGTCTCTACATGACATTTTCTGGACCTTCTTAGAACCCTCTGTACCATCATAACACAATCAGATGGCAGCCCGGTCGTTGCCCAGGAGACCTGACAGAACAGTCCCCTAATCCACCTTCCGGGAACACCAGCTCTCTGAACAGAACAGAACTGGGTAGTGACACTCATCTGTCAGCCATTACATATAACACAAGAAGTCCCATTCTCTCTCTCACACACACACTCTCTCTCTCTCTCTCTCTCTCTTTGAACGACGAGGGCCACTTTACAGACCCACTGGGGGTTTCTGTGTTAACAAATCAAATAAGCAGCAGGCCCCCTACATGTGCAGGGAGTCCTAACTCAATAACACCATCCCATCCCATCAGAGGATGCCTGGAAGTGGAGTAGACATTCACTGCTGCAGGGCGGCGTTTAACACTCAGTCAAGAACATCTTGTTATCCATTTGGAGAGTGTAGACACATGGGGCAAGATTAAGAGCGTGTGAACAACAACCCAGGGCCATAGAGAAGGAGACGATGATGCCTGCTACACCAGGCTACGCTGTGATTGAGGAGGAGGTTTCCAATTTATGCCATTCAGAGACACAGTACTAGAACCCATCACTGAATCCTGAACAAACAACGTAGGGATATAAAACAGCACCACATCCATGCTGTCAGATCCAGGTACATTCTAGAATACGCCAGGCTCTCACCCTACACCGATGTCTGTGTGCCAGTGTCCACGCACAAAGACAAACAAAAAGGCTGGATTAAGCTTTCATTCGACAGAAAGCTATTGAAAATGCCATGTTGGATACAATTTGTTGTTTTGTTTGGAGACAGAAAGATGGAGAGGAGAATGAGGGGGAGCAAAGGGCAGCCTGGATGAACCTGTGCGACTGGCAGGATCGCAAAAACGGAAAAAACAAGTGAGAAAACAAGTGAACTGCATGGGGCAGTTAAAAGTAAGAGAGAATGAAAGGGAGTGAAATATAGAGATAGAGGGCTGTCTGAGGCACTCAGGTTGAAGTCAGTCAAGGTTGCAGAGAACAGGAACAGAAGGACCTTGTGAGGAACTGAAACTTAATTGTCAGTTAGACACTCCAGTTTAACTACATAATGCATCAACGCAGACTGACATACAGACACACATGCACGCGTGTAGGTCGAGTTGAGCAGCCAGTTGAGTTTCATCAGAGGAAAAGAAGGGAGTGGTGAAAGAGTGTTTGTATGGGGGGAGGGGGAGGGCAGACAGACAGGAAAGATTAAAAGGGAGGTGGTGCAATAAGGAAGGGGACCGAGGTTTCATTATTTAAACTACATGTTGCCGTGTGGTATCCAGCTGGCGATGGTATCCAGGTGTCACTTCCTGCTTCCTGTGTTCCATTGTCTCAGTCAGTGCAGGGCATGGAAATCTCCCAGCCTCCTCCAGCTCTTCCTTACTCTGTCACCACCCAGGAGAGAGTCAAGAAGCTCCCAGACTGACAAAGGTTCCGTTGAGCGTATCCCTAAACAGGATCTCGAGAGGGAAAGCTGATATGAGACACTTTCCCCTCATAGCCTCAGTGAAATTATACTACAGCATGCCAACTGTCCCTGTGAGGGAGAACTTCAAAGAGACGCAGGACGCTGAAGGAGGGTCAGGAGGACCGAGCAAAGAAAGGACCGAATATGCAAAGGGGAGGAAGAGAATAATAATAATGTATTCAGATAAAATACACTTTTATCCAAAGCGACATCAGGGGGGAATTTGATCCAGCGACCTCTTTATCTTCAGTCAAATGTTCTACCACTGAGTTATATTTATCCCCTGACAGCAGTAGGGGAAAGAGGTGTGATGAGACAGAACCGGGCTGTTTATGCTTTAGCTCAGATGTTCTGTGTTGAGGAGGGTAGACTGGATGCAAAACTTTCAGATAAATGAGAACAGCAACCAGAAGCCATCTACACCAACCCACCCCCATCCCGACACACACATACCTACCTTCCCCCACCCCACGCTTCCCCCACATGCACCCTTCCCCCACCCCACATCCGCCCTTCCCCCCTATACACATTCAAACACGACTAAGTGCTCTTTTTGAACAGACTTTAAAAGCCCCTGTGCGGTTAGAAAGCTGATTTACCCTACTTGAAGGCAACTACACCCAGGGGCCAATGGACACACATACATGGTTTAGAGAGAAAGAGAAAGACTATATTCATCCTCTGGAGGACACTGCACCATCAAACCACCCCAACATACTGCAACAAGTGTTCCTAGCTCGATAGAGAGACCTTAACGTTCAACAAGACCAGAAGGCACTGGCTTTTAAAATTGTCGCGTCTATGTGTGCCCTTAAGATTAAACAGCCAGTGACTCATGTGGAGTGTATTACGTCAATGTAAACACTCAAGGCTTCCTTTTGGTATTCAGTATTCATGCAGCCAGAAGTACTTCTATGACTCATTCTGCTGCCCCTGGTTGCAGTTGTGGAGCCTCAGCTACAGATCATTCATTCACAGGCTGCAAGTTAAAGAAGCCTTTCTGACTTCTAAACACTGATTTGTAAGCCAAGGGATATGCATGGCAGGAATTATCATTAGTGTGCAATCAATTCAAGATAGCTGTCATCATGTGTTGACACCCACATAAACCACAGCAGAGAACAGGCTCGTGCCTCTCTGTCCTACCCTTCTGCCTGTGGTTGAGTCAGTAGAACTACCTGATCGCTAAACTAGTCCCACATGGTCCATTCACATCAGTTAATCAGCAATGGAAGTTAAAAGTAGGTTATAATTCAGACCATAACACAACCATATTAGGATTGTGGTCCATGTGCCAGCAAAGCAGCATCTCCTACCTGTTCCTACCCTGATTGATCACATTCCATGATACCCCTGCCTACCTCGAAATGTTCTTCCAGAAAGTACCAATACCATGGTATTTAAGCTCAAGCACAATTCATATGAAGCTGTGAACTGCTGTCTGAGAAACCAATGTTGTTTGTTTGTTTGAGAAAGAAAGAAAGAGTATAACCATGAAGGTAAATACAATGTTGTAGTTTAGGACACCTTCTACAAGCATATTGGTCAACTGAACAGCAGAAGGTATATGAATGCAGACACGTAGTTAGATAGCCACCACATATTTTCCCTGGTAGAAGTTCACCCAGACATACTTCCCTCCCCTGACCTCGTGCAGCCATGATAAGATGGAATTTCTCCCCTTTGCACTCGTCCCACATAAACCAACCTGCCCTGTACAAACATCCGAAAGATACCAAATCGACCATTGGGAAAAATATGGCCATAATATATTTATCCCCAGTGTTCACAGTAACCCCTTATCACAGTCCGTATCCCATATTATTCAACCCTTCCCTCCCTACATGCTAGCCTTTCTCCCTCCCTCACTGCCAATACACTGCAAGGACCATAAAACAGATCAGCACAAGGCCTCAGAGCAAGGTCTGGAAATCTGCACGCTTTAAGGCCATAAATCTGAGAGGCAATACAGCAACCATTATGTGGAGTTATCCATACACGAGTATAACCTTGTGCATTTCCTTACTATTAGATTCGAATTTAAATTCAAACTATTAACATTTAGACACTCAACTTTCTTTCCATTTGTGTTTGGAATCTATCCAAGCTAGGAGGGCCCTCATGTGACGCAAGCATAACATGCAAAACAGGTCTTGACCACCATTGTTATACTGGCAGGAACAATAATGGGTGGGGATGGTCACCCCACCGATGGCCTGATTGCTAATCCTGACTGTAGCTGAGCAGAGGATGTCAGTGCACCAGTTGGTTTGCAATCCTGGATGTTTTAATCACAATACAACAGAGTAGGCTACATTTGAGAAAATGTGCCTATCAAGAGCAACTATATCCTGTCCCTTGTATGTGTGTCAAAGGTAGCACTCAGATAATAGCTGTTGATCCACAGATGCAGACATGGATCCACAGATGCAGACATGGATGCACGAGTCTGCATACTCATTCTCCTGGCCACCACGCAGACACCCAGGACATCAGATCATGTTTTCTGAGTAAACCAACAACAGCCCTAGGTGCCGATTCCAATCTTACAACCGCCAAAGTGTATTCCCTTCAAGAGATTTCTGTCTATTCCACTGTTTAGTCAATACTGGCATATCAAGAGATATACAGATTAAAAATCCACTGAAAATACTCTAACTGGGTATGCAGCAAGAGGCAAAGGTTGATAATGCTGTTGAGATAGTGTATCTGCATTCAAAGTATACCAGAGCTTTCAAAAGCCAAATTTCTCGTCTAATGAGACTCTTTAAAGCTCAAACAATAGTAGGCCTACTTGAATAATAAGAGCCAAACGAACGAATGCCTACTACACTAACTAGGGGAACTCATAGTTACAATCAAGTCCTCCCATTTTCAGTCTAAAAGAACCGTAAACAAAAACCTCATATGTATAAATAATTCACTGTAGGATACACTGATTACCATCACCCCCTCTGTATTGTTTTTACATCGCAACTTGTGTTTGTAAAAGCTTTTTAACTGCCCCGCATCACTCACCTTTTCCGAACTTTGCAGAGTCGAATTTCCTTCGATTCGAGTTTTGAATTAGAGGACAAACTGCTACTACTTCTTAAATAATTGTTTTCAGGACCAGTAAACGGACATCAAATGATGTGCGAAATAAGGGATGACCAGAACAATCAAAACGTGTTTCTGACTTCTTCTGCGAGCGCCAATGTGGGAGTGCTCTTTAGAGTACTGACATCATATGGTAGCCTAGGTTCATTGGTCCTCTTTACCGTAACTCTCCAGAAAGAGCAGTCTGCAGAAAATGTGGTCCCCTCAGACAAACTCTAACGTCAATTGATCAAGCTAAACAAAATATTCAAAAGTGAATTAGATCATTCAAGATGCATGACACACGTGTTTGTGCATTAATGACTGAGCTTATTTAATTCAAAGTCGTCCCAACAATCTATGTTATACAAATATAGAATATGGGTTACTGCAATCTGATACACAAACACTCTGTTCTATGCGTAGGATGTTAAAAGAGCGCGACAATGGATTATTATATTTTAAAATATAATAGTAGTTCCTAGATGGTTACGAGAATGTATTAAAAGTACGTTTTTTGAAAGACTTCCCAATGAGTTGAAAGTATGAATTCCGTAGAAAATGAATATGTGTCTTAAGTGCTGTCCCATTCCTATTTACAGCCAACCATTTGAACCCCTGCAGCCTCTCCTACAAACAATCAAAGTGACGTAGATAAAGTGGTTCAGGCCTTTGGACTCATCTGGCTTTGGGGAGACATTGGGCTCTCTGCGTGGCTCCGGGGTCTGGAGTCTCTGGACCCTACTGAGACAGCACACAGGAACCTCATGTGCTGTCCTAATGGCTTGAGAATAACAGAATAAACATAGATGGAAGAGGGCATATGAATAGGCCACATTAGGATTGGCCATTTAATTAGTTACATTAGCCTAGATGTGTTGTGTAAACACACATTGAGCAGTATTGATTATCAGGCTATTGATTGTGTTAGCCGCTGAAAGCGAGGCAGTGTAGTTGCAGATGACATGGATTTCTGAAGGGGGATCACGATTGATGTCTCATGAGGAGAACAGCACCCCCTTGGGGAGTGTCTGGGTGGATCTGGCTGCCTCCATCCTTTCGCAAGCTAATCAGAAATACAGGGCTACACATCACCTGACATCTGCATATTTTAGCATATTCGGACAGAATACCACCAAATAGCCTAAATAACTAATTGGCAGCAAAAATAGCCTATATTTAAGGGACGGATTTACCCAAGCCTGAATTATAATGGCCCAGGGTGACCAACACCAACAGACCTACCAACCAATCATTAATGTTATTTTCCTTTTTAAAAGTCTGTGATTTCATCCAATGAGGCAAGTTATATCCAGGTGGTTTCACTGCTTTTCAAATGCTAATTAGAGTCCCAAGAGCAGTGCCCATTGGTGCAATAGTGTCAATTGGCAGTGAATGCATTTCTGTGTTTCTCACAAGACTCATGGCTCCATCGCTTAATGGAGCTCAACATGGAGGCAAACATGGTTATATTTATTTGTCATGAACTGCTCATTCAAACAACTTCAAGGTTGACACTGCTTGTCCTTAGGTCCAGAGCAATCAAGCTTCCGGGATTCAATTTCATACGATGCCCCGTTCTCGAGATAATCGAGTCACAGACAGACACACAGACTCTGGCCTTTATAATTAGATTCAAAACTCCGCCCCATCCAGTGATTCGTTCTCGACAATTTATGGCACAGGCGAACGCGGACTTCACAGGCTGTAACTGTTGGGATTTAGTGAAGGTGGCAGGCTTTCACAGGGCTGAAATTCCGGTGTTTCATGCAATGTCCTATCCTTGTCTTACTTACACTTAAAGACAGCAGTTATAAAACAACAACAAAATCATTTAAAAGAAACAGTTGAAAAGGTAAAATCACAAACATTACTTTAAAATCCCCTCATATCATGACCCACTGAGAAAATTACATAGTATTTTCATGTTCATTACCTACATCCAAGTGAACACAATGTGTACCTCTCAAATTACACATTGAAATGCCAGCTAGTGCACAGCAGTTGGCCCATATTTGGCTGTAGTTAAATTAAGGTGTTTTCTAGGCCACACTCATTGCAGACTTTGCCCTCAATCCATGATCACCTTCTGAACCTTCAGTTATTTAGTCTTCTTCAGTTGGGATTCTGGTAACATGGAGGGTATTAACATTGTTACGCTGACACAGCCCTACCAAACCTGACCGTGGGCCTTCCTATTCCCAATCATTAAGCCCTTGATTATTGTATTCCACTAACCAATCAAATGTAGCAATATAAACATTTGGATCAGGTGTGTAGGTGATGGTCTGGGAAAAACACCCTGCAAGTCTTCACAAACAGGCACAGAGTAGACAGTATGGACTGACAAGAGACACGGACTAAGAGACCTTCGGGGATTTACCTTACTGCTTCAATTATACATTCATTATTCCAAGAACACTTCCCAATTCCCTTCAGAAACATTACATGTACTCCACAGAGCTGTGAATTGTAGAAACAATAATGGCATGTATCAGAACCAAGGCTGTGGGTTGCATTATAAAACAATCTCACGGGGCTGATGGTTGAGGATGAAAGGGGTGAAAGCTGCCACAGAACACAGATCCAGGAGCAGCCTATCCCCTTAGACTTTAACCTGCCCCACAATTAGACTGGAGACCAGGTTGACCACAGACCAGTGTTTAGAGACACCTTTAAAAAACAGTCATACTTTTCATGTGCATACACACTCACAATCTTTATAACACACGCACGCACACACACACATGCACGCACATTCACACAGGGCATTCATCTAGTAATGGGACATCACCTACCATTATAAACTTATCCTTTTGAAATTCTATTATAAACAGGCATACATAAAAATCTAATCTCAACTATATTAAAAATCTGGACAAACCAAACCCTGGTTCTCTACATTAGCAGCAAAATTACAGACATGAAATAGACTGCAGGGTTGGGGTCAATTCCATTTCCTTTCAGAGCATAAACATAAGATCCCCATTTCACTTAGACTTTTATAATAAGACTTTTGACAAACGGCTCTTTCCAATTTTAGCTTGGTGACTGGGAATGGAATTGACTTAAACCCTGGTAGACATTTTAGTCTACACAGAAGGGCAAAGGGGCCAACTACTGACAGCTTTTACACATATATATATATATATATATATATATGTGTGGATTTATATTAAGAGTATATATGAAATGTACAGCTATAATACATAGTTGTTGGTTGAACAGGGTAGGAAGAGAGGCAGGGGTTGAACCCTTAGTCTTTGCAGGGATAGGAGTGGGTGATGGTGGTCCTGTGTGCACAGGGGAAGACTGGTGAGAAACATACTGCACTGCATGCCTGAAACAGAAGGAGGAGAGAGTTAGAGACCTACTTAATAATAGACTAACCAAGCAAGACAGACTGAGAAACACAAACGCGCTCGCACACACACACACACACACCTCCTACAGAGTACAGTCGAACAAATCCCTCTCAACACTGAACAGTGAGTAAAATAATCCTCAAGGCAAACAAGATAAGATCAACCAAAAGCACGCACAAGTGCGTGGGCTCACATCGCAGACAAACTCTGACCGGCGCACTCAAACACTCACACACCTTCCCTCCCACACGCGTCCCCTCTCACCAGGTGTGTCACATGGTTCTGCTGTACTGTATGCCGGTCTTGGAGGCGATGTTGGACCAGGGCAGCAGGCTGCGCAGCAGGGACTGGGCCTGGCGGTACAGCCTCTGGGGTATAGAGCAAGGGCTCAGGCTGGCCAGGGCTGAACCAATGTGCTGGATGTAGTCAGTGGGGCAGAGTCAAGGACCACACAGCTGACAGTCAGTACACTGGGTCGAGCCAATCAAGAAGATTGGCCACATTTACTTTGAACACACAAACATCACGGTACACGTTGTACACACTGCGGCAACCCCTGTGTGCCAACCCAGGGCAGACCCACGGACCCTGCCCCCAGGCAGACCCTGATCCGGGCCTGGTATTACCTGCTCCCGCTGCCCATACAGTGGGAGAGGAGCGCACCAGCCCCTTAATTGGCACCGCTCAAAAGCCAGCCAGCTGTGAGTATTGGGGGAGGTCGACATCCCTGGTCGTGGGAAACTACAGTGGGTGACAGCCGGCCTCCGGCAACTCAACTTTGAGTAAGCTAACATCTGTCTTTCTGTTTGCCGTCAGACCCTGTAAAACTGTGGAGCTGCTGGGCGGAGCCAAACCGTTCCTCTAAAGGAGGAAGTGGTTGGACTACTTTAGACTGTAATAAACACCTGATAGGGCTTACCTTCACCTGTGGTCTGTGTTTTGTTTGCTCAATTAAGTGTGGAATACCCCGGACTGACTTAGTGGTTGCCACAACACACACACACACACACACAGACTAAAAGGATATAATATAGTCCAGGGCGGATGTCCTCCATTTATATAGAGCACATATGTGAATCCATCTTTGAGCACGCCGCGTATGGAGTAGTAGTAGGGTAGGTAGTGGTGTTGCCGAAAGTCCCTGTTCTCATAGAAATGGATGGCAGTGTTGTTGGTGGTCAGCACATGCAAGTAGATGGCTTTACAGTGATCCTGAGCCATGGTGGAAATGTGCTCCTTCAAACTGTCCAGCAGTAGGGAGCCTGGGTAGCAGAGAGGGGACGAGAGAGAGAGAGAGAGGGGAAGAGATAAAGAGAGAGAGGTGTACTGAGTCAAGTATATATAAAAGATGAGACTATATTGATGAACAGTGTGTGTATCTGTGACAGAGTTTTTCCATACCTATCCCATGTTTTCTGAATTCCTTGACCACTCCCAGACTGAGAATGTAGGCGACCTGAGTGTCTACAGGGAAACTGGAGGCCAGGATGTCTCCATCCTAAGACAGAGTAACTATGGTGATAACACTTCCATTCAACAAGAAAATTAGGTAATAAATCCTGTGTTTTTCACTGTGGAATGAGAGTCTATGTTCAAAGTGTGAAAAATGAGCATATAGACAATATGAAGACACCGACAATCGTACTCACATTAAGCTAACCTTCACATGAGTATAGTTATATTTGTACTCTAATGCCGACCAGTATGATTGATTTGACATTTGTCCCTACATTAAACAGCGTCTCCAAGAGCCTATTCAACTTAATGATGAACACATGAACCTGTGCAGTCTCCCAAAATGTGAGCACTTAACCCTTCCATTATGGCACTTAAGGATCCGGAGAGACTATTAATGTGAGCTTTAAAGTTGTAATGTCCACGCTCCACTGGACCAGCCTCAGGGAGAGGCTTCCAGAAACAACCCCCCCTAATCAAGACACGGATCGGTTTCCATAAAGTAAATATGGCTATTCAATACAAATACATTAGAGTGGCATTAGTAGCCACAACACACAGCAGCATCGGCACACACGCCTGGGTGTAACATTTCACAACGAGGGAGCTGATGATAGACGTGGACAGCCTCACTACTCATCTAACTTCTATCTTCATCTACCCTTTCCTTCTTGACCATGTCATGTTTTTATTGGGGGTGGGAGTGGGGGTACTTCCCCATACTGTCCATTCCATTCCCTTAAATCAGGTTCAGTCCACTCCCCTCATCCTGCCCTCACTCCCCTGTTCTGCACAGCACTCTCTCCCACCAAGCAGTCCTCTACTTCACTACTCTCCTCTCTCTCCTATCATGCCTCCTCGATGCTGTCTCCCCATTCCTCTACAGTTCTTCCCCCTCTCTCCACCTCCCGTCATGAAAACTACATCAGCCAAGGACATCTGGAGCCCCTGTCTAAAAACAGCATCTGGAATGGCAGTGTTCCATTTAAGAACTTACAACATGGCATTGGGAATAGACTGCACAGTTAAAGCGAAAGTATGAACCTAGACAAATTTACCTAATACCACACTAATATAACAAATGTTCATTCTCTTACACACGCACAATGCACTCTATGTACATAGCACAAAGAATCAGTACTTCCCACTGATGGCTGAAATACACCTAAATGGACACATCTGAATAGAAGGCAGCTTAAATAGGTGCAATGCATTTCTAGTTATGGGAAACCCTGGGATTCAAACCAATAGCTTTAATAATGACACCTTCAATAACAAACTTTATAACACAGAACAATAAATCGAACCTCTTTGTGTACTTTTGTCCGGCCCTTGATTTCAGCCACGATCATTCCCACAATGCCGTCTTTGAAGGTGGCGGCCAGGGAGAAAAACTTCTTGTTGGAGGTGATATCGTGATACCATGAGTCTGGGTACCTGGAGGTCAAAGGTCATAAGATGGTAGGTGAGTCTCAGTAAACCAGTCGTTCCCTCTCTCTTCCTCCTCTTCATGTCCTGATGGTGCCCTAGTCTGACGAAGGCTGATTGGCTGGCTGCTTTCACAACCCAGTTCTCTCACTTGTAGAGAAAGATAATCTTCTAGCAAACCAGCCTCACACGATTCCAACCATAGACAGAGTTAAAGTAACATGCTTATGTTTGAGTAGCTATGGTGGTGCAGCACTTACTCAATGGGAAACCAATCGCCGCAGAGCAGCTTGACACTGTCTATGTCATCGTGGCAAAGGAGGCGGAGCTGGACTTCGCTGAGCGCAGTGGGGGGCACTACGTCGGTCATTCACACCTGACACCGACCAATAGAAGGAGAGAAAAAGTAGCAGCCAGTGTAAATACTTATACACTATATATTTCCATCAACATCTGAAAGAGGGTTTAACAGATTATGCCATAGTAGAAGCAGGCAGCGTAGCCAGCAAAATACTTCCTGCTAGTCAGTAGCAGGAAGTAATTTGCCTGATATCACATGTGACATGGCATAGGTAAATGATGTAATAACCAATAACTTGCATAAGTATATGACACAGCCGCTCAATTTGTTTTAATTTCAATGTGTGTCCATTCATTGAAGTGTCAGTTTGCTATTTGAGGTCATAATCCTAATGGGTTGTAACTAGACAGTAGTCTTGCTTCGTTAGACTACTACTAGATAGCTTCTGACACCAACTTGTGCTGGAAGTTAATCTGAGTTTGTCAGGCAGCTATCTTATTCTTAACATTACTGTGAGCTAACTAATACTATACATAATACAGTACTAGTACAGTAATTGATGACCTAACCTACTTAATTTACCAAAATATCGCAGAAAATGACATTAAAAGAAAAATATATATAAAAAAGGACAAAAACACTGTGTGGATGTGAGTTAACGTTAGCAAGTTAAATATGTTACTAACTACCGTAGCTAAACTAGCTAGCTCTGGCAGTCCGACTACCAACAACTAGATAGCTAACGATATAGCTAGCCTAGCTAGTTATCTAGACTACTGTAACATACCTTATTTCAGCACCTGAGCAAGAGGAACGTCACGGAATGGATATTCCTTCGGGTATCGTCTGAAAGACACACTAATGCTGAAACACCATGATGAATATTTGTTTGTTCTCTATCTACAAGCCCACATATCCTCATTTAGATATCCAATATCATTTACAGTGGATAGCTGACAGCAGTCGTCTGCTTCCGGTAGTGCAGCGTCACATACCGGAAGTCAGCCCACTATAGAGTACAATTCGAGTTTGAGTTGTTGACTCTTTCTTTTCAACGAACAACCAATTTACTCGTTGTCTTGATTGTCTTATTTTTAGACGTATTCATATGACGCAGTGTAATACACATTATTTGACCTTGTGTTGTTATGTGCATCTGACAATAAAAGACCTGAACTTGAACCAAACAACAAGAGAAAACATCATGATTTTGCGCACGCGCAAGGAAGGGGGAACAGAGAACTGAATTCTCCGGAACACTGGCACGACACCGGTAGTCCACCTCCCAGCCTGACCTCTCAAACCCTCAGTGAACAGGCACCCCAGTGTCCCGTTTTATGTGAATACTTAATTTATATTCCAGAACACCAGGGCATGTTTATACGCTTGATGAATGCAATTAATAAATAAGACACAAGATCAAAACAAATCAAGACAATTGTCGTTTTATTATTTACATAATATTTGCAGAATCGCAAATTGGATTGGATAAATAGGGTGCCTATTGACCTTGACCACACAGATCATATCCAATCTTGTGCACGGAACCTAACTCTCCGCCTTCATAGTTTATCGCCTACACCCACTGCGGAAGCTACAGTGGGCCGCAGTCGTTCAAGAAGTTATAAAACTGAAGTAGCCCTTGTCAGCTGAACTGGTCAACTGAGCTGGTCAACATGGCAAATGCATTGAGAAATTCATTCAAGTATGGCTGTTCAGGTAGGTTGGTCTTTCTGTTTTCAGAAATTGTTGGAGCTGGATCGATTTTGAAAACAAAACAAACATAAATTGATGCTAATGTTTTGCTAGCCTCCAGTGCTAGAGTGCCTGCCTCTCCAGTCGATTGTTTGCGATACTTTCAGAAACTGGAACAAAGGTCAAGCGCGCTGTAGTAAACCTCTGCATGTGAGCTAAGCTAATGTAATATTATCGGAGATAATTCTACATGTTCTGAACTAAGTAACTAGCTGGACAGCCTAGCTTATGCGATTTTTTGCATCTAGCTAGTGATGTGGATTGTAGAACCAAAAAGGGTAAACTTTGAAGCATGACCTACCATACCCTGTAGTATAGGCTCGGCTCTATAGTATGACACCCACACTAGGCACCACCTATTTTGAACTATCTGACAAAGACTAAATACTAACCACTCCTAGTGAATTGAAATTGCCATACGTTTATCGTGATCACCAGTAACTGTAATATAACTTTAAATTCTTTGGCAGGTTTGTTGTCCCAGCTGTCTCTTCACTGTAGACATGGGAGAATATGTGCTTCTCCATATGCAGCCGTCCAACAGAGGAACAATTCCAGCTCTGCCAAGATTAAAGTTGACCTGGATGCAAGCACTGGTAAGAACCTGCTTAAGAATCACACAATGACATATCCACGTCAACATTAATATGAACATTTCAGTCTCTTTTTTTGCTCCTTTGTCTTCTTACTTTCCCTCTATCCCTACCTCTTGTCCTTCTCTCTTCAGGTGTAGCGGTGATGTGGATGCAGAGTCCTCCGGTGAACAGTCTGAGTCTGGACTTCCTCACAGAGTTTGCCATCAGTGTGGAAAAGCTGGAAATGGACAGGAGCTGCAGAGGCCTTATCATTACTTCAGTCAGTACAGACAGACACATTCTATCTCTATCTCTTTATCTCTCTCACACACACACTCTCACACATACACACACACACACACACACAAATACCAATGCCAAATACCTCATACCTGAGTTTAACCAATTACATAGTGTACACATGCTATGTTTTTTAAATGCTTGAAAGGGTTGTGTGTGTCTTTCAGACCCTTCCAAAGGTGTTCTCCGCCGGTCTAGACATCAGGGATATGTATGGGAAGAGTCCAGAACACTGCGGAGAGTTCTGGAAAGCTGTGCAGGAGATGTGGTTAAAAGTCTATGGATCCAACATGGTCACCATAGCAGCCATTAACGTGAGTCAGAATCCCGATCTTACGAGATACAATCTTCACAAAAGATTACATTTAAAATGTCGTATTGGTTTTACTGTTGTCAAATATTACTTCAACACTTGGTGTAAATCTTTTCACCCCATCATGTCATGTTCCAAGTGTTGAAGTAATATTTTTATGTGTATGATCTAGCTATGATCTATTACTATGGAAAAACATACTATTCTAAAACATAATGGACTGCTAAATGACTCAAATTTAAATCAGTGATAGAGCGGATCCCAGCAAATTCAATACCAGACCACTTTCTCTCCTCCCTTCTCTCCCTCCTCACTTTCTCTCCTTCCTTCTCTCCCCATCCCTCCCTCTGTCTCTAGGGCTCCAGTCCTGCTGGTGGCTGTCTCATGTCCATTGCCTGTGACTACAGGATCATGGCTGAAAACCCGCGTTATTCCATCGGACTCAATGAGACCAAACTGGGCATCGTAGCTCCCTTCTGGTAAGAGCTATCCTAAGCTCAAGCTAAACTTGGGCTTTCTTACATAAATATCTATACTTTTCCCCCCCATCTTGTCCTCTACAAATTCCATGTAACCTGATTACAGATTGTGTTTGGGTTGTCTGCAAGTTTAGCGACTATAACATGTCGTTGTTCCCAGTGACGTGTGGTTAGGCTCAGGAATTCATGTTGTGTGGGTTATGTCCATGCTGTGCTCACGTTTGCCGTCCAGGTTCAAGGACACCATGGTGAACACAGTGGGCCACCGGACCACAGAGATAGCCCTAGAGCTGGGCCTGCTATACAGCTCTCCTGATGCCCTGAAGATCGGCCTGGTCGACCAGCTGGTCCCTGAGGAGCAGGTCCTGACCACAGCCACAGAAACCATGACCAAGTGGTTGGCCATCCCAGGTCAGATCCACTGTGACACCTCTCTGCTCACTCTGTACACTGCTCTCCCAAAGCACCACTGCCCGGTACAAATACCGTTTCAGATCCACGGTATTTGTAATGATGTGCGCATCATTACAAATACCGTGGATCTGAAATGGTGTCAAGCTCCTATAAACCTGACCTCAGTCTTCATGTCCACCCAGACCATGTTTAAGACGTTATCTTTCAATCTCAAGCTTATTCGATGGAGGTTTTAAGCCAAGGTATTCCCCAGTTCCTCATGCCCCCGTCTCCTCTCCTCCCAGATCACGCCAGACAGATCACCAAGTCTATGATGAGAAAACAGACCATCGACAAGCTGCTCGCCAACAGGGAGGCCGACACGCACAACTTCGTCAGCTTCATCACCAAGGACTCCATCCAGAAGTCTCTACGCATGTACCTGGAGATGCTGAAGAAGAGAAAGGCCTAAGACACATACACACACTCTGACACGGTCACACGCAACCGATCCAATGCTCTCTCTTTCCCCTTATTTTTTGTTTGGAACAGACGGTGAAGAAAGAATGCATTTGATCAGATTTGCCCTGTGCCTACTTGTATAACCATAGTGTTCCTAACCTTCTGGTGCCCACTACAAAACTGTGAAAGTTAATCAGGGAGCATCTTGGTAGTCTTGGCGACTAGCCTCCTGTCCTCATATCCTTCCATCGCTGTTTAATCTGAGGGATTAACAAAGGAAACAAGATGCGCACTGCTTCTGTCAGAAGGGATGAAGAGAGGATGCTTCCTTAGACGCTTTCTACAAGCCATTAACCATGAGGGATATAAGTGCTCTTAATCAACCCATGATTAACCAATGGCAAGTTTGTGACTTGGTTATGGCTTCCCATTTGGACATTGCGTTGTTCGTCTTCCTGTTGTGTGTCAGTTTGTTTCCTCCCATCACAACTTTGTAGCTTTTTTTTGTTAAAACACAGCGCTTAAAAATAGTTCACATCCTTACCTTTTATCTTGTGAAGGTTATGTTGTTCATGATTTTATTTTTGTCTCATCATTGTGTATATGTACAGATGCGGTTGAAAATAAATATCTGAACATTCACATGGAGCATTTCAACAGAATATTGTCTGCAAAGGCCACACAAAGAGAAATGACTTTGGTTTAGACCATTTTTATTGCTGCTTTAGAGTTTCTGAATTCAGACAGCAGGCCCAGGCCCAATCATTTCTACCTCCACTGGGTAATGGTCACTGACCCCAAGAGCCTGAGGGACACAGACAGAAAACCAGATCTTCAGTTTTAGATTTTAAGAATAAATCCCAAACATGACTCAGCATATTCTTTTCATTGAAGGGTCAAGTGTCAGGTTTCCCGGGGAATGTGTGTGGCTCTCACCAGGCTGTGGCTCAGCTTCAGGGCCTCCATGTAGTTGAACACCTGAGCCGAGCCTGTGGCCAGTCCTCTCATCATGTCTGTGGTGGCCACTATCCTGCTCACACAGAGGAGAAAACCCGGAGAACACAAGGGTCTAAATAATCGATAGATTGAGTGTGTTTTTGCAAGGGTTAAGTGTTTGTTTAGCTCTACCTGTCGTAGGGACAGACGGTGTTTGACACAGTGGTGTCCACATCGTCAGTGATCAGCCAGTGGTAGCTCTTGTCTGTGAAAAGGCGTATCTTCACCCATTCGGAGCTCGTGACATAACTGCAGCCAGTGTTGAAGTCTCCCAGCAGAATGATATCCTGTAACAGGAACAGAGAGGAGAGACAGAATCGTCCTAAGCTGTTGATCCACGTTATGTTTAGCATATATATTTTTACTGAGTTATTACTTCTAAGTGATACAGTATATACTGTATTTACATGAGGTTCTACCATGATGACATTTATTCTAATAGCAGGTGGGCTAGTGTGTATTCACATTGGTGTTCCAGCGGACACGGACATCAGCAGCAACGTCGTACAGAGCATCCGTCTCCTCTACGGCAAAGTCTGGTGACGTGTGCTGGGGAATCAGGACAAAGTTCTCCACGGCTGGAGGGAAAGAGGACAAAGGGGATTGAAACTAAATATGTAAGCCTACACCAAAACACATGTAGGTACTACCATTCGATTTCTCCTTCTTACTGTCCGGTCACCTCTCTAGTATTTTACCTGTGTATTTGGATGAAAACATGACAACGAAGGGCTCTCTCATGAAGGTGTCGGTTCCACATGGTTCACACCCGTCATCGTAGGTGTAGTTCTTGACCACTGACACCAAATCTGGTCTGGAGGGAAACACAGAACAGTGTGTCTGTACCTGCAGGTAGAAGTCTCCTTGTAGAATCGGTGTGTTTGTGTGTGTGTGTGTGTGTGTGTGTGTCTGCGTGTACCTGTAGAGATAGAGGTATCTCTCCGTGTAGGTGCTTCGTCCCAGTGGCTCACTGACAATGTGTTGATACTTGTATGGAGACGGGCCCCTTGAAAGGAGTACAGACACACAGAACAACAAATACAGTAGCTATGTCCATCATCACCTACTCAACAGACAGTCTCCTAAAGGGATTTGTGGTTTATTAAAGTGGTCAGGTTTGGTTGAGGAGTGTGTATCATCTGACTTGTTGACATGCTGCATCAGTATGTTGGTGGCTGACAGGTCGTAGTCTCTGACCTCCTGGATCAGGATGATGTCATAGCGGTGAATGATCTGCGACAAGACAGAAACTGTGATCTACAGCTCCCTCTGCTGGACTAGGGTTTATATAGCTGAAATCTGGGTTTCTACTGGTATTACTGAGGGATATCTGGACAGCGACTCACTGTGCTGATGATGTCCATGAGAGTTGTGTTGGAGGCCTTCTTGTCTCCGAAGGACTTGATGTTGAAGGCTCCCAGACGCAGAGAGCCCCCCATCGCCAGCAGGGCCAGGAACAGCCCCGCTTCACACACCAGATGCATCCTGGGTGTCAGAGGTCATAGGTCAGAGTAAAACCATTTTAGGTTCTAATGCTTGACTATCTGTCAAAGGCCAAATGTAATGTGTCAAATTAAAAATGCTAAATCTCAGTGCTCAAGAGAAGGGTTTCGGGTCTGTGTTTATGTATGAGCTCTTGGTTTGTGGATTGGGCGTGGACCAAAATCCTACACTTGTAAGGTTGCTAGGAAGTGCAGTATTACTCTATGACATTCCACAACTTTATTAGTTTCTTCTCAAATACGTTCTTCACCTAAACAACATTACATGTTTCTCTCATTACATGTTTCAAGGTTTGAGTTGATCTCCTGTGCTGTAATTGGTGATGACGACAGAGCAGAGGTGTTTACGGACCCATCGTTTAAACGCTGGGATTAAGCTAGGCTTTATCGCCCTCTAGTGACAAGCACTGCTTAAATTATCTTCAAAGGAATCAGTCAACCTTTACCGGCCTTACAGACTACAGAATCCATTTTCAAAATACCTCTTTGTATAGACACAGACACCCGTGAGACATACTTTGAGACATACTGTGAGTATAACAACTAAGATTCCCATGTCAATATGTTTTTCATGATACTTAAGGGTATATTTATCAGGATAGTTAGGCATGAATGGTCCTGTGTTACCTTATAAAAGAGGGTAGCTACCTGGTTGTCATGGTTCAGTCTCCCTTGGTCGCAGTCTGTTGAAAGAGACAGTCCTTTGTAAGGTGTATACAGAGACTCACTGTGCTGTTCCTACCCCCAGTGGACTCCAGTGTGATTCTAGCACCACAGTCCTGTCAGGGTCCTGAGGACCTGCAGACCTTATAAACACACGGCTCTGAATCAGGTCACTGGAGGGGGCGGGGGACAACTGATAAAAATATGAAATTGAACCATATTTATTGACACAAATGTATTGTTCAATAGCCAGATGCTGAATTGCTATTCTAATTTTGAATGAATAAATTAAACATAAAATGAACTTTTCTAACTAACTACTCTGGATTGTTCCTTTACAATAGGGCCAATGTACTGACTTTGTTTTAGGTTCCCACACATATTTTGAGTTTATTCCATTAGCTTTGTTCATATATATTAAATGCTGATCCCTTGTAGTCTGACGTGCAATATTGTCCATACCTCTCTTTACAGGAGATCATCATTTAAGAATACAGCAAAATAATGAATGCCTGTGTTCACAGGATTTACTACGTAAGATACGATGTGTTTGTGTGTGCCATGAGAAATGTACAGCTGCCACCAGCAGGAGATAAGCGGGTAAAACCATGTTGGGGTCACACCTCTGTTGCTCTATTTAGCCATCATGCGTGGGAAACTTTCCATGCTGCTCCTTTTCTTGGTTTCTCTAAGTTACCTGCGTTCACTTGTAAACTGCCCTTACAGCCACATGTCACATAGGAGTTCCTTAGAACCAGTGTCAAGCAAAACAATAGCTCAAACACAGAGTGGCTGCTTAAACCATCTTTATTAAAAGATACAGGATGCTTGAACAGATTGGACACACGTTTGGAGGATGCAGCACAGACCACATCATGTGCTGAATCAAACCTCCAACACAGAACACTCACTAAGCAGTTTCATTTGACAATGCCTTTAAAAAATCCCTGTAAATATGTTTTGTTTTCTGGCAACCATCTTCTAAATGGCCATGTTTGCTATTTCCTCTCAAAATCACAGGAAGTATTTTACAGTATAATAGTAAAAAAGGAGAGAATCAGATAACATGCAACATTCAACAAGCCAATAGTACAATTATCAATATTCAACAGCCATTTTGATTAGATGGGAATTCAAGAAAATGGTCTGCATCAAAGACAAGATTATATCGAAATTGTACAGAATGGTATAGAACATTTTGACTTGGGGGGGGAATTAAATCAATTGAATTTCTTATTCTTTCTTGATTTTACTCATGTTACATTATTATTCACTTGTGTTACACTAACCCACAAATAGTTCAAGTTCACAATCATTATTATTTATTTTGTCAAGACGGAGCCATAATCACAGAATGGTTTTTCATTTTCACATACCTTACAAAATCAAATACAATAGAGCATGCGTCTCATTCTACACATCCCATTCACAAACGTTTCAGAGCACATTTTGACGAAGCAGTTTTCTTTCCCTGACTATTCGTACAAGTTTTAATTTGAGGATGTGTACAAAAAAGGTTCTGCCGGATGGAGCACTGTAATTTGCTTATCTTTTAAGAAGACACAATACCATGAATGAAGGCAAAGGGATGTCAAGATCAAGCAGATTGACAATCAAGCACCAGCAGTAAAGCAAATTTATTGAGAGCAAGTAAAAAAAAAGTGACTCAAACTCCAATCTTCCTCCACATAATATCTCCTCCATGCAGCCTTTAAATCTTTTCTTTGACACCAAGTATAATTAATAACAGCACAGAGGACCTCAAAGAGACTGAAGGATGTTGCACTCTAAGAATACAGGGTAGTAACTAGTATGCACAGTGGAGGTTATAGTCTACTCGAAAACAGGGACTGGCCTGAGAATACAGGTGCAAAGAACACAGTCTGGCATATGACCTGTGATCGGTATAGGTTTACTCATGATTCATAATGTACGCACAAAACCCACTTAAATCCTGTCTCTCTTTGTGGGGACAACAAGTTTACAGATCTTTCGCTCAGACTTCCTTGACTAACCAACTTTCTGTTTCAACCCTGGTCACCCCTATCTCTGTCTGTTGCTGTACAGTTTGTAAGGGAGGTGGGAGAGTGACGATCTCTGGAAGACAGAGAAAAAGGGGTCGAGGAGAGGCCAGGGAGAGGGGGACAGAAGAGCTGAATAAAGAGAAGATAGAGGATAGAGAATGGAGAGAGGGATGGGGGAGGAGGAGAGTTGGAGCAGGAGAACAACCTCTTCACCCTTTACTCATTCCACTCCTTCTTGATGGCCAGATTCCACTCCCAGGACAGGTGGTCTGTCTTGTCATCATCCGTGAAGCAGGACTTGATGTGGTAGCTCCCCCGGACCATCATGCCCTTGGGCGCCTCCTCCACAGGGGTCATGAACTCATGCTCCTCCACCCGTGGCCCGTAGCTACCAACCATGTAGACTGCCTTGTCCACTGCGAGACACAAAATGGTGGCCCCATCACTTAAACCACAACCAGGTTTCATATGCATGATAGAGAAACTGATAAGTACTGCACGGAATAGGGAGTGATACAGTGTATAACATAGTCAGTATATCTATAGGCTACTACTGTGTGAATCGAAAAATAATACACCTTCCCCAACTGTTTGTGGTGATGGTTCTCTTACCTCTCAGTCCTTTCCTATAGGTCAGATGGATATACTTCATGCCAGCCACAATGTCTCTGTTGACCTGATAGAAGAAAATAATAGACACTTCAGTTATGAAAGTGACCATTATTTTATTTTTAATCGGTGGCTCATTAAGGCTACTAAGAGTTATTCGGATTGACTTTGAAGAGCTATTTCAGTTGCACTGAGGTCTAACATTCATATTAAAGTGACACAAGAAAAAGAAACTTTAATTTGTATTCGTCAATATTTTCACTATGCTAGGGCAATGAGACATGGCAGAAAGGAAGGGCCACCAGTCTCTCCCTTATTACACTGCCTCACCACCAGGTGTCCTCATAGCACAGCGGATTCTGAGTTTAACTGGGATGTGAGTGTGGGTCTGGGGTGAGTCAAACTGGGATGTGAGTCTGGGTCTATGGTAAATTACTGGGATGTGAGCCTGGGTCTGGGGTTAATCTAACTGGGATGTGAGTTTGGGTCTATGGTAAATTACTGGGATGTAGGCTTAATTACGTTTGATGATTCTTAACACATCTCTCTTTCCTTCATGGCCAAGCCCCTTGAGCCCCTCCTATTCTACTAATGCCAAGGCAAGCACACACACAAATACATACACACACCACACACACACAAACCCACACACACAGATCTTGGATCTCTTCTAGCACTACTAGACATCTGATAGAAAAACCTTTAAAATGGTAATTGTTTATAAAAGAGACTATAAACCATCTTTTTGTGCAGGGATTTTCCAGGCAACATCCTGTCAACATAATGTTCTCATTCATCCAGAATGTTCTCCAAATTACCAATACAGCCCTCGCAATTTCTGTGTACTGGGTACACTCTTGTATATTTGCCTTTCTATTTTTCACTTATCGTGATGAGGGTCTATATTTAGATGGCCGATGTGAGAGGCCTGGGAAAACTGAGTGTTTACATGTGTAAGTAGTCAACATGACATTGGGGAGCCCCCCTACCAGGAAACAGGAACACAGGAAATGAATACTGCTCGAGTGACACAATAACAACAGCACCAAGTAAACAACACAACAAAACTCAACTAAACCAAGGTGCCCGTCCTATACTGATTTAATTTGACCCTGTACGCCTCTCCTCTCTCACCTTGAAATGGATCTTGACCCTGTAGTCCACTCCCTCCTTCAAGGTGAAGGTCTGCTTCTTAAGGGCCTCCAGGTCACCTGCAGAGAGAACACATTAGGACCTAGGTCAGCTACAGGGACACATTCAACGGTGTGGGGGAAATCAGTCTATGGTAAAAGGGCATATTCTGTTTGCTTGCAGTTCAGTGGGTTCACAGAAAGAGCCTTCGGACTGCTGTTAACGCCCAGTAATCGTTGAGTAATCAGTTTATTTCTTCCTTTATAAGCCTCCATCAGCTCTAAGTGCTTTATAATGCACACAGGAACGAGAGAAGAGAGAGAGACAGAAGGAAGGATGCAGAGAAGGGATGATGGAGGGATAAGAAATGAAGTGAATGGAATGGACCGCACTAATAGTTTTGAAGGGTAAAGGGAGGGAAGCGAGAGAGAGAAAATATAAACTGAAGGAAGATACTGAAGAGATGGTATGCTCTATCACTGTGCCTCTATCTAAGCCTTCTCATTCCAAACACGCAAAATCTCCTTTTTCTTTTGTCTTCTCCATCCCTCCTCTATCCCCCCTTGATTTCCTTTCCATCCTCCTCTTCTCACACCCCGAGAGAGTGAGACAAGAGGAGACATTGATTCCCTGGAGAGTGTTTCTCACTGTCGGAGACGAGGAATTGGGTCAACAGTGAAAGTCTACCTGTTCTCTTAAAACACACAGTTTCACGCACACCACACCACACACACACACACACACACTCCAGCCAGAGAGATCCAGCATGGGAGCGTTCCACTCAGTATGCACCCCTGTAGCTCTCCCTCTCCTTTGTTCCTCCTTTCTACAGGCTAATCTCTTCCTCCGCGGTGGAGGGGTAGTCAATAAAGCATCACGCAACTTGGAGGTTTTGAGATTTGTCTGGTTTTGGTTACCATACAACCTTGTATCTAGGCACTATCCAAGTGGAAGAATGGAAAAGTGGGTGGGGGGAATGAGGAGTATAAGAGAGGTTGGAACGGTGTTCCATGTGGTCCTGCTAGCTTTTAGTCAGCATTGTATCTTTGTGGGAAAAGCGAAAATATGAATTAGCTACAAAAGCCTGGTTCAGGCTGAGCTGCTAAGATGCCCCACACACTATCAGGAAGTCACGGACAAGACTAAGAGATGTCCGGTACAGTTCTATTTACACGTCAGGCTGTTATACACTTCTTATATGGATGTTTTGTTTTGTGACACCCGTGTTATACCTTTCTGATAATCCAGATAGCACAGTGCTTGTGAGTTACACGGCTCCTCTGCTCTGACAATGATAAGTCATTTATGTGGGTATTCCAATCCGCCAAAGAGGAGTGTGGTTGGTCGTTTCTTTTGGAAGAACAAAGGCCATAAATAGGTCATCGTTGACAGCAGAGCAGTGAGGTACGAGGTCTCGGCCTGATAAGAGAGGTGTATAGGAGGAAGTGAAGGCCTACTGTGTCATGGCTTTGAGTTATATAAGAGAAGTGAGCATGAGATCCACAAGAGGATTTCAATCAATCTTTACTGTCCCCGGGGAGCAATTCTGGTGCAGCATAACATTATAAATAGTTTTACTTACTATACATGCAACCACAAAAAACCCTATAGACAACATGTTTGCAAAGTGCAATGCATAAAAAAAGTGCAAAAAGTCAGAGCGTTACCAAGTGAAACCATAGGAGGTGGATAGTTCATGATTGATGGAAGCTATGGGCTTAGGAATGAAGGAACCGTGAGCTCTGGAGCTCCTGAGCCCAGGGACCCTGGACCTCCCACTAGGGGGCAGAGGGTGGAACTCCTGATGCCAGGGGTGAAATGGGTCGGCCAAGATGGAGGTGGCCTTTCTGACCAGGTGTCTGTTGTACAGAGCAGAGATCCTGAGCTGAGACACGCATGGGATCTTAAAGCAGGTGTTCACCACTCTCTGTAGCTATGTCTTGCTCCTCACCTTAAGATTTCCAAACCAGCAGTGTGCACACACACACTCACTCACATACAAACGCATACACACACACAGTTTCTTAATCTCTCTCTTTCTCTCACACATACACACATCCTTTCGCTCTCTTTCTCTCACACACTCTCTCTGTCATACATACACACACACACACACACTCGAGCATAGTGCAGTATCACTTAGATCAGTATGTTATTAGTGGGCTGTGTTAGGTATCTAATGCATTCCCCCACAAATGGAAATCCCATTTAAGACTGGAGCCGGCTGAGATGTCTGACTGTATTCCAGGTCTGGCCCTGACTGCACTGCAGGAATACAATATTCCAGATCTGGCCCTGACTGCACTGCAGGAATCAAACTACCTTTCAAAGGGTTTGAAAGAAACTACATCATGGATTTTTTGGTCAAGTCTCCCCTTGATAATTTCCTCAGTTGTTGCAGGATGAAACAAGTCCTACCTCAGCATACTTGACTGGGGATGGAAGTGTGGTAAATACCAAACATACCAGGTTGCCAGAGAGGCAGGGTGGATGGAAGTGTCAAGGCATGTTCAGTAGAACAGCACACCACACTTGGATGGTGATTGCTACAGGAAGTTAACAGATTCACTTTTACATCCTGGGAGCACTTCCCTCCTTTCCTTCTTCAATTCTGGGTACTCATTTGTGCAACTTCGTTACTGTACATTCTACAACTCTACTGCCTCACATTCGTTTTACGTAAACAGGACGTTAAACAGGAATAGGTTCAACACAACACATAGGCTAAACTACCATGAAACATCACATTTTGTTTACAGAGAAAGTCTACATTCCAAAACACCTCACTCTAGAACACAATACCTTCAGCTTTCCAGTCAAGCAACACAGCGAGCATCAGTTTAGGAAGGAAGCACAAAACGTCCCTGTATTACTCATTTTCCTGAGTAAAAAACCCACTCACTTCCTGTCAACATGAATGTCAAAACTGCAAAGTCCCCTAAACTACAGTCACCTCTTAGTTCTCATTCCCAGAATGTCAAATACATCTCTAGCTCCCATACCACTCTAAACAGTAGCCCCTTAACGGCTCCCTAGCTCCTGGGACCCTCCCTCGTGGATCTTCCCTTGTGGACCTTCCCTCCTGGGTCTGACTGCCGAGCCTCAAGCTTCTGCCCTCTAGACCTGTAGCATTAAGTAGAAATCCACAAATAGCCATGTAGCTCTGTCTCTCACATGCTCTCAGAAGGACTGGAGACTGTGATGGTACAGGATCACAATTGCCTAGCAACTGGGTGACCTTTACCAGTAGCCTCGCTAGTCTGTGTGTGTGTGTGTGTGTGTCTGTGTGTGTATGTTTGAGTAGGGGGTTCTCAAACAAGTAAACAGCCATGTAAGCTCCACTATCTCACTGTTTTGAGATAACAAGGAAAACATGTGCTTTCCCATTACCCGATTAGTTATCCACAGGTGAAGACAACACACGCGCGCACACACACACACACAATCAACACAAAGATTGATCTCCTGCACTTTGTTGTATACAGCTCTGAATCCTTGGAGAGAATGACATCATCTCTCTGCAGCCAGGGGCGTTGACACCTGATTGCCATGCACAGCAGCCCCCTGATACACACACACACACACGCCCCCAGCCCCCACCTTGACTGCCTCCTACACTGTGTCCCTTTTTTCCCTGGGGGTCTCTCAATAGTGCCCAGTAAGCACCACACACAAGAGGCGCGCACACACAGACACACATACACAAGAGGAACACACACACATAAGGCACACACACACATCAATACGCTCACACACTACAGGCGCACCCACACACATACACATGAGAGAGGCATGACGCAGAGACGTGCATAAGTCATTACTGGGGTTACCATACACATACCACCACAAAAGGATTGTGATACATTTTGGACTTGTCACAGTTGTACCAAAAAAAGAAGAAACACAAATTGTGGAAGAGAGAGAAAAAGAGGAACAGAAAGATGATGCTAGAGAAAGATGATACAGTTACGGTTCAGAGATGGAGGGATGGAGTCTAGTCTAGTCCCTAGGTTCAGGAGGGAAAGGTGGAGGTGGAGAGAGACAGAAAAGAGGAAGAAGCAATAGAGGTGGAGAAGGAGGTTTCTCTGTACCAGCTAGGTCCATGGTGATTGGTCCAGGGGCTTGATCGCACATGAGGGTGAGTCTGGTCACCTGGACATTAGGAATGGTGGGGTCTGCAAAGGAGAGAGAAAGACAGCCATGAAAACAAAACAATCTATATATCTGTCTGTTTGGCTGTACACACACACACACACAAGCATAAACACACACACAAAAAAAACGAAATAAATGAAATAAAACAAACACCAATTTTCCCTCTCGTGTTGCTTGCTCCTCCTTAAGGACATTGATGTAAATGAGCGGGCATGTTTGGAAGCAGTGTTCAGCTCCCTCTGGGTTTGAGTCACACTCATGAAAGCAGAAGACAGGCCTATACAGCAAGGACAGCAACGTGTTCTGTCCACCATCCACCGCCGAGCTCTGTTCAGAAGCACCATCTGGATCCTACTGAAGCACATCTCGCTTCTCATGGAGCAGTATCAGGAATAGGGTAGGTCAGTGGTTCGGTGGCTGACATGGTGTCTGTAGGTCAGTGTGTGTGTGTGTGTGTGTGTGTGTGTGTGTGTCAGCAGAGAGGGCACAGTCGAGGAGGTTGGATCATGTGAGGGTAACCGAGTTGGTGACTCTGTTTTTGAGGGTATGGGAGGAGATTAGATCTCATGAAGGTAACATAGTTTGGGATTTTAGATCTTTTGAGGGTGAGAGAGAACAGAGAGTTTGAGAGGAGAACCAGTCATCGCGAAGGCTCCTTAAGCTGTCGGTGGTTTTGTATAGGACGAGCTGAGGCAAGCAGTTCTGCAGGCATTCTGTGTGTGTGTGTGTGTGCTATCAGGAGCTGACTGTGGTCTTATGCTCCGGGTCGTTATATTGAGTGAGAGCTATTATTAAAGCTGCAGTAACAATATATACCAGAGTGAATCATAGCAATTCTATCAGAAGGTAAACGATACTCAGCTCCCACTCACATACACATGAAACACACACGCACGCAACCTACATCGCACAATACAATGGCTTAGAAATGTAATGATGATGCTGGGATACTGTCATGTTTACTGCATGTATCATAGAGATCGCTGATCTCTATTGCATGCATACATGCATGCACTCTCACACACACACACACACACACACACACTGACTAACCGGCCACCACAGGCCCAGCCCCCAGCAGGGTTTGTTTGTATTTGTTGAGGCTCTCATCATCCTTGTCCAGTTCCTGGATCTCATGCAGGGTCTTCTGGGCAGGCGGCGTGTAGTTGAGGTCCGTCTCGTCTTCCTCTTCCCCGACAGGCTTCTCCTCCTTGTCAGCCATCAGACCTGCAGAGAGGACACAAGACAGGAACCGACATGAAACACTCTACTGCTTATCATCCTGCTTATCTGTACACACCCACACACCCACACAGCATGTGCTGTGCCCCGCGTGTGCCCCGACTTCCTCGATGATCTTGATCTCTCTCATTTTCATATATGTTCATTCATTTACTGGTGTTTGTGCATTTACACCTTTGCGCCTCCCTGCCTACGTATCTCTCCCTGTAATATCACCATCAATATCACCATCCTCCCCCACTTCCCTCCTCCTCCTCCTCCTCTTCTTATATGTTCTCCTCTCCTCCTGCCCCCACTCTTCCCCCTCTCCTCTTTTCTCTTCCTCCCCACCACTCCCCTCCCCCCTCCCTTCTTTTCTTTGCATCCCCGCTCCTCTTCTCTCCAATCTGCAGATCAGCCGTGTCTCTGTAACCCAGTTATCCCCTCTTCCATCTCCTCCTGATACACACACCCATCCATTCTCCCTGTGTGCGTGTGTGCGTGCTTGCGCATGTGCGTGAGTGAACGTGTGTGTGTGTGCGCTCGGGCGTCAGTAAATGAATATCCAACATCATAACAAAGCTGTGTCTCTGTGTCTCAGTAGTTATACGACAATGTGGGGTCCCTGGACTAAGCCTCCCGTGCTGTTCCTTCATGCGACTACACCCATCAAACAGGCAGATGTAGGGATGGGCCAGGCAGGCAGACAGTCGAGGGTCTCCAGACTGTTGTCATGTACACAAACAGCAGCTACGGTGGTCCTGACGCTTCCCTGACAGTGTGAGTAATAGCTTAGCTGCTGCTCACAATAGGGACAAGTATACAGACCAGACCTGGGCTGGGTGACTGGTTCATTAGCCAAGATGCACACACGTAGACACACACGCACACACACATACAAAAGCAAAACAATTACATCCTTTCTCCAACCTGTCTAGATGTCAAATGTACATGTGGGGTTTGAACATCCCATGGAGAATAGATAACTAGGTAATAGGCTTGTGTGTGTGTGTGTGTGTGTGTGTGAGTGAGAGTTACGTGTGTGTATGTGTGCATATATGTGTATGATTGTGTAGGTGTGTGTGTGTATGTGTGCATACGTGTGCTTGTGTATGTGTGTGTGTGTGCGCGCGTGTTTGAAAAGTGTCTCTGTTATTTACAGCTTCTCAACCCCCACCAGGGCTGAACGTGCAGCGCTCCCTGTCACCATGGTTACCCCAACTGTGTCTGGGATGACATCACCCAGTTAGAGGATCTCTCAGTAGACAGGATCACACTGAACACAAGATGCACACAGACATGAACTGACGGATAAACATAATCACATCAATGGGAAACATTTTGAACTACAGGGTACAAGATAAGCCTTGTAAGGCAGATATACAGATGAATTACATTCTATTATAAAAAAATAGGCGTGGCCGCAAAGTACAACACAAATGTTCATGTAAAAGCTATTGGAACAAACGCTTTGCTTTACATGCAGAGCATTGGAATATGCAGTACTAGTTAAAGTATATGACACACACACACACACTAGAATGCACGTGCATACACAAGCACACACAATTAACCTAGGCCTGGGATGGAAATTGATACAGCCTCATCAATTATTGACTTGGAGTCATTTCCACATCAAAGGCTGTGGAGTACACAGATTCCTGAGCAGGGCCCAGGCCATACCCCCATCTCCAGGATCAGAGAACTGCTGACCAATCAAATTAACTCCTCACACTGTTCTAATGGATGCGAGAAACCCCTAAAACATCCGAAAATATGCTTGTTGACAGTTTAAAGGGATACTTCACACAGATTTTCCAAATCAGAATCAGAATCATAATTGGTGTTTATTCGCCATGAAGTTTGCACAACAAGGAATTTACTTTGGCAGGAAAGAGCCCACCGTGGCAACCACATACTGTAATCTTTAGCAGTCATGTTCAAAGTCTAATACAAGTTGGGTGGAGTGACAGCGTGCCTGTTTTCAACCCAGAGGAATGTATAAAGGAAGTGCCTTTATCGACTTCCTGTAACTTCAGTTCAGATCCTTCAGGGGAGAGAAGCCTCAAGAAGGAGTCAGAAGAGGCAGCAGTCTAAAGCCTTTACTCACACTGGGAACAACACTGTACTCAGCACAGCACAGCAAAGGGACTGGGAGCCATCTGTGTCTCATACACACAGTCAATTGGATTGTTATTCAACAACTTAGAAGTGATCCATTCAGCTAACTACCCGTGTGAAACAAGCCAACATATCACACACACACACACACACACACACACCCCTCTTTCCACCTCCACACACACACACACACTATTAAACTGACTGGTCGTGAATCACAAATCCTGTCAGCACCAGGGATAATTAGCTCATTTAGAGTCGCCCACAAACAAACACACTTTAACTAATATAATGGTGCATCATTAAAAACGGCAAATATTAACGAGCCCTTCCTACAGTAACAGCTGTGTGTGTGTGTGTGTGTGTGGGTGTGTGTGTGGTGTGTGTGTGTGTGTGTGTGTGTGTGTGTGTGTGTGTGTGTGTGTGGTGTGTGTGTGTGTGTGTGTATCTATGTGTAAAATGGAGCACTAATGGCCGAATAGATCATTCACAATTACATCCGCTAGACCTTTTTTATAATTGTATGTTTGAGTGAGTGTCATATAAACACAGACACACACACACACACACACACATGACACACACACACACATGCACACACCCGTCAGCCTTGGAAAGGTTTCGGTGGGGAAACATGGCATCTCATTGATTTACTCAGCCTAACATGTGTCTGCTCCCCGGCACACTGTCATCCATCACCACACCACCATGTCTGGAGGAGTGGGGGAAAAGGACAGAGGGGGGGAGCGAGGTGAAGGTGGAGGGAAGATGAAGGAGAAGAAGAAGAAGAGAGAAGGAGAAAGTAGGGAGGGAAGGAGAAAGTGACGGTGTCACTGTCAACTGTGTCATGACTGACACCCAACCATGAGCCATCAACCAGAAAGGTCTTCCTGTGCAAACAGCCTCCAGCAGACACACGCACACACACATGTATGCATGCAACACAAGTACACACAAACACATCCCCACACACACCTAAGCATGCACAAACACATACACACAGACACAAGCACACACCAACACACACACCAGCAGACAGTGTCACAGTGGAAGATCTGAGGCAGCCAGATGCTTCGCTTGCTCTTTCATCCAAAGCCAGGTGGGACAACACCTGGTCTTCCTCTTCTCTCACCTCTCTCCCCCCCTCCATCAATCCCTCCCCTCTGTCCCATCCCCCTCTCTCCATCCTCTCCTCATTTTCTAATAGGTTAAAAGGAAAACCCTGCTCTCAGTCTATCTGACTCTCCCTGTATCGCACACACACACACACACACACACACAAACACACACACACCTGTGTGTGTGAGGGAACCCCAGGGCTGTTCCACCATCTGTAACCTGCTCAGCGCTACTGCAGTGTCTGCTGCCTCTCTATCGGCTAAGGCTGTGCCCCTGGCATCCACACGGACGAAAACACACACACACACACACACACGCACACTCACACACGATTGGCAGATAAATAGGATGACAAGATTGATTGGAGGAAACAAACACAGATATCCTTCTATAGGAGGAAAGGGTGTTTATCTGTGTCTGACGCCCAGGCAGGGGTGTGAAGGGAGGCACTGTCGGATGGCGAATATGGTGACATCATGTAGCCAGAGCGGGCATACAGAGTTCTCCCTATACAGACACACACATACATACACACACACACACACTAATACTGGCACAGAACCAGGAGAGTCGAGAAACAGGCGTGATTCCACTTGACACGAGACATGTAGTTTGAACCACTATGACACACACACACACACACAAACACAAACAGACGTGTGATCAATAGGTACTGATTAGGCCACCTTTGGTTTGTCTTAGCACCCTATCACGTCAGACATAAAAATGTCGACACCACTATGGGCAGAGATAAATACACTTGAAATGCACTTTACACACATTCGACTACAGACACCATGTGTTCAGAAGGCAACTGGGTTTTAGTTTTAAAGTAAATGTCTGCTGTTTTCAGAGTCAGAATCAGCTTTATTCGCCAAGTATATTCATATTTTGCAGAAGACTTACACTAGATCAGACAAGTAAGGTTTGATAATACATGCATACAGTACTGTACACTACAGCTTCCATATAGAATGCAACAATATCAGAACACTGGTCTTACATATATAATCACACATGCTCTCTCTCTCTTCAACACACACACACACACATCATAAATATTATATATGAAAAGATCATACGCTCACCTCTGTAGCACATGGTAAGCCAGAGAAGCTCCAGAACCTGACCCCCAAACTCACACACATCCAAGCCCAGCATGGTGCCTGGGACTGGGGCTGCACGTGTTTGGCAGACTGGGGAAGAACCAGGAGCCTCCACAGGTAGCAATAAAGTACCAGAGAGCACAATGGGTTCAATTCTACAGTATCCGAAAGAGTCCTTTCAAAAATAGAAGACTCAAGCATTCATCTGTTCACCTGCCAAAGACCCCGGAGAATGCGAGGGATGAACAGCAAGAGAGAAAGGGAGAAAAGAGATAAGAAGAGAGAGAGAGAGAATCCGTGGGTGTGGGTGGGGATGATGAGAGGGATGTAGCGTGTGTATGAGAGCAAGAGAGTGTGTGTGCACTCGACAGAGAGACAGAGAGAGAGAGAGGGAGAGAGAGGGAGAGAGAGGGAGAGAGAATAAAAAAGTCTTGTCTACAGACTGTTAGTTGCCTGAGACACTATGCTGTAGCAGGGAACTGCTCTGAGGGGCTGAGATGGAAAGAAGGCGGTCTAAAGGAGGATGCATGTTACTAAGGTAGCTCATGCTAGGATGCTAACATAATGCTGCCGGCAGTGACAGGTGCTAGTGAGAGGTGCTAGTTAAAGAAGCTAATTAAGAAATGCTAGTTAAAAATGCTATATCGAGATTTTAGTGAGAGATACTAGTTTATAAATGCCAATTAGCTAGATTAGCTAGAGATGCTAGTTAAAGATGCTAGTTAGAAAGGCTAGTTGGAGATGCTAGACTTGCTGTATGCAGTAATCCTGTGTGCATACACTAGATCAATTCAGAGGCGAGTAGCGGACCCCTGTGCATCCCTCTTTACCCCATCTCCTCTCCTCCCAGTCATCAACCCAGAGACTGCAATGAGCTCATCCTCCTCCGCTCCCCTCTCCTCCCCTCCCTCCCCTTTCCTCCCCATGCTCTATCTTAGCACACCTTCTGCACACAGACGACACTCTCTCCCGTCCTCTCTCGCTCTGTCTAGCACCGTTTTCCTTCTACAAACATTATTTTCTCTTTCGTTTCATGTGTCCCCTTTTTCAGAACAGTTTTATGTCTCACTGTGAAGATATCTAGAAGCTTTTTACGGTGGTTCCCTCTTCCCCCCTTTCCTCTCTGCACCCATTCATTTAGCCTTGAATCCCACCTTATCTCCTGCGTCTGTCATGCACAGTGTTCTCTCCATCATTGTCTTCCTAACTGTCCTCCCCCCTCCTCTTCCTCCTCTCTCTTCTCTACAGACCACACCCTGACTGACATGTCTCCTCCACTCTCCTCGTCTTTTCTTCCATTTCTTCTTCCCACACTTTTGTTTTGCTTCCTTTTCCTTTATTTCGTCGTTCGCTCCCTTCTCTCGTTCCCTTGCAGAATGTTTTGCTGAATAAGGGAGCATCCCTGTCCTTGCACCGATATGCATACCGTACACACATCCATTTACTCAACATCTGTCTGTGTAGCCAACACACACACCTTGTACCCAGTGGTGCAAACAATGCATTCTTTGTAGAATAAAACAATGATAATTGTGCCAACCCAATGACACATCCACATGTGTGTGACCTGTGTGTCATTTAGGCGTGGTTCACCTCTCTGAGACTGAGATCCCACACATGCACACACCCTCAACCTGGCCCCCTCCCCCATCACTTGCCCTCGACTATTCTAGTTGCGTGGTTTGTTATGACAATTCAAACAAATTGAGTAGCTTCATCTGTGAAGAACACCATAATATAATTCTATGAATCACAGTTAAATCCAGTGCTTTTGCCGGTCCTGAGGGCAGCCTTTTTCTGTGTCCCACAGGCACAAGGGTTTGATAAATGAAGGCTGTCTGGGAGTCTGGCCGGTACCTCCACACGGATCTTATATCCCTTGGGTTGGTTTGTGTGAGTGTGAGTGTGAGTGTGAGTCAGAGAGAGAGAGAGAGAGAGAGAGAGAGAGAGAGAGAGAAATGTGTGTCATCTGTTGTTTATCTCTATGGATGATTAGGATGATAATAATAATAATAATAATAATACTGTAAGCAATTTGTGTAACATTATATTATTGTGGGTGTGGAAGAGAGAGGGAGGGAGGGAGGGCAAGAGAGAGAGAGAGAGAGAGAGAGAGAGAATAAGAGAGGGGGAGGGGAAAGCCAGAGAGAGAGCAAGAGAGGGAGTGAGGGAGAGAGAGATAGGGGAGAGAGAAGGGAGAAGGAGAAATTGAGAAGGGAGAGAAAGAGAGTGAGAGAATACAATGCCACCATTACTTTAAAATACAGGACACACATACTTGACATTTGACTTGCTAAGAAGAGATATATGTGTGTGTCCTTTTAGAGTATCCAAAGAGGTCAGTCTGTGTTTAAATCACAGAGGATCCGAGCTACGTATAGTAGTCTGAGGCAGGTACCATTCTCTCTACAGAGACCAGATGATAAAGCAGGGCTATATACCGGCATCATGTGATTATCTTTGTGAAACAGAGCATGCAGGCTGGTGTGCAAACAGGATGTGAGGTTTGCACTTCCTGTCAAAAGCAGAGCAAAGGGTTAACGCCAGAGAGAAAGCAACCCTCAGGGAAGTTGCCAGTTTCTGAGAAATGTCAGAGTTTCACCTCGGAAATGCCACCCAGTAACTATGACAGGCCTGGGAGGTGTGTGATTGGCGCAGTGATCTTCCAGGACCTGCTGGTGACAGCCGCCACCCTCAGCATTCCAGACACAGGTGGCCACAGGGCACAAGTCTGGGATCATAGGCACATAGAAGCAGTCTCCGCCATGCACACACATATACACACACTCACACACATAAACAACATGTTCTCACTCACTCTTTCTAACACACACACACATCCCAATAAAAACAAGCACACACACACCATTACAACACAAGAAAAGCACACCTCTCTCCAGACAGTTAGAATGTTGTTTGAGAACCTTTACTGTAGAATATGACATATGTACAGTGTACAGAGTGTCTCTGTCTTATATTACATAGGCCCAGTCTGGCACTACCATAATCTGGTCAATAATGTAGCTCAGGAAGGCATACATAACCTGTAGCTCCGGGCTTAGTTTCACACACACACACACACACAGTAGATACACTAGGCCCGTGTCTATAAGCTGAGGCTAATGGTTTTGTGCCAGCCCATGGGATTTGCAACATTCATCTTTGTGTAGAATACCAGACTCATTTGATAAGCACTCATCCATCCCAGGGATTTACTCGCACACAGCACGTATGAATAACATGAATTGTTCGCCTTCATCAATCACAGTCAGTGTTCCCGAGCATCAGAGATTATCTGGGAAATTCAGAATACATCAGAACTAATGTGACAGATAGACACTCCTATATCTTTACACATGAGGGCAAAGACACCTGCATACATACACACACACATGCGCGCGCACACACACACACACACACATTGATAAAGAGGAAGCCATTCTGACAGAGGAAGTGGTGAGATGTGGCATTTTGCAATAGGTTTAAGGAAACAACTGCTGCTGCAAACTATCAATGATTACCCAAGACCTTCCCTCAAATCTCTCCAGGCTCACTAGTCAGATTTCCATGGACCACTATTTTATATAAATGTTCCTTATTCCTACAGCCTTAATATCAGACAGACAACTTACTACTATAGGTTTCAGTTCCAACTCTAGTTTGAACTACCCTGACTCTACCATGTTTATCAAGCAGCTATATATTAGAATCAGGTGCAGTAGATCAGCTGGCGCAAATACCAGAAGAAATGACAGGGCTCATAAGCCCTCTTTTGTGTCAAGAACAATAGATACACTTTCGTTTCCTTACTAGTGAGTGAGCAACATAGTCTCACATGTGTAATAAATGGTCACATGAAGATACACGACAAATGTCACCGTGTTAACTTATAAAACAACGAGTAAAGTGAACACTCCTGGTGTTCAATTAACAAAACCAGTTAAATTAAATAGACCCTCGGGGTTTGGAGGACTAGACTACGATAGATCACTTGCTTTAGATTCATGGTTCATGGTTCGAGCCTCACAAAAAAAATGTTTTTCTATATTTTCGACAATTTTGAAGCATCGGGCCTATATTCTAAAAACGTAGAGCTAATCAATACGCACACTGAGCCACTCCCAATTACCGCCTGATTAATCATGCAATGACCCCCATACTTGCACTGTTGATATCAACATTATCGCGCGGATGCATGCATAATCGTAGAAGAAAATGTAGATTTCGTCATATTTAAATGATTACCTTTCCTGATTCGAGTCAGATGGTAGCCCAGAAACTTTTTTCGTCTGAAGGAGATCAACTTCTTCTGCGACTCACACACAGCAGAGGAAGTGATTCGAATACCACTTTTTTTGGCCAGTAAGTCAGCACCCTGGATGACACGAGTTCACTCGTATCCGTTTTGTCATACTGATGTCTTCACATTTCTCGTGGCACAGGAGTTGGGTATTGCACGGTAGACATGAAATGCCCTGGGCTTATGTACATCTTTGCTGTTTAACTTGCATAACTCAGGGCAACTGAGGACAACACTTTTAGTACAATATTAGAGATAAAAAATGATCACATAGATATTCATAGGATTTTCAGGTACAGTATAGAAATGTATATTTATGTAAACATATTCAACCTTTTGAAATTTAAAGTATAAAGTCTTACTAACAGTTAACTATTTATAATTAAGGTTAACATCCAACTGTGTCCAAGGATGATGGTCTCACTTGACTATTGCTGCTACCTAGTGGAAGGAGTAGAAGAGGGTCAAACAGGGAGACAGAATGCAATTCGACATAAAATCGTCACAGTGCTCTATATCACACAAACACACACACGTACACACACACACACACACACACACACACACACACACACACACACACACACATACACACACAAATACACAGCTGTCTGCATGGACCCACATTCAGGTATCAGGTTTCAATACCTATACTATCACAAGCAGTGCTCGCTCCATGTAAAGTGAGCGTACGCCCCCAAAAGGTCCAGGCAGTACAGTGTTCCATTCCTGTGGTTGCAGACCAGACAACAAGAAGACAAGACCAGCAGAGGTAGACATGTCTACCTCATGTGCTGTTTCTATAACCTGACATGTGACACACGGCTGGGCACCACATGACAGGCGGAGAAAGACAGAAACAATGTGTGTGCATGTGCAATTCTCTTTTTCTGTTTGAGGTATTACGCTGTGAGTGAATTGAACCCTCCTTTAATGCCAGGCTTTAGCTCTGCGGACGTCATATGCTGCATCATCTCTCACTCGTGGGAAATAACAATCTGTGACTTTATTACTAAGACACTGAGAATATGACAACATGTTTACCTGGTTCATATGTTATCTAAGCCCCGGCTCACTTCCACGAAACTCCAGAATGTTCTTCCTCTCTAAACTCTCCAATGAATTAGACAAAGCACCATTACTGTTACAGATCCAATTGAATTGGATTTGAATAGCCCTTTTTACAAGCACAGTCACAGAGGACTTCACAGATGCCCACAGATCAGCACCTTTAACTAACTTAAACCCTCATAGAATCCAGACAATATGTTCTCTGTGCTGGGCAGATGGGAGTAGTATTGAGCATGTTGTGGATATAGGCTTGTTTACTGGGTCAGACTGGCCCATCTCATTAGCAGGAATCCTGGCTAATGGTCATATTTTTTGAGATGACAATGTCACTTAACAAGCTGCTTATCAGCCTGAGCATCTGGCCGCCTGCATGATTAACTAATGGAGGTGGAGATGTAAGTGAGTAGATTGCACACCTGAGATATTAATTAGAGTGTGTGTGCATGTGTATGTGTGTATGTGCGTGAGTATGTATGTATGTTAGTGTGTTCAACTAAGATTTATTTTAGTTTATTATTAGTTTAAGGTTATTCCCCCCCCCCAGGAATAACCTTTCATTATTGTCAGTCAGTAATTAGGATAACAGTCATGGATGAAGGAGACCATTATATTGGGAATGAGGTGTGTGTATCATGTTTATGTCTGCTACAGACATTTGTGGTCAACCTGGGTCAATCAATTTCCTTCCATCTCCACCTGTGTACACATGTGTACAGCATACACAGACATGCAAACACACACACACACACCCAGAGTCTGCCATCGACGGTGGCTTGTGAACGAAAGACCATCGCCTGCATTTTTGGAATCCTGACAGGGATAAACTACAAACTGATTGGAGGATCCTCCATCTCAATCTGTTAGACAATGGCATTATCGTGATGGTGACGACAGTCGGGCCAGGCTGGGTGGGGTATTTAGGTCTCGGAAAATCCTAACCCCTTAGAGAAGAAGAGCGGGAAGACGAGGAATGAACAACAGAAAGAAGGATCTGAAACATCTGATCGACGAGATCCACAGAAGGAGAGAGGGGAGACAGCCTCTGAAGAAAAAGCCTCAGGAAACACACACAGAACAGAGCTCTTCTCCTGTCCAAGTTGAAGGAGACAGGCGACTCCTCTACCCCAGACGACACAGCGTCTCTCCAGGCACAGAGAGAGCGAGACGAGGACTCCTTCAGGTTCAGGCTGAGAGACCAGGACTCCCCAGATCTTCAGGTTCAGACTGAGAGACCAGGACTCCCCAGATCTTCAGGTTCAGACTGAGAGACCAGGACTCCCCAGATCTTCAGGTTCAGACTGAGAGACCAGGACTCCCCAGATCTTCAGGTTCAGACTAAGAGACCAGGACTCCCCAGATCTTCAGGTTCAGACTGAGAGACCAGGACTCCCCAGATCTTCAGGTTCAAACTGAGAGACCAGGACTCCCCAGATCTTCAGGTTCAGACTGAGAGACCAGGACTCCCCAGATCTTTAGGTTCAGACTGAGAAACTTCCCCAGAGATGAATTCTTCCAGCAGCAGCATCAGTCTGAGTGACGGGCACCTTGCCCCCACCAGGGTGACCGGCCCCACCACCCCCAGGAAAGGACCCCCCAAGTTCAAGCAGAGGACGACCCGCCAGTTCAAGAGCAAGCCCCCCAAGAAAGGGGTCAAGAGGTAAGGGTTTTGTTTTTATGGTCATGTTAGAAGTATTTTTTTTATGATTCACTTGACAACAGGGGATTGGAAGTGAAACTGGATTGGGGTGCTGGGACATTGTATTTATTTAGCAGACGCTTTCATCCTAGGAATGCAAATCATGCATGTAGAAACTGAAAATTTACAGATCAGATTTGTATGGTTCAGTATTTCGATGGTTAGAGTCAAGGGATGGTCTCTATTTTACAGTGCAGATACACACATGAGGATACAACAAACTATCGTTTCCATGTTGCTGCTTATGATCCTTTCATACTGTTTACAGTTTTGGAGATGACATCCCAGGAATGGAGGGCCTGGGCACTGGTGAGTGGATCTGTCACACTCTGAGCTGTAGACCTCCTACACATGCAATTTACAATATCAATACTATCAATGGAAATACTGACAACAAAACAGATGTCAAGATGAGTGAAGCTATGTCAAAATGACCAAAGAACCAGTGTTGAACTGTTTTTAACTGGATCAACAAGCTATTTCTGATGATCCACCTCCTGTTCTGCCTCCAGATTTCACAGTGGTGTGTCCATGGGAAGCCTTCAGCCACCTGGAGCTCCACGAGCTGGCCCAGTTTGGCATCATCTGAGCCCCCAGAACCTGAGCTGAAACCTGGACCCAGACCCAGAGTTCCAGCCTGGAGCCCTTCTGGACCTCACCCAGTCCAGAGCTCATCTAGCCTCCGTCACTCTCCACTGTGGACTGAGAGACAGACCCGCGTAGTCCTGGGTTTGAAAACCAAACTTCTTCTTCACACATCTTTGTCTGGTTGCTGATCTGCAAGTCTAATCGCTTGTAGCACAGAGGCTGTGCGGGTTAAGAGGATGAGCTTTTGGAGGCTGTGATGAGTTTAAAGGTGTAAGCCATGTAGATGCATTTAACCTTATTACTTTGGTCTGTAATGTAATTACATCTGAGGGAGTGTCCTGGTTATGAAGCAGTGTTTCTCTTGACGTTTGCAACAAAATGTTTATCGTTTCTGTAAACCAGTAAGGTGCCGCTGTCAGACTTTTTTTTGCCTGTTAACTTCTGCTCCTTTTTCTTTATATGGTCTATTCTGTTTTATTGAACCATGTATCTACAACCTCTGTATTATTGTGCTTCTTTATACTTTTGAGTAAAGCTGTTTATTCATATTTATAATCAATGTAAGATGTCTTCATTAAATATTTATCTTATGCTCAGTGTCCTTTTGGTCTCTCTGAGGTAATGTCAGGAAACAGAAAGAAGGAAATGTAAAATAAGTGATCGTTAATACTTGAACTTGAAACTTTATTAGTTCACAAAATGGTCATCAAAATGGTTATAAAATACAGCATAATCCATATTTAACATCTATAACTGTACAAACAAAAGAGACAAAGACAAATCATGGACACTGCATTGGTGACTTCTGAGAGGGGCACACGGTGGAGGAAACAATCAAAGAAAAGAATACTTGAAATGTAATAACAAAAAAACAGCAATGTCTACGTGATAATTACTCCAAACTTGAATAAAACGAACTTGAACTAATTCGAATGTGTTTTTACAATAAACCAGATGACAGTAGTTATCTACTCAGACCATATCCAAAACCACTGACATGGCAAGTCAGACTCCAATCAGTGACGTTAACATTACATCACTGTTGTTAGAAAGTACACAGTTCTTAATTCAGGCATTCACATTTTAAATTAAAAACATGGTGGAAATTTACATTCATTTTGCCATTATCGTGGATGGGACCATCATAGAGATTGTTCAAATAAAAACACGTGTTTCTTCATCAGTAGCATGTAAAAGTGCATCGTAAATAAAAAATGGACTCTGTACCAACTCACTTTTATACACACTGAATCGCATAGCATGTACCTTCAACAAGTCATTTTAGCACACGAAAAAAGATTATAGCAGTGATTTAAATACCTACAGCTACGGGTAGAGAGAGTTCAGTAAACAGGATCCTGGAAGATCCTAACTCTTAGTCCACTAATGTGTGTGTCACTAATATTCATGTTTGACTCCATTGACAGCAATGGAACTGCCCACAACATGTCACAGGCACCCTCTTGTGGCCACACCTAATTACTACAGTCCACTACAGCTTAAGGCGAGAAACGACTGGAATCCACTTGTATGGTTCCCAATCTGACAGAGCTCAACAGAATCCCGATGGGCTCCCTGAGTGACACTGGTCAACCCGATGGGATCCCTGGGACACTGGTCACCCGATGGGATCCCTGTGTGACACTGGTCTGACTGAGTGTCGATCATCTGACAGGAAAAGGGACACACAGGTCCTTCCTTCCAACTATCTAGCTACTTTAAAACAAACTATAATAAATACATTTTCACACAGTGCAAAAATAAAAGAAGTAAGATGTTGTGTCACTCCAGGCCTCCTGTCCAGTCCAGGTGGAAGCCAGGAGGAGTTTTCCTCTGCGTTGGGTTCTTTAGGTAATGCATAGTTCATCAGCAACTTCCAATTAATAACCTGTTCTCAGAGGATACAATTATTTTCTCGCTGTACATTTTTTTTGGCAAATATGTTTTGAAACACAAATATTTCTGTGTGACGCCTACAGCACATATCCTAGAAGGAAACGAGAGTCCTTCAGTCTCAAACCCAAATGGACACAGAGACAAACCATCTGCATGATCCGAGGCAGGCACCATGACACAATGGAAGCTGTTACTGTGGAGCTGTAGACCGTAACACAATGTCTGACTGACTGTTTTGGCATCGTTGGCTGACAGTGACCCCCTGACCCAGCTTCCTGAAGTATCGGAGTGCATAGCTGGCGAGGTTGCAAGGGTAGCTAGGCAACAGGTGACCAGTGCAGTTTCAGGGTCTGCAAGTGAATATTTGTAATGTATATGTGTGTGTGTGTGTGTGCGTGCGTGCATTTGTGGGTGTGTCCATCATGTCTGTGCCAGCTGCATCTCCTCCAGACCATGCTTGCCGAGGTGGTACCGTGCCAAGTCTTTGCGTGTCACCAGCCCGACCACCTTCACACAGTACAGAGACACATTAGGTCGCTTCACAATTCAAAATCAATGATGTCACACACCCCAAACCCAGGAAGGATCGCGACATCACTCACCCTGTTCTCGTGGTCTACGACCGCCAGGTGTCTGAGGCCCAGAGCTCTGAACAGCTTGAACACACGAGGGAGAGACGTCTCCTACAGAGAACATCAATGTCACAGTGAGCGCCAGATAATCATGTGTGTGTGTGTGAGTGTCTTTGTGTGTGTTGATCTGTCGGTGTATCTTTGAGAGTGTGGGTGTGTGTGTGAACATGTGTGTGTGTACCTTTGAGAGAGTGTGTGTGTGGGTGTGTGTGTGTGTGAGAACATGTGTATCTGAGAGCGTGGGTGTACCTCAGGTACAGTGTAGGGTGTGGGGTTCATGAACTCGGTGAGGTCCATCATGCACTCGCGCTCGTCCTGGGACACGTGGATGCTCTGGATGGGGGGGGAAGCGGGGGTAGGCGTCCCGGAAGTCCTTCAGCTGCAGCTTCCTCTGGGTCAGCCTGGAGCGCGCCAGCTCCACAAACACCTGACACACACAGGGAACGTTACTCACACATTTGATCACTTTATGAATGGGACATAATGTACACACACACCGTGTGTTATACAGACACACACAGACACACACACACCTTGTGTTTGAGAAGGACGATGAGTTGAGAACGAAGGATGAGTCCACAGATCTTCCCAGACTGAGAAAAGAGGAGGGGAACGGGATGAGTGAAGGAGAGAGAACCAATGGGGAACATTGTTTTTGGCAACCTGCTGCCAAGTGATCCCATCACAGGCTCATGCTGAAGACAGAGGTTGAGGTTTCCATACCTCTTCGCTTGCAGCAAGACGCACGACAACCGGGAAGCCATTGTGATTGGTTGATGTGTTGCTGAGGACATCAACAATGGTCCCAACCTTTTCAATTTTGTTAAAATAGGTGACTGGGGAACTCATCACCTCTCTGAGAGAAACAGAGGCAGAGAGATAAAGACGGAAAGATCAATACTCAATATTGTACAGTACAAAGCTAGCTATGGCTTCATGGTAGAATTGGGGTTAGCCAATCAGAAAAGCGCATACCTGGCCGTTAGCCAATGAGAGGTTGCGGGGGCATCCCAATGCAGAAAAGGAACACTCCCTAGCTTGATGTGGATATCATACAGACCCTGCAGGACACAGACACATGTCACAAACAGGCCCCAACACTATAGGTCACCGAGGGGATTCAGAAGACAAGCTTTTCTGGAGTGTCCACTCATTTATTCTAGAACGATGACGAATCTTATGAAGCCCTAACATGAACTAACCCCATTGGAAGGCCATAGGGTTAGGATTAGGCTTAAGGTCTCACCTCTATGAAGTAGTCTCCAACGATCTTTGCCGTCATGAGCACAAGCATGATGGGAAGGCCGTAGGTGACGTTCCCTGTGGCCTCCACCATGATGACAGTCAGACTGAGGGTCATTCTGACGATGCCCCCTAAAGACGGAAGCGGGACATGACATGTCGACGTTAGTATGAAGCCAACTATTTCAAGTAGGTGCATTTCATGAAGACACCTACGGGTGTCCCAGTGTGACCAAGATGGTCAGTCTAGATGGTGACCCTAGTGTCCGTCACTCACCCAGCTGGGCAGCAGCTCCAATCAGGGCGTATTTGCCAGGGTCAGCCCAGATCTGAGAACACAGAGAGAGTTACAGACAGAATACAGAGAGAGTTACAGACAGAATACAGAGAGATCACAGACAGAACACATAGTTACAGACAGAATACAGAGAGAGTTACAGACAGAATACAGAGAGATCACAGACAGAACACAAGTTACAGACAGAATACAGAGAGTTACAGACAGAATACAGAGAGTCACAGACAGAATACAGAGTCACAGACAGAATACAGAGAGAGTCACAGACAGAATACAGAGAGTCACAGACAGAATACAGAGAGAGTCACAGACAGAATACAGAGTCACAGAGTCACAGACAGAATACAGAGTCACAGACAGAATACAGAGAGAGTCACAGACAGAATACAGAGAGAGTCACAGACAGAAGAATACAGAGTCACAAACTAAATACAGAGAGATCACAAACAGAATACAGAGAGTCACAGACAGAATACAGAGAGATCACAAACTAAATACAGAGAGAGTCACAGACAGAATACAGAGAGTCACAGACAGAATACAGAGAGATCACAAACAGAATACAGAGAGAGTCACAGACAGAATACAGAGAGTCACAGACAGAATACAGAGAGATCACAAACAGAATACAGAGAGAGTCACAGACAGAATACAGAGAGTTACAGACAGAATACAGAGAGATCACAAACAGAATACAGAGAGAGTCACAGACAGAATACAGAGAGTTACAGACAGAATACAGAGAGATCACAAACAGAATACAGAGAGTGAACCCAGGGCTGGAGTGAGGAAATGTGCTCCAGGCTGTGGGAATCCAGGTCAGACCGGGAGCATGCCCAGATTACAGGAACTGAGAAGATTTGACCAGGCCACACAAAGGGCTTTCACCACAGCAAGGGAATCTGAACTCAAGAGTTCTAAACACACACACACACACCCTACATGCACCCTGTGTGTGTGCGTAGGGTGTCATTGTGTGTGTGAGGAGATAGAGGAGCAGGCCAAAGATAAAGTGGGAGATGGAGGCAGAGGGAGTTTGGCAATAGACTACACTCGGGTTACACAAACAAAGATAACACACCTAACAGTCTCAAAACACATTTAGTCATTTAGCAGACGCTCTTATCCAGACACATACAAAGAAATACACACACACACACACACAACACACCTAGTGTCACACAGAGGTGCACACACACACACACACACTCACAGAGCCGGTGGCGGTGATGGAGGCCAGCAGGATCCCGAAGAGCCTTCCCCAGGCGGCTCCGATGAGGAGGGCGGGGATGAACACCCCGGCAGACACGGTCAGACCGTAGGTCCAGCAGGCCAGGAAGAAGTAGGTCCCCGTGAACATGCTCAGGGTCAGAGGGTTGTAGGTCCCTTGGAGAGAGGGGAGAGAGGGGACGAGGGAGAGAAGGGGACAGAGCGAGAGAGGTAGAAAGAGAGAGAGAGGGAAATGTGGAAAGAGAGAGAGATATGGAGTTTGTTAATTCTAAGTCCAACTACTCTGGGCGGGGAGGGGGTGTACATACACAGATGAATGCAGACATGTGCACACACACACACACGCTTACCTGCGGGGTTGTGGAAAAGGCTGCGCACACTCCTCTCAGGTGTGTTGAAGAAGGCTGTCGCCATGGAATTGTATTCCCCATCGTCACAGAACAGCTAGAGAGAGGGGGCATGGCAGAGGAGGGGAATACATCAAGAGAGAGAGAGGAGGATTCCAACTATTCACACGAGGAGTGGGAGTGTGTGTCTACCTGCAGTGGGTACTCCTCGGACTGGTCTGGTCCCAGAGGCTGGCAGTCGTTTGAGGTGTAGATCATGACAAACGACACTGCTGCTGTAACCGCGGCAACCAGCATGGCCTCTATTACCTGGAGGCAGGGCCGGTGCACATACCTGTCACGACACACACACACACACACACACACAGAGATTCCTTGAATGTGAGGGAAACACTAGAGGAGTAAAAGACTATGGAGTTGTTTCAGGACAGGTCCACACTGGGAATATCTCCCAGTCTTAACCACCACTCTGTGCCAAAAACCAGAAACTATTTATAAAGTCTCCATGATCAACAACAACTAGGGGACAGGAAGTATCCCTGATCAAGATCCAGTTCATCAGAATTGAGTCTCCACCCACCCCAGCTAAAGAAAACACATTTCATACAGTGGCTATAATTAGTACACATGTCTGTCAGAAACAAAAGAGACTGAAAGGAAATACAGGGTGTGTTACTGACTATATTTCCTCATTCTGAAGCCATGCCTGTTGGTACGACAACAAGAAAGCAACAGTGAAAACAGCATTGTCAGGTTTGTTATCATCATCTAAAGGTATCAAGGTAGCTGATGACAGCAAGCCTGCGGCTAGCCCTGTGGCTAGCCCTGTGGCTCCTGACGCACTTAGCATTGGTGGCTAACTGGTCAGAACACATACCTGATCCTGAAGATGGTCAGCCAGTAGTTGAGGAAGTTAAATAGTGCTCCTAGCAATCCACCTGGGAAACAACAGATAGATCACAATGTGTTCTATAAGTCTACTGGACAGCTGAAGGCAACAAGCAACACAAAGAATGAAAAACTGCAGTTTTACCTATGGCTCCCATGATGATGAAGAGGGGGATCTCATAGAGGTTGTAGGCTACGCTCTGTCACAGACAGGAACACACACTCAGATGGAGTAGAAACACAAAAGAAAAAGGAGTTCTACAGGAAGTGTGTGTGCGCGTGTGTGTGCGCGTGTCACTCTCACATCACTCTCAAAGCGTCCGAAGTTGATGAGGCCAGGGCTGGAGAGGTCTCCGGGTTTCTTATGGTAGATGCTCAGGAAGAAGTTCAGAGTGAAGGTGGAGATCATGGAGGCAAAAAACTGGACGAGAGGAGGCAAACATTTACCATCACAAACAATGCTCGATCTCCCCACTCCCCTGTGCTCTACTCCTGAATATTCTTCCTCCAGCTTCATTCCTCCATGTCTCCTCACTATCCTCCATGTCTCCTCACTATCCTCCTGTCTCCTAACTATCCTCCATGTCTCCTCACTATCCTCCTGTCTCCTCACTATCCTCCAAGTGTCCTCACTATCCTCCATGTCTCCTCACTATCATCCATGTCTATTGTCTCCTCACTATCCTCTATGTCTATTGTCTCCTCACTATCCTCCATGTCTCCTCACTATCCTCCTGTCTCCCTCTATCCTCCATGTCTCCTCACTATCCTCCTGTCTCCTCACTATCCTCCTGTCTCCTAACTATCCTTCATGTCTCCTCACTATCCTCCATGTCTCCTCTCCACTATCCTCCTGTCTCCTAACTATCCTCCATGTCTAATGTCTACTCACTATCCTCCTGTCTACTCACTATCCTCCATGTCAGCATCTGGTTCCAGAAGGAAGCCCCCTCCTCCAGAGAAAACAGAACCCCACCTGAGAAAGAGAAGAAGATGTCGAGTGTCGTTAGTGTGTGTGTTGGCATGTGTGTGTGTGTGTTGGTATGTATGTGTGTTGGTGTGTGTGTGTGTGTTTCCTCACCCACTGGTGCTCCGAAAGCAGCAGACACTCCAGCAGCAGCTCCTGCTGATACAAAGTCCCTCTTCTCTGTGTCCCGACGGAAATACTCAAACATCTGCGCACACACACAATATATGAAAGTCAAACACACTTTGGAAAGTGTAACTCAAACACGCATGCATGCACGCACACACACACACACACACCTTGAAAGTCTTTCTTCAGAGAAGTGCTCCTGCCCTGGGAGACTCCTGCAGCCACCACAGCGCCAGAGTGAATCATGGGACCTTCCTGAGGGGATTATGGGTAACGTCAGAAACAAACACAATACACCTGGAGGGGACGTCTTTCCTGTTCATCCCAGATTCACAGACGGATGTTCACCTTTCCGACAGCGAGGCCCCCTGCTACTGAGCAGATCACCCCGAACACCTTCACCACCAGCGTCTGTGGAACGTCACACACACACACACACACACACGCGAGGCGACACGTTATCGAACCAGCACCGAGCTACATGTACCCTTTTTTTAAGCTCCAGTGACCCAGCGATCAGCGTGTGCTTACCTTCAGTCGCACCACCCGGGGAATCTTCACTCCATTGAGGTAGCATTTGATCTGAGGTATACCACTACCTGCTGCAATGGGCTGGGGGGGGAGACACAGACACACAGTATGTAGGAGACTGGTACCCTTGTTACATAGTTCCATCACTGTATACATGCAACACACCGAGTTCCTTCACACTGTGGTATGCTACCAGCAGAAACAGGAAGTCAAAACACTCAGGATCCATCACAGCGTTTTAGTGCTGCTGGTTATCTGAGGGCCCAATTAATATTTCAGTTCTAGTACGACTGACACTCACACACACAGACACAAGTCTTACCTCAAAGAAGGCAACTATAATGGCTCCCAGCATGACGATGGCTGCATTGAGAACAGCCCAGAGGATGAGGGAGATGGAGAGCCCTCCCGCCTCTGTGAACTTTTCTATGTCTGGGAAGGTCAAACGTCAAGGCCACCAATCGTGAAACAGGACACATCCCAGATGTTGTTTTGCTACAGAAATGTTTTTTTCTATTGGCCTTGCTACACATGAAGGACAAAAGTAGGGATGTAGGCTGACTATGACACAGCTCCTGTCTGTCTGCCAGTCTGTCTGACTGCCAGTCTGTCTGCCAGTCTGTCTGACTGTATGTTTGACCATCCTTCCGCCCGTCACTCTGTCTGCCTGCTGGCTGAAAACGTTGCAGATGATGATGGTTAAGAAGGATACTATCTTTGATGACTAAGTACTTGAGTCCAGCCATGTACTCTACTGCGATGTCTATGAAGCAGGCGATGAGCCCAGTGAGGAAGCCGATAAGACCACACACCACCCAGCGGCTGATCTCCAGACACTTGAAGCCCTGGGAGGGAAGAGGGAATTAGAGGGCAACCGAGCAAGAGAAAAGAGAAGTGGAAGAGAACCGTCGAACGTTGTCATTCTCCTGTTCATAATAATACAACGGACACAGCGAGCGTCCACTCACCACGTAGCTCATCCGTCTCTCCTCCTCCAGAAACAGCTGGTTCTCGCTGTTGTCGTAGTCGAGACTCTGAAACAAAATGGCGTCCCAAACATTGGTCCCAGACCATCTGAACTTAAATGTATCTGTTGCATTTCGATCATCTCAATCTGGCTCTGTAGTACCAAAAAAGACAATGAGACTAAACTACGACCCATATAATAATAGCCCTCAGTAGGAGTTTCCATACTGTACAGAGTTGTCAGGCTTTGATTACCTCATATTTGAGCGACAGCAACTTCTCATTGTGAGGGATCTCCTTGGGCCGGCTCCTCAGTGACTCCTGTTGGGGCAGGGGGATAGAGGAATGAGGCCATAACAGAGAGAAATTATCAGTGTCCATATCAACGGTCTTAATAGGTTCTCCCTCATGCCCCCTTATTACAAAGCTCATTGTCCATTTTGGGGTATGGGAGGATTACATGTTTGTATCAGTGCAAGAAAAGAAACCACTCTGGACCACTGAGATTACACTCGTGCACATGCAGCTCTTCCCTTTCAGACACACCAACCAACAGGCAAATTAAAGGAACAGATGAACAATTCCCATCAGCCCGTAGCAGAACTGAGATTAGGAAGTGGCTGTGCAGGGCATGCTGGTTGCAAAATCCCCAAATAACCCTACGAGCTGGCCCAAACTGGACCTGAGCTGGACATCATCACAGACTAAAGTAACAGTTTCCAGTCTTGTGTTCTTCGGTAGATGATTCAGATTTGCTGCTGGTTGTCTTGTTCCTCTGAAAAAGTCTTTCCACTCTAGGCTGTGCAGAACCACCTAAACATAGTTTGATATGTTACACCACACAGAGCTGTACTGTGTAGCAGGATCGTAATTAGGTCATTAATGTCCTAATCTTCTTTAGTTCTTGGTTATTGTGGTGGATTTGAAGATGTGTACAATGGGCCCGTGATTAAAGCCAGACGTGTACAGCATGACTGATCCCACATTCAGTGAATTGCAGTGAAACTGGAGTGCAGTAGTAGATTGCTTAATTATCCTCAGTTGAGTAAGTCAAATAACTCTAAATCATACTCATGGATGTAACTAGGATAAACCTCAGGGAACTTGCTCTGAGAGATTTGCAAAGAAACAACACTGAGGTCAGTTGTGGGTCTCTTGGTATGAACGGTTTTGTTTTTGTTTGTCTTTTCCTGTGTAGACTGCTGACGGGTTCTGAGGCACAGAGCCAACGAGGTCTGTACATGACCAGTGCATCTCAACCTTGGGACTTAGAGACATCTGTCCTCACCCCCGAATTTTTGCTCACATTCAGTTCTGCACACTTTGCACTGATCCATGTTCAAGGTAAACAGCGATGGTCATTCACAGACCTAAGGCTGTGTTTATCTCTGGGTGATTGATGCTGTGATTTGAGGTCCAACGTCAGTTTAATTGCATCTTCAACACAGGTCTGGTGTCACAGGGAAGGACGGAGGTAGAGAGAGAGCTGAACTTTACCTCCTCTGATGTTATCTCCTCTTCTAAATCCACCGTGCTCAGCCTCCCTACTTGAAATAAACGTCCTCCAGGAAACTATGGATCACAGATATTACACATATGCAAAAAAGGTATGTTTGTTTCCAGTTTAACATGTAGAATAACATGTTGAACAGGAAGTGTTTAACCATAATCAGAAAACAAGTTAAACATGGACTTGAAGTGTTTCACAAAAGAAGGAAGTTGGCGTTTCCACAATTCTTCAATTTTCAACACTCGCTGGCTATTGAGAAGATTCCAGTTCACCGATCTTTCACCTTTAAAAGCCTTGTGTATGGCCATCTTACCGCTACAACATTGGTACACAGAAGAGATATTCTGACAGTGCACAGGTTCATGACGTTTGCATTTGTTGTTAGCTTGCAATCATTCGCAAAAGGCTGCATGCAAGAATTGTCCCACAGTGCAATCAAATGTGTGAAGTGCAATCATCACAGCAAATCATAACTTCACGCAGGGTTCACATTGTGTAAACGTGTCATTGCAAGTTAAACGTTTGCTAACTTGCTAGATCTGCTGAGTTAGCAAGCTAGCTAGCCTACCTACCTGTCTGGTGTATCTGACGTCTTCTGAACCGTTAGCGTTAAGTAGCGGGGTCCGTTCACCGCCTCCGGTCTCGTCACCTCGACTGGACCACGACACTTTCTTCGTGATGTTGGCCATGCTTTGTTCAGATAGTTTGCAACGTTTACAATGACTGGAACAGTTTGTAAACTGTAATTCTTGCTGGTTAGCTAACTATCAGTACTCAGCTCCCCATGACTAACAAGCAAACTCGTGACGATTTCTACGGGTAGCACAATAGACCATACATTATGTAGTTCGCTAAGTAGAATCGTTTCTGCAGCTCACATCTTCGACTAAGGTTTCAGTTTCACAATTGCCCACTCCATTGACATTGATATCATTTCTGTATTATAAAACGCCTTGCTTTAAAGCCTTGTTCACGTTTCTGTGAACATGTCTATTATACAAGGTAAAGTTGGGGCAAACAAGGATTTACTCCACCGTCTATCAAAAACTTGTGAAAAAGAATAAGAAGACATTTGTCTCATTTATGATTAAGTTTATGTTGAGCCAACAACAATACATCTACCTGTCTGTACCATACTATAGTTGATAAGATACATTTTCATTAAAGATCCAATACGTCTTGAATGAACAACTTCCATTTGTCTACAGTTGGTCCTTTACATTAAGAGCATTTTTGATCAACAATGACCTAGAAAAAAAACAAGTGGTTACGGATTCAGAATCTGCATGTCTACAAGAAGTGTCGTTTTTGCTCCACCCAACACTGTTTGACACCAGCAAAGTCAGAGGGATAATTCACACACCCTGTTCCTCTCTGGGATGATGATCAGTGTTGACTGAGGCATTTCTCCATAAACATGCACATGAGAGTCTCTGAGCAAAAGTGAGTAGCATTATGTGTAGGAAGGAATATAAGGTTTGAAAAAGGACCAGATGGGACCTCAGTCTTTCAGACACAGTGTTCTAGGCACTCACATGCCACCTGCTGGACCTCTCCATGCACACCTGCTACATCCTCCAGGGTCAGCACCACCCCTCGGGGTACCCCCTTCCCTGTGGCTACCCCTGCCACCTCCCCGGGGCTTAGCACCCTGTTCCACACCACAAACCCTGCAATACGCCCCGCAAAACCCTCCTCGGGGTCAAACCCTCCCCCTACGGTATCCTGCTCCTGCCCCAGGACCACTGAACCGCCCCCGGGTACCTCGTAGCCCTTCCTGAACTTCGACCCCGTGGAGGTGAGGCGCCGGTCGGTGTAGTGCCAGAAACGTCCCTCAATGGAGGACCAGAGGAAGCAGAGGTGGTGCCAGCGGCCATCGAGGACAGCGTCCACGTGGAGTTGTCTGTAGACCGGGTCGCCCAACACAAAGTCTAGGGTGTCCCTAGGTACGGTGGCTCTGTGCCCGTAAAGGACCAGACTGTTGTCATTGTCCTCGGTGGCGTAGGAGAGCAGCGTTCCGACGTACCCCGCGTCCACGCGGAGCCAGAGACACACGGACAGCTCCGGAAGGTTGGGGAAGCTCCGTGCAAAGGTGACGTAGTTATCCGAGGATGCAGAAGGGAAGAGCAGCATGGAGTCCACGTTACAGACTGGGGAGTGAACAGGGATCGTTTAGTATGTTTACAGTTTAAGAGAAGATCTTCATCTATTACCCGTGTCCTGTTATCCACCCTGCAGAGGAAATGATTTGACTTGACTTGAATTCATTTGAATTGAATTGAAACAAAACCCATCAAATCACCAAAACACCATTTATCTTTAACCTTGCTGTCTCAGCAGAGTAAGTCTACACTATCACTACAGAGGAAAACGTTGGACCTGTGTATGTAAGCATACAACACTCTCTGATAACACATCACACAGTAGCCTCACCTTTATCGTACAGGTTGAAGGTGATGTAGCTGTAAGTTAAGATAAATGAGATCAGGTTGCAACCCTAGCTGCTCAGTTCTCAATTGTAAAGCTCACTGAAAGTTTCTGAAGCAAAGGTCAAGGCTACCAGACTGCCGACTGGCTCCCTGTCTGATTCTGATCAAAGCACACATCTGTCACTGAAATGTCTTCATCTGAAAATCTGTGCTGTTTTCTAAATGGTACATTTTAACATATGTTGGTAAAGATGTAAGTGCAACAATAGGTATCTATGATTCAAAAATGTTCCAGCCCAACATCTGCTGTTGATAAGAGACTGTTGTGTTCAACAGATGGTCTTTATTCCATTACTTCAGATCAACAAATGCTGTTTTTTTTTCTTCATACTGAAGGGCACCCTTGAGCATTAAATTGATTTCTCAGATGTGAGCATAACTCTAAGCCCTGCCTCAAAAAGTAAGTTGACAGAAGAATTTATTAACATTTCTCCATCTCTCATCTAATTTCTTTCTCTTTTCCATTCCTCTTTCTCTTTTTCTCTCTTTCTCTTTTTCGATCACTCCCTTTCTCTTTGTCCAACTCCCCTGTGATGTCGACTGACTTGTGGGTGTTATGTGAGTTATGTCCACGGGAGAGGTGAACTAGATGTCTGTTCTACTCATCTCTAAAGTAGAAGTTAGAAATTCCCAGGATAAGTGAGCTTAAAGGTTGCCCGTTCGATTTCTGGCCGTGCCAAATGACGTTGTGTCCTTGGGAAAGGCACTTAACCCTACTTGCCTCGGGGAATGTCCCTGTACTTACTGTAAGTCGCTCTGGATAAGAGCGTCTGCTAAATGACTAAATGTAAATGTAAAGTTACGTGATGTACGTAGTAGTTAAGTTAAAATCTCACCATTATCCTTTACACTACAGTTGAGACCCTGGTTGTATTAGTGGTAGTTGGCATGTGCAATAACAAGGTTGAACATACTGTTTCCCTCCTTTCTGGGTCCTTGCAGCTGGGGGATCTTGTGCCTCAGAGGAAGCTGCAGAAGATTCTGGGTGGTTGGATCTTCCCGTCTCTCCTCCTCTCCCCTTCCTTTCCCTTCTCTGTAGGCGTCCTCAGATATTTTCGTTTGTTCATTTCCTGTCCTCCTTTCCATTTCTTTGCCCTTTCTCCACTCTGACCCAAACTGTGCTACTGCCTCCTCCTTGATGAGACCATGCTTGGGGCTCTGCCTTCCTGTCTCGTGCTTCCCTTTCCCCTCCCTATGGCTGGGGCGCTGGCTAGGTTGAGGGGGTGGAGGCGGAATTCTAGTCCTCATTCTTTCTCTTGGGTACTTATGGGTTGAGGCTGGTCAGTTGTGGAATTAGCCTGGGGATGGAGATTGGAATGAAGATGAGGCTTGAGGCTAGACTGAGGCTGGGTTCGGGAATGGTTATTTAAGTTGTACTGGGGGTTTAAGTGAGGTGGGGTGTGTTTGGGCTGCAGATGAGTCCCTGTCCCGACCCTATCTCTTCTGGAGGTTTGGACCCTGGGTGCTGGGTCCTCTGGGCTGATGGGGTCCCCTGTCCTCCCAGACACTCTGACAGATACACCATTCCCTTGAACGATCTCCCCAAGTCTCCGCTCCAGCTGTCTCATCTGAACGTCCTTCTCCCCTGAGGACAGCTGCAGATCCCTCAAGCCGACCATGAGCTCCTCCTGCTGGGCCTCGATGGAGCTGAGTCTCCCCTCCTGGTTTTGGAGCTCCATGGTGAAGTTGGAGGCAGTATTCCCCTGCCCCTGCTTCTGTCTCTGGGCCTGCCTGCCGCTGTCTCTCAGGCTCCTCTCCAGGGACGCCAGCCAGCCCTCAATCCGCCTGCTCTTCTTCTGTGTCTTCCTGCAGGAGTCCCTGTGCCCAGTGAAATATGTTACAAGATGACAAACATTAGTATAGCACAGTATTTACATAATTTTCAACCTTTACTTGTATTGACATATGATATATATAATTGGATATTAACACTTTTTTCTATCAAATGCTGTCCAAGTCTTTGAAATGGCATTAGATCACAGGAGTGTTGGTGACTTACATTTACATTGAGTCATTTTAGCAGGCGCTCTTATCCAGAGCGACTTACAGTAAGTACAGTGACATTCCCCCTGAGGCAAATAGGGTGAAATGCCTTGCCCAAGGACACAACGTCATTTGCATGGCAGAGAATCGAACCGGCAACCTTCTGATCAATAGCCCGATTCCCTAACAGCTCAGCCAACTGACATCACACCCTGATGTTCAGTAGTGTATTAATAGTTGTTCTACTGTTTGTTGTGTAATGCCCATGGCTCCCTCCTACCTGAGAGAGTCCATCTCCTGGGTGGTGGTTTCTCTGAGGTGGTTCAGGTCCTGGGAGAGGCTGTGGTACTGGTCTGTTAGTGTCTGCAGCCGGGCCTCCAGACTGGAGGACACGTTGTGCCGCCGGTTCAAAGTCTCCAAATGGGTCAGAGTCTTCTCCTGGAAACGCTGGAACTGAGAGACCAGATGTTTATCCATTTTGAATGTTCACGGTAGTAAGATCTTTTAGAATACCTATGTCCATGCATGTGCATACACACACACACACACAACACAGCTGACCTGTTCGTCAATCCGTTGGAGGCGTTGGTAGACGGGTGTCCTGTGTTCAGGTTGGGCTGCCCCTGGGTTGAGCTGGAGCTGGACCAGCAGCAGAACCAGGAGCCGGTGTCCACAGCTAGGTCTGAAGCTGGGCATGGTGCAGTGTGATTGTCTTGTGTGGTAAACAAGGCTGACCAAGTTGCACTGGAAAAAGAGGAGTAGCTGTGGGATCGGGCTGTTTAGTCCTTGTGATGGTCTACAGCTGTATGAACACACACACACACACGTCCTCGCTTGTTAGTTTCCGCAGTACATCAACGTCAAGCAGGCAGGAAGATTACTTTAACAGAGCTTTCTCTCTTTCTAACTTTATCTTGCTCTCGCTCTCTTGCTCTCACTCTCTCCCTCTCTCTCTCTCTCTCTCTTCTCTCTCTCTCTCTCTCTCTCTCTCTCTCTCACTCTCTTTCTCTCTCTCTCTCTCTCTCTCTCTCTCTCTCTCTCGCTCTCTCTCTCTAAATCACACACCCTGAGCCCATGTGTATATAAATCTCTATCTTTTTAAATTTGACAAAACAAATACTTGAGTTTCATGCTCTTTCATGTTACAGTGAAGCACTCCGGATGTCGTAGCAGATGTCATGTTTTGTGCTCTCCAAACAGCATACCATAAATACCATCCTGTTGTCTGAGAAACCTAGTAACTGTTTCTCTTATGTTGTAAGGTGTGGTTGTAAGAAGTAGTTTGACTGTGTGGTTCTAGGATGTGTCCTGAGAACCCTGTGATTCAGCTCTCTGGAAGGCTACAGCCATCAGGTTGGTCCACTTCTACTGCCTTGCATTGTGATTGGTCACAATAAACACCATGCAGAGCACAATGCTCTCTCATAACAATATACTTACAAGTGGAAACTATTAAACCCTTTGCATATAGTACTGCAGTATCGATAGCAAAAACAGACATTCATTAGCTTGTACTAGTATGAGAAAGGAAATCAAGTAGCTTGCACTAGTATTAAAAAGCTATCAGAATTTACCCTAAGCAGTGCACCTGTCGTACAAGAGAACCATTTTGAGTGTTTCATGACTCAGACAGAAAGCAGCAACTGATTAATTGATCTGTGTGTGTGTGTGTGTGTTTCAGTCTCGGTTCCAGAGCAAATCGTATAGGCGGGTATTTGATTTAATGCCTTTAAAGCAAATAAACATATTTTGGATTGTCTGTGGTTTATAGCATGGTTCATATTTGGCCTGATGAGAACCGGTGTCAAATGAACTGGTCTGTCTCATGACTTGGCACCTTTATACCCATGATCCAGACACTATTATTATCTCTCTAATAACCCCACCCCTCTTACTATAAGAGTTTAAAGTCATACTGGACTAATCATCTAGAAAATATGTTGACAAAACCTTCACCACGCTCAAGCATTTCAACACACAAACACACCCATACTTTAATGTGCATGCACTCACACATACGCACACACCGCACACGCACACGCACACACGCACACGCACAACACGCACACCACGCACACGCACAAACACGCACACGCACAAACACGCATACGCACACACACACACACACACACACACACACACACACACACACACACACACACCTACTGGTGAAACACGTATAGGTAATGTTTGGTCCCAGGAATGTTGTTCATCAGGCCTTTTCACGCACATACCCATGAGCACACACACACATATCTCAAATATTTTCACCTCACCCCTATGAATTCATACACGCCAACACCTTCCTCTACCTGAAAGCCCCACCCTGTTCTGCACCCTCTCAGTCGGGGTTATGTAGATGGAGGGGCTATACCAGGAGGATCTGTCCATTTCGACAGGGTAGTTAGGAGGGAATGTAAGTAAGAAGAACAGGTTATTATCAAAGTAAGAAGAAACTACACCTCCTAAATGCTATAGCACAATCCCCCCCCCCTCCCTTACATAAAACAGAAACAAAGAACAAAGGCTAAATACTTTTCACTGTGTCATCTAGACATCATGAATCACCTACAGTGGGGCCTGGCAGAGGGAGGTGTGGCCTGATAAAGAGATGCTCAGGTAGGACTGGATGAACTCCCATTATATCAGCACACTGCATCTGCAGCAGGACTATCGACTTCATATTTTTCTCATCACTTGAACCAGGTAAGTCCTTGTAGTTTCCTCTTTTGATTTTGAACGGAACTGTTCTGGTTTCAAACACTTTTTACAAGGTTGCATCTTCAAGCTCTCAATATGTAGACTATGCTAATACAAAGAAGTGAAAGAAGAGGGCAAGTTAATTGAAATGAAAAACAAAGTTGATGGGTGGAAAAGTGAGCATTACAGGTGTGTTTGTGTGTGTGTTTGTGTCTTGTTGGTTTTTAGAGTTTTTAGGTAGGGAGGGCCCGATGACAAACGTGTGTGTTAGCTGTAAATCTGGAAATGTCGTGTCAGACATGTTATGTTACAATATTATCTATCTGCCCCTAGCCCTCTTGTATTAAATTCATGATATAAAGTGTTTAATTATCAGATTATTTCCAGTCAGTTGTCCTCACTTGTATTTGCTTTGATCAGATGATTTGTGTGGTATTTGTAGGTATTGATAGTTGCAAGGTAATCATGTTGGGGAATATGCCTTGATTTGGTTGGCGGAGGTTAGTGAAGTATTTTTTATTGTGTTTGTGGGATATGACATGGCAGACGGTCTAGTGCCGGAAGTGTCTGACATTCCAACAAGCCAAGTTTTGATAGGACAGAGTCAAATTTCCTTACTGCTTTTCCAGCCGGTTTGGTGACACATGCAAAAATGCCATAGATCTGATAGATCGGATGATAATGTGGTTCTCTATTTGACGTCATAACTATATGTCTAGTTTATTTTGCTGGAGTCTTGACATGGTGTGGGCATTAGTCAGGCCTCTAATGAACTCCAATCAGCTGATCTTTCTGTGCCACACATGCAGGCAAGAAACAGTTTCTCTTACGCACACAGGTTTGACTGGTATTGAGTTCATGCACAGAGTGGTTCCACACCTAGCTCAAGAAGGTGTTCCCATTAGGGCCCTGTGATGGTCAGACCCTTAAAGCTAACATAATCAACAGAGTTGGATCTCTGACCCATCTTGATCTTGCATCCTACAGTTGTTTGCAAGAGATGCTACATAAATCCACTGGTCTGGTGCTGGGGGATCAGGACTGGGTCCTAGGCTCTGAGAGAATGAACCCATGTCGGCTTTACTGGGATAGAGAGAGGGCTGGGAGACTATACATAAGGATACAAATGTATTCATTAAGTTTAATATTTGTAGTGTTTAGTGATTTACTTCAAAATAAAATATAACTGACAGAGGAGCAACAAGAGACGACCGACATTCATGAGTTATGAGAGAACAGTGTCTAAAGGGAGTGCCACTCATTGCGATGTCTATGTGCATCCCTACCCCTGCTCTTTAGAGCTCCTGGAATACGCATAACGTTGTAAACTAGTCAAATCATTCATTAGAGATGTTTCTGACAGAGATTTTGAATGGAATTGTCTGGAGGAAGTTGAGCATTTTTTTGAGTCATTCAGTTAAACATTTACATTTCACATTTAGTAATTTCGCAGATCATTATCCAGAGCGACTTACAGTAAGTACCGAGACATTCCCCCAAGGCAAGTAAAGTGCAGTGCCTTACCCAAGGACACTAATTTTGGTAATTTTGCACGGCAAGGAATCGAATTGGCAACCTTCAGACATTCCCTAACCGCTCAGCCACCTGACTACAAACAACTAGCTAGTTAGTCAGTCAGTCAACCAGTCAGTCAAACAAGTCAGATGGTCAGTCAGTGAAAAAGGTAATCAGTCAATGGGGAAACATGTAGCCAAGCTACATTCCTACAGCCATGTTCGGGTGTAGACTGGGTTTCGCCTGGGCGTTGTGTGTGTGTGTGTCCTTTTGTTAAAGCCCTGAGGCAATCTGTCATTTCTCAAATCCCATAATGTAAATGACAGATGACAAGCAACAGCCAAAGCTCTTTGTCAGATACAGCATAATTGATGGATAGTATAGATAGGAGTTCTTCCTAGTGTAGTCTAGAATAGACTAGTATAGATTAGTATAGTATTGTATTGTAATGTATAGTTATATTAAAAGCACTGGCAGGCAACACTGGAGTGGCTAAAAAGAAACTGCTCTAATCATGATCAAGGTCAGAAACAGGTTATTCAGTAGGGGAATGGTCAGATGCTTTTTCAGTAAACCATGATTAAGCAACAAATCAAAGGAAACAATAAACAGGTTTACTAGAGAAAAGTCAATGACTTCTTCACATGTTGATTTAACACCAGGACATTTTATTTGTTGAATATTTATTTATGTCCACTCTCATGAAATAGAAAAAAGAAACACTCCTTGTGTTAAATTAACACTGATATTATACAGAACAGAAGTGAGTAGATCATCTTTTATCAGCTGTAGAAGACAGGTGACAAAAGACAGGTGGTGCAAAATCGGTCTCAATTCTCTTGGTTGCAGACACTGTCTGTTCATTACAGCTGTGTCATCCTGACCCAGTACCAGCAGAGCTATTGGACATACTTCCACCTAGTGGTAGTTTAGAGCAGTGGTTCCCAACCCTGGTCATCAGGGCACCCCTGTCCTGCCTGTTTAAGATGTTTCCCTGCTCCAACACACCTGATTCAAATGAATCATAACCAGGCTTCTGCAGAGCTGGATAACGACCCATTCATTTGAATCAGGTGTGACGCAGGGAAACATCTAAAAAAGGCAGGACAAGGTGCCTTGAGGACCAGGGTTGGGAACCCTGGACAGAGTGAGATTGAGAACGTCTAGCTAATTATTGTAACTACATTACTACCATCATGCAACTTCAGCACAGTCACACATACACCCTCTCTCACCGACCTGTGTCTCCTTGGCGGCTTGCAGGAACCTTTCAACAGAGGACAATGAGCGTAGGTGGAGCTAACCCACCCCCCTACATCATTCCAGGTGAGTCTCCAGCCTAGTATGTCTATTCCTCCAGCATAGTTTGCTGTACCACAACAGATATGGCACACTTTATACCAAGACCAGTGGTGCCAACCTCAGAAGTTACAACACTCAGCGGATGAACTTGTTAGACTTAAGTGTAATTACAACAGGTTTTCTACCCCTCTCTTGTACTCTTCCTCCTCTTTCTCTACTGTTTCTCTCCATCTCGTCCTGTCTCTAGTAGAGGGAGAACAGGGGGAAGTCAAGGTGTACCATGTTCACCAGCCTTTCACCCCGTATAACCCGCCCGAGGAGCCAATGCCCACTGAGGTCCAGGCCACTCCTGGTAAGCAGCACTTGGTGAAACGAGATGGATGTTTGTGGCAAAGAGGCATCACAATGAGTCACTTTCTTAAGCCTGCTTTCTTTTTGCTCTCCCAACAACCCATCTTTCTCTCTTCTCTGAATCCCCACCTCCTCCCTTCCCTTCCATCTCCTCTCCTCCCCTTTCTCCTCGGCAGTGTATGCCGAGTCTGGCGCTCCCACCAAAAACAAGTTTGTCAGCTACGAGACAGAGCTGGGCCGCACATCAGGAAGGACCACCTGCACCAGCTGTAATCAGCAGGTCAACACAGACGTCACCTACAAAGTGGGAGCCTTCGCCTGGCTCATGTGCTTCGTCTTCATCCTCTGCGGGTGAGTGAATGGCGGGAGGGGCAGGAAGAGAGGGAGATGGGGACAGGAAGAGGGGAGAAAGGGCATGGAGAGAGGGCAGAGGACGATAGGGAGACAGGTGGCGATGAACAGTGAGCGACTGTGCCATGTTTAAATACTAAAAGTGTGTGTGTGCGTCCCAGGTTGGTGGTCGGCTGCTGTTTGATCCCCTTCTTCATGAAACACTTCAAGGATGCGTACCACTCCTGCCCCCAGTGCCACCAGATCCTCCACGTAGACAAGAAACGCTGCTGTTGACCGCCATCACGTCCACCCTCCTGGGACCACGCCTCCTCCGACCTGCTCACCGTCTCCACTGGCTGGGTTTCATTTCCAGAGTGATGCTCCTTCCCCTCTGCCCTTTAGGCCCGACCTAAGGCCTAGGATCTGACTCGACTCAGGCGGTGTGTTAAGACATTTCAGCCTCATTAGAGTGGGGAGAGCTTGTGAATGAAACCAAGCAGAGGAGGGGCATTATAGCTAACTTACTTAGATGATCTTTAACTATATGGGTGGGATGTAAATAGCCTTAACACACTGTTAGACTTGTTTCAATTCACTAAAAGATAACAGAATACGACGTCCAAGACGAGACACAGGTAGTGGAGGTACATATGTAGCTTTCAATACACAGAAACTTAGCAGTCAGATAGCTACTAAGTCTACTCATGTGTAACCTCATGGTCTACATCCTATTGCACTCACCTCACTAAGTCTCCAGCATGATGTGACTCAATTCAAATTTATCTACAGTATATATATTTATATTTAACCAAATGAAGTATAGGATAATGAAGGATGTCATTGGTGACACATATTTCCCAGTTGAATCAGAAATTATGTACATACAAGTCTGGGTTTTCCGCACACAGTTCCAACCTTCTTCAATAAAGCATACTTATTAAGGATGCTCTGTTTATGGCCAGGTCCAAACTCGGACAAGGACACTGATGTCTAGTTTTGCCTGCATAAGTGTTTACATTTTTATTTGTCAAACTCCTCTTTTCAACCACATAATTCCACACTGTTGGCGCTAAACACCAAGGATGTATAACATGTATGCAAGAAGATATTTTACATTTTAGTGATCACAGATTGTAATTTCTCGAAATAAAATGAGATGTCTCAAAGGACATGCAGATCTACACCATCTCTCAGGCACTCACAGCCAATGACATGCTAGGTTTGAAACATGCTACGCTCGTGTACTGACCTGGCCGGACAACTCGAAAATCTTTTTCTGGGTGATGCTACTAAGAGGGACCAGGTTAGGTCTTCTTTTTATAGAAAATTTTATTCAACATACATTTTCCAGCAAAAAGGCAATATACAGGAATAGTTGTCGTACACTGCTGCTACACGGATCTGAAACCGGATAAGATCAATTTAAGGTGTGATTCTGCAGATCACCTTAGTACTGCACTTAACAAGACAAACGGATGCAATTAGTTTTGAAGAAAAAAAACAAAGAGATGGAACAAAATATCCAAATGGAAAGTCAGGAACTCAAAGGAAAGATCTACACACAAGAAATATGAACACCCAGCCTTTTCTGTACCCAACAGAAATGTGTTAAGATTTTACATGTTCATATTTTAAATATACAATTTCAAATGCCGTCTTTACAAAGCCAACTATGCGCTATAAGGGGAGCGTTCCTTCTGTGCTTTAAAAAGAAAAGAAAAAAGCGGAGTTTTAATAATGCTGGCTTTGTCTATATATCCTCAAACCAGTGGGCTAAGTGACTGCAGCTCCCTACAAGCATAGCTCAACTCCTCCACGCCTCTGTGGGGTGACGCATTCAGACCAAGGGAGGTGGGAGAAGGGGAGGGAGGGCCTCACCGACCCTCAGACCAAGGGAGGTGGGAGAAGGGGAGGGAGGAACGACAAAAAGAAGAGAAGGATGATAGGAAGAGTAACCCAAAAAGGTGGGGTCTTGGTTAGGTAAGCAGATCAAAACTACAACCAAAGTTTACATTTACCATTCCTGAGAAATGGAAAACCTCTGATATTAAGTGCCGACGTGCAAGATGAAGTACAGACAATTTCGTAATTTATTTTTAAACAGATGCTGTGGATTTTTATTTTATTATACAAGATTTGCAGAAAAGACAAAAACTGATTTTTTTTTCCTCCAACCAAACTAAGTGAGAAAGAATTGTGTAAACGTGGAAATGTTGACTAGTTGCACTAAAGGGGGACCAGGAAATATTATAACAACCACATCAGGGCAACTAGCAAGCCTCAGGCCTCTGCAAACGGCTTGGTAAAAGAAGGAACCGCCTTCCTTTTCCTGCAAACAGCAATCTCTCTCTCTCTCTCCATTGCCTCTACCATCATATTCATCATCCCATTCACGACGCAGCAGCAATTCTTTGCCGTAACAACAACTCTTTTTTTTAAAAACAAAACCAAAAAAGGGGAAAAGAAAGTCTAGAAGTTCACATACTGTGTCGTCCGCCCGGTTTTGTTAAAATCCAATTTCATTTCCACTTTCAGACAAAAAAAAATAGGCAGTCAACAGTTAGAGAAGCCAAAAAACCCAACAGCCTTCAAAAAAAGGAAAAAAGAAAAACACAGTTGTGGGAAGGGTGGGGGTGGGGGGGTAGGGAGGTGAAGGTGGGGGAGTAGCCTTCATCAACAGGCGATCCTTTTGCTGACGACTGAATACATGGTGCCTGTGGAGCCAGATTCGGCAAGGGTGTGCAATGTGGTGAACACACACACGCACGCGCTCACTCACGCTCACTCAGACACGCACACACACACACACTGGGTTGGTTACAGTCTGTGGTTATGGTGGGTTAGGGTGAAGGGGGAGGAGGGGAAGGGAGGAGCTGGTGGGCTGTTTAGTTGTGGATCTTGATTGCCTTCTCCAGGTAGGTGTAGCGACCTCTCTTTGGAGCTTTGTTGAAGTGGTCTAGCCCTAACCAGGGTCGAGGGTGGGACATGTTACCTGGGGGGAAGGACACACAAGTCAGAACAGGAGGATAGGGAGGCCAAACACATTCAGCAGGGAGGACAAACATGACAGCTTGGAAGGTGTCAGCTGTGTGCCGGTGTTACCTGGCTGTGGCTCGAAGTCTTTCAGGTTGACCTCGTACTCGTCTTCAGTGATGTACTGATGCCGACCCATCATCACAATGGCGAACTTGAACTGGCGGAGAGAGAGAGAGAGAGAAGCAGCTGTTAGCACTGCTGGGATGTGGGACTGAGTCTGGTGGGTGGGGTGGATGAGTTGGTGGAGTGCTAACCTTCTCAAATTCCTTCTCCTGGATGTCGAGCATGCTCTGGATCCTCCTCATCACGTCCCGGAACGGCTCCCCCTAAGGAACGCACCACAGGACAACATGACACACACACACAGAGAACTAAACACGCACGCCCTCCCCCGCCTCCCTGGAACACGCACCTGTCTGATCTTGAGCAGGAAGGGGATGCCGAAGGTTCCAAACACCTCCTTGTGGAAGTGAGCGACCGGGATCAGCATCTCGTTGTCCTTGTCCAGCTCCACCTGGTCCAGGGGGAGCTCCTGGAGGGGAGACAGCAGCAGAGGAGAGGTCAGCGCGTCAGGGGAGGAGAAGGGAGACGAGAAGGACTGATCTTGACCCGAAGCAGGACCCGAAGCAGGACGCGGGTCTTACCTCTATTCTGAACGTCCGGCTGGCGGCAGGAGATAAACATTCTAGCAGCTCGTCCTCCTGATGCACGCCGATGATCTTATAGCTTACTATTTCTAACAGCCTGGGGAGGGAGGGAGGAGGAGGAGGGGGGGGTGAGGAGAGAAGCGCTCCATTAGAAGCTTATAAACCATTCATTCAAACAGGAGCCCTGCCCTGCACCAAGGGGGGAGGGGGGGAGTCCTTACCGGAGCTTCTCTGAGGCTTTGTCGGAGAGCTCCACAGCTTTTTTACATTCCTCCAGCAGGTCTCGGACACAGCCGTGCTTGTCAGGGTAGAGTGTGATCTCCTAAAACACGCATAGGGGAGGGAGACAAAGCTGGCTATGGTCCAAAACATGCATCATCCTCCACTGGTAACTACGCAGAATAGTGTGTGTGTGTGTGTGTATGTATGTGTGTGTGTGTGTGTGTGTTACCTCCTCTCTAAATTGGCTGTTGAGCCATATGGACTTGAAGCTCCTCCTGTTCTCAAAGTCTGTGATCTTCATTTTCAGCTGGAGGTGTAAAAGAGGGGGAAGGCAAGCTGAGTCTCTGAGAACAACCCTCTCTGATTCTCCTGGTCCCTCTCACACAAACACACCGTGCAAGCTCCCTAGACGACAGCAAGATACCCCGCAACAAAAGATCTACTCAGCCTCCCATATCAAGTCCCCGGTTTACATCCATCCCAACCACACACAGCCCCACCTGCTGGTAGTACAGTTTCTTGGGCTGTCTGGGTTTGAAGAACTGCAGCAGGTCTCTGAGAGTGCCTTCGTAGTTGTGTCTGAGAGGGTTGCCCGGCCCGTCCCTGTACCTGCCCAAGAGAGAGGGGGAGAGGGGGGGAGACGGAGGGCGAGGGGAGGCCAAGAGGAGCAGGCGGTTTCCGAGGAGGGCGGGTGGGGGAGGACAGAGGGAGAGGCGGTGAGGAGAGAACGGAGAGGGGGACAGGTTACACAACCTCGCCACGCCACATTTCTGGGAGCGTGCCGCGACACGGAGCTCGGGAGGAATGTGCGACAGAGAGAGACGGGCACCCCTACCCCTGGGACTTGAAAGAACTGGAGGAGCATGGGGTCCGTGTTCAGCCTCTGGGCCACCGTCTTCGCCACCTGCCACAGACAAGACACCAACAAGGTTAGCATTACCTGCGCAGCGGCTACCGAGGGGCGCTACTCGTAGCTTCTTCTTCCTGACTGACCTGGAAGTAGTTCATGCGGTTGGAGAGCGTGACCACGAAGCCCGGGTCGTTGTGGATGGTTTTGTCGCAGAAGATGACGTCCACCCGGTGGTAGAGGTCTCTGAAGTAGTCCTTGGCTGTGGGCAGCTCACTGGCATCATTCTCTGGGTCATCCCTGGAGGAGGAGGAGGGAAGGAGGAATTAAGTGAGATAATGAACCATAAGATGAGTGACAGAGTGAAAACAAAAAGAGGAAGGAGAAGACAGATTGAGAGGCCTCATCTACAGTGCGATGAGTTGTCAATTCTGCATTACAGCAACTGATTTTACATGCGCGTCCACACACGCACACTTACTTTTGGAACACGATGATGTCTCCGTCCATGAGCTCGTCCAGAGCTTTGTCCAGAGACACGTCGTAGTCCTGTATCCGCTCTGTCAGGTTGGGTTTAACTTCCTCATAGAGGATAAGGCTAGTCTCCTGCTGGAAGCCTGCTCTCTCACACATGACTGGCAGCAAGTCTCCTGGGGGGCACACAACAGTCAGCAATGACACTGCACTCATTTGACTTCCTGGGGGCGGGGCCAACAAACACGATCATGGCGCCACTCAGGACACGCTGCATGGTCGGACTTACGTATTTTACAGGATATAGGTGTGTAGATATGTCCACAATAATTTAAGCTTCTGGTTTTTGGGTCGTACATCTTCAAGAACAACATGACATCATCTGTAAGGAGAGGGGGAGAGAGAGAGAGAGAGAGAGAGAGAAAGAGAGAGCACTCCATCAACACTCCAAGCTGAGTGATCAGTCCTCAAGAACAGCATCCACAGGGATTTCATCACATGACCTGTACGTTGTACATTCTCTACAGGCACCTCAGAGGACCCTGGTAATAATCTAGTTGTTTATTAATGGACTTGTTCGGTGGATACATGTATGCCAGTTCCTGGAACAACAAACAAACAATCTTGGCCTGTGGCCGGGGAAACTCACGGTCTTTGTCGAACTTGGGTAACGTGGCCCCGCTGGCAGCCATCTCTGGGTCGACTGTCTCCAGGAAGATGGTCCAGGGGTTCTCGTTGTCGCTCAAGTCGATCATCTGGACAAACAAGGACAATTAAAACCGTCTCTCTCTCTGAGGTTTGCAGTCCTTTATTCTCCATCCGCCCCGCAGTCTCTCTCACACACACACACACACACACACACAGCGTGGTACTCACAGACTTGTTGCAGTCGGCCTCGTAGTCCAGCATGGCGGGCCGCTTGGTCCCGTTGCTCCGGGCCTGCATGGGCCACAGCCTCATCTGGTCCTGTGGGAAACCCTGCAGCAAATCAATAACACACACAAGATTGGTACACACACACAAAGTGTACGCCACATACACGCGCTCTGGAGACTAGACTCGGGCTGCGTTTTGACCTGCTTGATCAAATGAGCCCACACAAACACAACACATACTAACAGCCTCATTTTGAACCAGGCTCACACCCCTACAGCTGACAAAATTGGAACAATTATTACTCATGGTTTTGGAAAGAGGTTCTTTTGGAAAAAGGTTTGTCAAGCCAAATGATGTGACTGAAGGTTGGAAATGTCTCCACAAGGTTGAGAGCCACTCTACTAGTATACATTTACAGACCCGTGTACACACACACGTAACACCACTATAAGGCAAGGGCAGGACAGACACTGTTTCCATTGTACTGCGGGAGGAAAAGATGAGCTGGGTTTTACTGATGGAAGATGACACTCGACACACCCACACACACTCACCATGGTCTGGGAGAGGTTCTGGACGAACTCTGCGAGCGTGGAGGACTTGAGGACCTTGAACACTGTGTACTTCACCTTCTCCTCGTCATACATGTCGTTGCCCTGGTGACCACAGAACTGGTCCTCCGTCACCATCTGACGCGACGGGGCAGGGGAAACAGGAAGTGAGGAGCAGAAAGCGGAACACATGGAATACGACCTGCCGATGTGTCCTCCACCACGGCCGGTGCACCGGTTCGTGGCCTACATCTAGAGCTCCGTCAGGGGGGCTGGGACGGAGCCGCCCGCCCTCCCTGCAGACGGAGGTGGAGCCACGGCCATGTTCCCTACCTGGACCTGCATGTAGAGATGGGCCTCCTGCCTCTCCTTCCTCTTCTGGGCCTCCACCCTCTTCTCCTCCTGCAGGCGCTCCACCAGCTGCTGGGGGATGTCCACGTCTGTGACCGGCAGCAGCACCTCGCCTGGTGGGGGAGGAGAGACAGACAGGGGGGTTAGAGAGAAGCCACGGACCATCAACTACACACACACAAATACCCGAGTGGGTCACGCCTCAATTGCTCCTGTACAAATCTGACAGATGCTGTAAGGCAGCGGTCTTCAACCCTGGTCCACAGGGCCCACTGTCCTGTACGTCTTAGATTGCTCCAACCCATCAGATTCAATTGAATGGGTCGTGATCAGGCTCTGTAGAAGCCTGATCAGACTGTTCATTTGAATCTGGTGTGTTGGATTCAGTAAGCCAGTGAGAGATGACTTGGCAGATATACGACAGTACAAGTTCAGTGGGTTGGACTGATTCTACATGACGGTAAGTCAGAGACGGACTCACCGAGTTTGGACTCGCGGATGTACACCAGCATGTAGGCGTTAGTGCAGTGGCGGACAGAGAGGTCGTCGTCATGGCCACCGTAGTTGTGTTCGATGGCCTCCTCTTTGGTGCACCGCGACACAACGTCGTCGTCAAACTTGCACCACTGAGAGAGGAGAGAGAGAGGAGAGAGAGAGAGAGAGCACTTAAGACTACTGTTTGGGTACATTCATTCAGCAGCACTTAAATCAGTCTGAATCATAGGACAGGATGTTTACTTCACAAACAAAACAGCAGGTATTTCAAACCGTATTTTCCCTTATCTTTAAAGTGACAGGGGCGGTTTGCAACAGGGACGATAACATCCTTCAATAGCAGTTTTATATTCAAATCACTGAATCGAACCCCTCAGACAGCAATGCTATTGCAACCGCCATCATCCCATTACCGACGACCATTTACAGATGCCATGCATTCCCAAACATTGCTCTACCCCCCCCCCTCCCCCACATTTACTGACAATAACAGGCCGCTGGCCCCATGACCATCGGACAATTCCAGCAGCATCAAGAACATTCCCTCCCCTCCCCATTCACCCCCCTCCCCACCCAGAGAGTAGAAAGAAGTAAAAGGTGTTCTCACTATTGGCTCCTTGACGCTGACTTTGCCGTCTCCCTTGGGGTTGAGATAGACGACATAGTGGCCCCCGTGGTTGTCCCCGCTGTGGACCAGGACCGCGTGGAGGATGTAGTTGGCCGGGTCCTTGGAGTCAGTCTTCTGGAGGAACTCGTCCAGAGGCAACTGTTCTGGGAACTCAAACCTGGGGAGCAGAGGGAGAGCAGAGGGATGAGCGTGAGGTTTCAAGAGATAGAAGGGGCGGGAGAAAGGGATGAGAGAGAGGAGGAAGAGAGGAGAAAGTACAGAGGAAAACGATGAGAGGTAGAGGGAGGCAGGGTGTCATATTTAGGAATCTATTAATGCACTGTTCAAATGAACTCATTTGTCAGGGGAACAAGAGAGTTATAAACTGCAGCAGAAAGGTATAAACAGCAGGAGAGAGGTGACCCGTCAAGCCCTCTCAAACAGAATGATAATGTCCGCTCACCGCCTTTCCAAACATGCACATTCACCCGTAAGTGCGTGTGTGTGTGTGCGTATGTGTGTGTGTGTGTGTGGGGGAGCCAGGTGACTGGGGGCCCGCAGCTCAGATGAGTCACAGTTAAAAGCGGTGAGCGAGGAGGCTCTCTGCACAGTCACCGTGTCATTACAGTGGGCTGCTCAAACACCACTCAACTCACAGGTCTGGACCCTCACCCTGACGGCAAGCAGACAATGCTACACACACACACACAACTCACGAGTCACACGGCCAAGTGTGTGTGTGTGTGTGTGTTGGGGTGGTTACCTGTCGTTGATCTTGATGTTTTGGTCTGTCTGAGGGTCGTACATGAACCTCATGAGCTGCAGGTGCAGGATGGGGGGGAAGGTGAGGAACTTGACCCCCTTCTCCGCCTCCTGCAGGCCGTGCTCCCCTGCGTCGTACTTGTTGTCTCCGTCCAGCTGCTCCACGGCAACGTAGTCCTTGAAGGACTCAAAGACTGCACAGGAAGTGGGGCGTTATACGGGGGCGGTCAACGTACGACAACACCCCTCCTAAACATAAGCTGCTGCTGACGACGACGACGACGTCATGTGTCACCGCAGGCTAGTGGGCGATACTCACTGTTCTTTTTTCCTTTTATACTGAGCTGGATGTCGTAGTAGTCCTCTATCCGCTCTGACCGGTAGTCTACGTGCTTGCACTGGATATAGGACTGCAGAGAGGACGACACACTTAGAGACGACAGACAGACTGGGAGAGGGGGTGAGACTCGGGCCCAAGTCTGGTCAACTTACCACCATCTTTCCTCTGAAGAGTTTGGGGATGGTTCCCTCGACGCAGGTGCCTTTCATTTTGTTCTCGACGTTGTCCAGCAGCTGGAACACACACACACACTTACTTACACACTGCCCGAGGAAGCAGAGAGTCAGATGGTGGAGGGTGACAGTAGGAGACTCACCACTCTGCACAGCTCCTGTACGTCGTGCTGCATGAAGCTGTCTAAAGTCTCCCACCTGGAAAAGGAGCGAGACAGTTTCAAACACTGATAGTTTCGGTCGATGTCACAGCCGAGGGGTTTGAGGACGCGTTTTAGGCTGGGCCTGTGACAGCAGCAGTGCTGCTCTACGCCGCCAGAAATAATGGATCTGGAGCACGGTGCCAGAGACACAGATTGTCACTCCATAGCACCACGGTACCGTTCGGGGGCACTGCCACTGATAAGACTCTACAACACTATTCCAGCACTTAAGAGAACCGCTATTGATAGCATAAAGCTATAGTGCCCTATCACTTACAGCTCTATGCTAGCACTAAGGAGCGCAATCACTTACAGCTCTATAGCACTATGCTAACACTTAAGGGCACTGCCACTGATAGCTCTTCTCTCGTTTCCTGTTAGCACCAACGAGCAACTACCACTTATAGTTAACGTTACAGGATGTTAGTCAGTGCGAATATTTTTTTATTAAACAAATGTATCATGGCCATGCCACGGGCTCTGCCACCCACCCAAAGGACTTGGTGAGTTTCTTGGTGCCCACGGGCTTGTCGCTGTGCTGCAGTTCGTAGAAGACCCTCTGCAGTGCTAGGGGGACGCTCTTGGATGAGTCGTCACCCTCTGTGGGCATCATGTACACCGCCTGAGACAGAAACAAAAACAAATCAATCTTCGTAAACTAATCTGCGAATGAAAACAAATAAATAAATGAATCAAAACTGCAATGGTGTTGCGGGCTGACTGACCCGCCGTAGCTGGTTGGTGAAGAAGAGGGTCTGCAGGAGGCTGTTCATGTAGCAGGTGGCTCCCTGGTTCTTCAGACCCACGTAGCCTGTGTGTTTCTTAGAGTCCCAGCTGCACACACACAAGCAGAGAAACGAAGGTTAGCTACAACCTAGTTACAGAGAAAGAGAGAGAGAGATACACAGAGAGAGAGACTTACGCCACTCCATGAGGAGCATCCGCCTGTACGTAGACTTCAAAGGACACCTTGTCATCCTCGACGAACCCTCTCTCTGGATCAGTCACGTCCTGGACACAGGTAAGACATTCACAGAGTTACAAACGGCACACATCCCTCACAGGTTCTTCTCTCACTGCCGCGTCCACCTTATCCCTCATGTCCCCCCCCCGGCAGGCGAAGCAACTCACACTCCAAGACATGAAGTTGGAGAAGCCCCAGTCGTTCTCCTTGTGGAAGAACAGGTGGCTTATCCTGCGGCTGAAGGACTTCTCGTCGTCTTTGTAGTTGATGATCTTCAGCATCGCCTGTGCGTGACAGGACCATGACCTGGGAAGGGGAGCACACACAAACACACACACAAACACTTCAGTGTGGGTGCCTAGCTTGGGTTTCCTGGGGTGTACTCTGAAGTGTTGTGCCGGCCCTGTGCTTACGTTGAGTCAGACTCGGCGTTGCACTGCAGGAAGAAGCCCACGCTCTTCTGGTGGGGCCTGTCAGGGTAGAAGCGCGGCATGACCATGATCTTCCAGGGCAGGTTCCTCACGAAGCAGGACGGGCTGAGGACAGACTCGCTGAGGCGGCTGAAACGCTCCACCACGTAGCGGAACGTGGCCTCTGACCGCCAGCTGGTGTCTGCAGGGGGCACAGACGCAGAGGCTAGGGGGGTCACCTCTCTGGGGGGAGGGGGGGGGGTCTGTGCAGATCTGATGTTGGTGCTTACGACGTTTTGTTTCACCAGCTTGTGTGTGTACGTGGACTTGTGTGTGGAAACGTGAGTCCTCACCATCTTCCATGTCGTCCTCTGTGTTGTTATGGCCGTCTGCCATGGCCACGTTCCCGTTAATGACTGGGTTAGCTGGGATTCTCGGAGGGTCATCGGTGTCCCCAGCTGAAAGCACCAGCAGATCCAGCCCATTAACAAACATTGTTATTTTTGACTATATACGTGGCAGGGTGGAAATAATGTAGGTTTAAATAGCTTCACAGCTGAGGTGTGTGGGGATGGTGGGGACGACTTTGTATGATAGTGCTACAACGACAGGATCATTAGGAAAATAATCCAGAATTAAATTGTGAGCTTGACACTAACCGCTTCTTGCATTTGTTTTCATCTATAAACACAATAGAACGACAAAAAAACTAAACCTACTGCGGAGCAAACATCAAGAACGAGAGAAAAAGCAGTCTGACTGCTGCAGCTTAAATCTTGAAAATCAAGGTAACAGGGATATAATTATCCTGGCTGACAAATAATTGTTTGTGTTTGAGCCCAAGTGTGTCTGTGTGTACTTGAGAATGCCTGTTTGTCTTAGTATTCCCAGGATGTGACAGAGAGCTGATGTTGGCTGGCTCCATGCACTGAGTCAGTGAGCCACGCTCAAGAGACTGACCTCATTTTGCCAAGTGGATTATAAACTACTAAGGACGTGTGTCAATCACATAAAAACGACTTCCTGTACCGCCCCCAGCAAATAACCAGATACAGGCCTAAAATGTGCATTCCTTTCCCACACCCATACTACCAAACAATAAGTAAAACATACATCATTCAAAACAGATGTCCCACTGATGACAATACATAAGAGCATCAATTCTTTGCATCTCACTCATATATGGGTAATGTAATTGAATACATGCATGGTAACCTTTTAGAACTATTATTATCATTTTTGTAATCTAACAAATACTGAGGGTAAACACATAAGGACTACAACTTGATCCCATTCATAATTCCATGACATCAAGTCTACAAGACCTGGATCTCTGGATCAGAAAATCTGCTGGGCCTGTATCATCAAAACCGTTGCAAAAGCACATAATCAGCTTTAAAGCAGTCAGCTTCAAATAGAGGGGGCACGGGGCAGTGATAGTGGGCAAGATAAAATGGGTCGACATCATGGGTTGATGTCGTTTCAATAACTAACAATTGCAAGGTGCTGTTGCATTAGATGCTGTGACCAAAGCGCATCTGCTGGGTTTGCTGAGTAAACAGATTCACACTGGGATTAACGCTTGAAAAGCACGGAAACTGGTAGCTAGTTAACTATTATTATTTGTAAATACATTAAACGAGGAAATGCTGCTTATCAAAAGATGTTTAGCTGATGCTAATAAAATTATCTGAATTGACTAACAAATGCGGATCATTAAAAATGGCGAGCTCCACGCGCGTTGTTTCTTCATACAATGAAGCAGCAAATCCCCGCGCCGTTTCAATGCGAGCCCCACATGCGGGCCTTGCCGCATCAGCCAACATCAACCCTGCCAGTAGTTTTGCTGACGAAACGAATGCGTTGTCCCTAGTTACTAAGCGTTACAATTAACCAATTTGAATTTGTCGATGCCTGTGTACTTACTAAAATAGTTAAAAGCATCATGTGTGATTGATGGTTTGTCAGAAACGTTATTTATATTTGAATGACTCACTTCGACATTTGGCAAAACAGGCTGACGCATCAAGCTAGCTAGTTAGCTAGCTAGGTATATAAATAAAAATAGCCAATATCCATGCATAGCTCTCCTTGACTAGCTAGCGAGGCAACGACAAGTTTAATTGAGCGGGAGGGAAAACAAAGCAGTCATTTATCTACCTAGCTATCCTTAAAAACGTAAACAAACCAAAAAGCCGGGCCGCAAAATAAAATTGTTAGTTGCGAAATACAATCCACCATCTTGTCGCCACACACCCCCTCTAGCTTTGTAGCTATGTAGCGAAACTGCTGCTAGCGCAGTAGCTACCAGTTCAGGCCCGTTAGTGGCAATGAGAAAGTTCGTTGCTAATGACAACTGCTGATATTGTATCTTTAAAATATTATTTAAGCGAGGTACTATAACATCTAATAGTCGAAATCCCCTATAATCAAACTACGTGCTAACGTACATTTGAAATCAAATAATTTAGCTACCTCTTGGCAATGTGTCCGTAATTGCCATTGTTAAATTACATGCGCAGGCTAACTGGCTAGTAGTAGGCGTGACAACACCAAGCTATTGTTTATAGCTGTATATTTAATATAAGCAAGGCTTCATATTCCAATTTGAATGGGCATAGCAACAATAACGGTGCAACCCAATAATTTATCCGGCTACATAATCGATCTGCAGTTCTTTTGATCGTAATTAGCTACGTTAACGATGAAACCTTGCTAGCGTAATTTAGCTAAACTAGCCACTTGCATGCTGCCTGGCGATGTTTGTTATTGAAGTGGTCAATAATGATACAACACTTACATTTGCTATCGGGCTAATGGATGAATGTCAAAAGAATTGCACCCCACTAGGCATTACTAACGTGATTACCTAGCTAACTGTGCTGTAAGGCTGTTTTTATCTGACTAAAGATTCAGCGACGCGTCAACCAGTTCACGGTAGCTAGCCCACAAACTACCCCATTACGACAATCAACGTTAGCAACACAGCTAAGACAACGACGCCATACAATGTCTGATGTGCTAGCCAGTTAGCTATTTTAGCTAGCTAATATATACGAAGCTAACGCTAACAACACTTCTACTAACGTTCGTGTTAAGTCGTTAGTGTGAGAAACACGTGTAACCATTACGGATAGTGAACCTTGCTTTTACATTTCCTTTGTTGAAGGAGTATCATTAGCTTGTTAGCTAGCTAACAAACTGCGCTTGGTAAACGAGGTCAGCAGCAACACGCAAGACTCAATTTGCTGCAATGCAATGGACGCAACATCAGCAAATCTACTGCTAATGTTACTTAGCTGGCTATGACAGGCCTTCATGTTTACTGTTAAGTTGAATGCACTGATCTTGCCAGGGCACCTACTGTTTAACATTTTACAAATATTATTGTATATTGTACTGTCTGCTTATGCCCATCTCCGTTTTTATGTCCATCTCAGGCCTCTTACCTTCCATTTCCATATCCTCGGGTTCGCTAAGCTGTTGCTCGCCGGCTTTCTGCTGCTGTTGCTGAGTGTGGTGATGATGGTTCATGTTGGCAACTGTTGTGATGGGATGATGCCTGTTATCTTTGTTCCCCTCGACCTTGTCCGGAGTCGGTTCCGTGGGGAGCCGGGTTCTGAGTTGTTGAGGCGTCTGAGGATGCGGAGGAGGGATAGACAGGTCGAGCCTAGGCGGCTGGGCCTGTTCTAAAACGACCTCGGCCTTTTCTGATGTCAGCGCCGGGGATTGAGGAGGGGAGGTCGGTGGGGGAGCAGGCAGAGAAACGCGGACGTATTTGCTCGCTATTCGCCCAATCTCGGCGCTTTGATGGGTGCAAATCGCTGACGGTGGTGGATGACTAGGGCTCAAAAAAGGAGGCCCGTTGAATTAAATCAATCCGGCTTTACCCCAGAAGGAGTGGGGTTATAGGCGAGGTGAGAAAGACAACTCACATACAACCTGCAGCCGGAGAAACAAATAGTCCGTTTATAGCCACCTGACACTGGGCAGCCAAATAACGGATTTAGTACTACAGGGAAAATAAATGATCATTTGCTAACGACTCACTTAACAACTTTCCCTACAATATTCCCAGTCCGTGTGTTCCTCCGATTGTCCCTCGTCTGGAGGAGAGCGGAGAAAAAAGCTATCCATTCAAACACGCTTCTAATTTGGAATCGCACTAATTTAGAAGTTTACGGAGCTAGAGATGCCACAGTCCGATATCGACTTTTCCACATCAAACCACCTTATCGATATAGGCAACAATATTTTAAACCTTGTCGCATTTCTAACGTCGCGTCTATGTATAAATTTGCCCGGTCACAGCCAGTGCCTCTCACCCGCTCCTCGGTTTGTGATGTTGAGTTGAGGTAAAAACTCAAAATGGCGGTCGTGCTCTTCTCTGAAATGTCACATCCGCATGGAGATCCAAACACTCGCTTCGAGCTGGTTTGCTGATAGTCTGTATAGGCTATTTCATTGATTATAACTTTAGTTTAAAGTCAACAATTATACTATTCGTGTGTGGTATAAGTTATGATATTATTATTCCTGTCAGTTTAGTTTAGATTAGGATTGAGCAACAGGACTCACACACAAATAAGTGGCCTGTTCCATTTACATCGTCTTTAGCCTACATTTTGGTAATTTACAATCACAACATGTTGAGATCATGACATTTAACTAGATTCTACACTTTAAAATGGCTGAATATTATATATATATAGGCACACAGCACTGTTCACACTCATGGTAAAATTATATATATATACACTGCTCAAAACATTTTAAGGAACACTTTGAAAACACATCATATTTCAATGTGAATAAATATGGTGGATATCTATAGCTACTGATATGCCATACCCTGATAAAGACGGTTCCTTTAATTATTTTGAGCAGCTTATATTTATTAATTAAGTAATCTGAATGATGTATTTATTATTCTTTAATGTTAATAGCGCAAGACAGATTTGATCATGGACCCTTACCCAAGTGTGTATGTTTTTCTGCACTAGCCGTCACGATTGCACAAAATGTTTCATGGAAAATGATGCCATCTAGTGAAGAAACGTGCAAAGAGTGAAGTCACCCATATTTGGGTTCTGCATATTTTTTTATATACATTTTTTTTGAGCCGACCTATTTGTTTTATTTGATAAAAATGTGAACAAAGTAACTGCATATTTTTAAATGCTAGCCTATACTTTATTTTAAAAAGTTTGTCAATGTGTTCCAATGTTCATTTATGTAGGCCTAGTTGCGTCTTCGAGAGTGCAAGGCCAGTCTCGAAAGGGCAGAAGTTGGCTGATTTGATTTGAGTTTATTTAGTAAAAATCAATGCATATACAGTTCAATCATATAAATAGACAAGGTATACACATTAAAAATCACATGGATAACACAAGAAAGTGAAACACTTATTTCCATTGTGGTTGTTCTTGGGTTAAAATAGGAATTGTGTTTGATTTCCTTAGCTTTACTTTAGTCTTTGAACACATAATAAAACGACCACATATTAATTACCATAAAGTATTTGATTATTTTAAATGGATACTATGCATATTAAGTATAATTTTGCATTTTATGTGTGCAGTTGGCCTATGTAGGCTACCAACGTTACACAGAAACATAACATACGTCTCATACAAGCTTGTGAGCTACAGGGCACGGAATTTTCGTGGAGGTTCCTTTGTCATTTCATTAACAGATGTTTCTTTAGTCCACTGAAACTTCCAGTTTAAACACCAAAACATCGCTGCAATGCCAATCCAACCAATCCCTGTGAAGTATTAGGTAAGAAGGCGGGCTGTAAAGAACATCACGGTAGTATGCGCTATATATAAACCAACGTCGAAGCTCTTCAAAAAATATTACAGCCTTTCCAAAAGGGTGGTGGTACTGCCAACGTTGTTTAAAAAGACATCAATCAAACAATAACATTAATGAAGTTACAAACGGATAGTTCATCGCTCTTTCAAGTAAAGTATTCATTAGTGTACTAAAGCTGTGATCTCCTAAACTCTCAGTGTTAAGTAAATGGAGGAGAAGAAGGAAGACGGAGAGTCGGAGATTCAGGAACACGGACCCGAGCATTGGTTCTCAAAATGGGAGCGGCAGTGTTTGGCTGAAGCAGAGCAAAGAGAGTTAAACGAGGATGAGGCCGATAACGACCAAGATAAATTGTGGCATCTCTTCCAGAATTCTGCCACTGCGGTAGCACAGCTATACAAAGGTTCGATGGTGGTTACTACAAAACAGCCCTTGTTGGCGAACTAACAAAACGCAGTGGTAGCAACAACGTAGCACTAGCTAGTTCGCTCAGTGGCTCTCTCCTGACTTGATAGCATAACGAGCTAACGTTAGCCAGCTAGTAGTAGCATACTGCTGCCGCTGACTAGTTGCTTAGCTAGGCTAATGCTAAGCTAGCTAACGTAAGCTTAGCGAGCTAGCCTGAATGTTGTTGTGAAATTTGCTAACTAGCTAGAGCTACTGTAGCTAAAGTTCTTGCTTAAGTTTGAGCTGACACTGCTAGCTAGCTATCTAGCTAATATTATACCAAGTATTGTTGTAGTGTTAGATCAATGGGTAAATGAAAAAGCCCAGCAAGACTTAAGGCACTTTTAATGAACAACTGTGATGCCATAACTAATCTTGTTGTTGGCTAAATGTAGTTGTATTAATGTTTAGCTTGTCTAGTAGAAACAAAATGGCGATGGAAACAACAATCATTGCTACGCGACATTCCTTTTGACAGCTTCGGCTTAGGCTGTCACTGTCAGGCTTGCTGGGACCGTGGTACTGACTAGCAAGACATCTTTACTAGCGTGCTAGATTATACATTTTTGGCTTGGATTGGCAATGTAAGTAGACGCGAATAGAATAGAAACAAGTGGCTAAATACAAGGCTATGTACTAGCATATCTTTTTGAAATGGCTTTAGATTTGGCTAGCCTCTGTGTAGCTGGCTAACTAGCTCTAGCAAGGTAGCTACCGAAATCAGGACAAAATGGCGAATATTCTATTATTGGTTAGATTGTTAGCAATACAAAATTGATTGGTCAGTGTACCATATTAAACTATAAATCATATTGATCCAAAGTTTGTAATTGTTTCCAACTCGGGATTGTAACTTTCTTGCTGAAAGGACAGTTTTAGTAGCGTGCTTGCAAACTGTCGAGTTGGCCATCTAGCACTGGTTCAGTTATTTTTTATTTCAAAGCCTGTCTGCAACTCTAGTTGCAAGACAAAATGGCGAATGAAATGTCTACACTGTAATCACGAAGCTAGCAAGCCTTATGGCTCGGAAACGATAGTCTTACCACTTCAGCCGATTAAGTTAGTAAGAAGTTATAATTAGGTAAACATTTACACGAATGAGATGATATTTTAGAAAAATGCTGATTCTGGACATTTTCTCCCCAGACCGAGTATGTCATCAACAAGGTCTCTCTCTTTGGGTGCCATTCCAGAATGCTGCAACAACAGTCACGAACCTGTACAAAGGTATTGATAACTCATTCTCATCTCACAATTGTGGGATTGGGTTTTGGCTATCACATCAATAGAAGATGAGAACCCTGTAGCCATTTTGCTTCTAAACACAGAAATTTGTTATTTTTATTTGGACATTCTAACAAAAACAGTAAATGGTAGAGAGCCTCTTTGTCACATGGATATTCAGCCTTCTCCAGCTTTTCAGCAAGGCTGGGTGGCACCCTCTGGAAATGAGGAGGCAGCCTATAGATCTGTCAGCTGCCTGTCAGTTACAGGTGTTCTTTTAACAGGACAAAACTACTTGTCCTAATGTTATTGTTTATATGCATTTAATCAGTCTCAAACAAGGCCTTATTAACTTGTATAATGAAAAAAAAATGGTCAGCCTATTAGTTATGGTGTGGTATTTTTTGTTGTTTATTCATTGTCATACATTATTTTGACTGCTGCTTCAGTAAAAAAAATGCCATTTGGTCAGTTAATGCTAATCACTGTCCCCTATACTCCTGGTAACAGAGAGTGTTGAGGCCCACCAGAGGAGCTATGACTTGGGCATACAGATAGGCCACCAGAGACGCAATAAGGACGTGCTGGCCTGGGTAAAAAAGAGAAGGAGAACCATCCGCAGAGAGGACCTCATTAGCTTCTTATGTGGAAAAGCTCCACCGCCCCGGAGTTCCAGGGCCAACCCCAGACTGACTGTGGTATCACCCAACCGGGCCCCCCCCTGCTGAGACGGGCTCCTCCGTGGAGACCGACCTCCAGCCATTCAGAGAGGCCATAGCTCTGCACGGTAAATGTTATGTAGATACCTACACACAGTAGTGTCAGATACATACAATACAGCGTGGGTTTGTTTTGCCATAAATTGGAACAAATTGAGCATGTAAGAAATGATGTGTGTGTTCATGGGGCTCATACACACTTGTATCAGCAGAACAAGCCAGTAGACTTGGTCATGTTTGAGGAAGGGGGTCTCAGAGCTTTGTTAGTTGGCCATGTGTCTGTGAATACCACACTTCCCAAATGTCACAGGCTATTTCTGTGCTCTGTTTTTGAATGTGCAAATGTTACAACTTTTAAGCAGTTCAATTACCGTGTCAGATGGTTGGTGTCGCCTTTCATTTTGTTCAACTCCCTATTTCTTGGCCAATTTATTTTACGATTCTTTGTAGTTCACGATTCAATGTGTACATGATTGGGATTTATAGCTACAGATAATGGTCTGGGGTAAAATAATAAAGTAGACCTACTTGATATGTGCAAGACCTGAATGTAGAAACTTCTTAAATGTTTTAAAGGTTGAGCTCTTTAGTGTTTTTGGTAGAAAAACCATGGCCTTTGGAAAAGTAATCGGCAGTCTGTTTGCGATGTTTTAAACATGACTGTGCTTTAATGTTAATGCTTATTGGGAAAGAATCTTGAGTTTGACCATTTCTTTTTGTCTTCTTCTCCTCTTTCTCCCCATTGTGTCTGTTCATTTCATCCCGCCTCTCCCCATGCTAGGTCTGAGCGGGGCCATGGCTAGTATTAGCGTGCGCTCCGGGGCCCCTGGGTCTCCCACCCACGTGAGTGGCGGAGGAGGGGGTACAGGATCAGGTCTGGTGGGTCGCAGGCGTAACGGCCTCCACGATGTCGACCTGAACACTTTCATCTCTGAGGAGATGGCCCTGCACCTGGACTCGGGCTCCGCCTCTGCAGGGGGGGGGGCCAGGAAACGCAACTCTGCTCAGTGCAATGATGTCATCACGGACTCCCCCACCCATAAACGCAACCGGATGATCTGATTACCTAGCTTGGAGCCTGGTCGCCGGGGCTGAAAATGGACGGCTGGCTACGAAGGGGATCTGTGCTGATGGGAGGCGTTTCGTTTTGTGATGACTTTCTTCCCTTGTCTCCTTGTCTTGCTTATTTCCCTCATTGGCGTGCCTAATCCAAAATGAGAGCACTGTTGAGTATCAGAGCAACAACATTTCAACACAATTCTTTCAATCATCAGTGGTCATGAAGGGAAGAAGGCAAGGAAATGAGAGGAGGAAAGGGAGCCATTGAAGAGGTTTGGAAACGCAGCCTTCCAGGGGGAGAACAAGGCACTGTGTTGCTTGAAATAAAAGCCACTTGATCCTCAACACTTCTATTACCCCCCCTCCCCCAAATAGTCCCATCCTCACCCATCCCCCTTATAAAGGAAATGAGGGCCATCGCACCGTCTCTGACTCTGTGAATTCAATAATGTTTGCCAAATGTTGGAACACTGTTGGAGACGCATTCTGTGCTCTGACAAATGTTCTTCTGTTACCCATTCTACTCAGTGGACATGTCTGTCAGTCAAGACAGTGAGATCTCTCTAGGAGCATATCTCTGTGGCTTCCTCCGCCTCCTGTATCCAGTCATATTGCTGTGGGTATGATAGCCCATACTACCAATAGCAGGCTATTGATGTTTGATATAGACCTTTTATCTGCTAACGCTGCATCAACAGTAACTTCAGTTTAGTTCAGTCACCACATACCAGTGTTCAGTTTCATGTTGTTTCGGCCAACGTGCAGAAGTCGACATTTTTGACAATAGCTTTTTTTTCACCTGGCTTTTTCTTTTCCAAAGGAATAAAACTAGTTTTTGTTGTTGCCACAGCTTAAGTAATACCTGACTGTTGCAGACTTCACCCTTCTAGTCTTATTTGATGCAGCTGCTGTTTTATGTGATTGTGTGATAATATAATGAGAGTTGCAATAATGATTTTGCACTTAGCTTTCACACCTAACTCATGCAAGTTATTCTTCCATTGGGTCCCAGTTATACTTCACTGTGCACAAAAACCTTGGTCTCACCCATGGGAGAGCATTAGCCCTAGAAAGTATAAATCAGACCTGTTCTTTCAGAGGTAGTGTCCCAATGTCCATACTAGTGCACTTGTGGGTGTGCACAGCCTTCACACTCACTTGTGTGAAAGTTTGGATGTTGGGATGTTCACTGTGTTGTATAGGGAAAGTGCATTATTGAGATGTATCTTGTATGTGGAAAGCTACGATTGGCTGGCTACCCTGTGGATGGAGCTCCTGAAAGTACAGGTAGAAATGTTTCGAGTAGAGCGGACCCTCATAACACATGGAGTGGGAATTGTGTTGGTTCTATACATGACATTTCAGTCGGTTACGTTCATAAGACTGTCAGTTCATCTGTCACTAAACCAATGAATGGTCTTTATATCCTTTTAAAGTAGACAGCCTCAAGTATGCAGACTCATGCCACATCTCTCTGGAGCCAACACTATTACCAACTGTTTCTTGATACTTATATTATTTGTTTAAAGTAATAAATGGCTAATCTATATACTTAACATTTAGGTGTTGGTATGATATGTGGTTCACGTTGTAAAAGGAATAAAAGAAAACCATTGAATTGCAATTGATGTACTATGTTTCATTAAATAACATGTTCATGTGTTTGATTGTTATTTCTCAAGGTATCCCGAATATGTTTTGGGGGGGGGGTCTGTATGTGAAGTTGAAGTTGTAATTCTTGGTGCCACTATTATGGTGGCCCTGAAGTGCAAAACACCCCTTCTAATATGAGTGCATCCCCCAAATGAAAACACTCCCCCCAAATAGGATGACATACTCACCTCCCCCCAATACAAGACACGCTCCTCCAAATGGAGAACGAGATAACATTAATTCAAAACCACATTACATTAACTCAAATCGGAAATGGTTGGTACAACACTTTCTTCGCTGAATGGATGCAGTAAATAACAGGGAATAAGAAATTGATCGACAGAAGTACGAAATGCTATAGCCTGACAGAGTTACCTGCACCAGGACAGTTGTTTAGCTATCGAAGCAGGTAGCAATTAGGCCTACTTATGCAAGAGTATACATTGCGTGTTAAGGGCACTGTTTCGACAGCGCCATTGGGCTGCGCTTCAATTCCACCATCTAGTGGTTTAAAGTGTGAATTACAAGTACAGTTCTCACAGTAAACCACCAGATGGCGATGGTAAAGCGCAGCCCTAAGGAACAGGTTTTTAAACGTTGAGTTACAGTAATGTAATGTTTTCCATTTGGGGGAGTGTGTCCTTGTATTGGTGGGAGGTAAGCAAGTCATCCTATTTGGAGGGAGTGTTTTCATTTGGGGGATACACTCATATTAGGGGGGGGTGTTTTGCACTTCAGGGCCACCATACACTATAGTAGCAATATTGTAGTGACTGGAAATCCATATTATTTTTGTTGATCTGCTATTAATATGAAGACATGTATCCTCTGCATAGAGAAAACTATGCTGGACAGCATTAAGAACTTGTGTCTGTATGAAGTGTTATAGGACTTAGTAGTATATAGTACTAATAGTACAGCACAGAAAACATGACAAAATTGACACATAACTGGTTAATTTTATAACTAGTGCTATACATCAATTGTCAATGAAATAAACTATTTACTTCATTAAATAATTCTGTAGTACAGAGGCAACATTATTTTATGTGTATTCATCTAAATTATGTCCAAGATAGCATCTGAGAGTGACTAAAGGTGAGGCTTGTGTTTTTGTGGCAGTCACACAAACACAATAAGTTATTTTGACAGGAATCTGACAAGGGATGCTATATGACCAGTACAGTTTTAACAACAAAAATTGCAGCTGAAGTCATGCCAAGTAGGAAAGGAAAAACAAGGATTGTGTGCTCTGGTGGTGAGAAAAAAAAGTCAACAAAAAATATTGAGAAATAAAACAAGTCAACAAAACATATTATTGAAGCCACTTTCATGTCTTTCCATTGAACACTTCTGCTTTTTGGTCCTCTGAGGCTGGGTTCCAACACTTCTCACTGGCCTCTTACCCTCATCTCCTTTCATAAACAGAAAGGGAAGTACAAGGACACAAGGCTGCTCCTCAAACTGATCCCATCAACAGTCGTGAGTTGGTTTTTTCTTCTTTCCTTGCATCACATGACCTACAGTTCAAGAAACCCCTCAGGCCTTTGGTGAAACATTCCATACGGTTCTAATTAAGGCCTCACATTCCAGAGGGCAAGAAGAAACTGGGGGACTGTGATGAAGAAGGAAGCAAAGTCCAGAAGCCATGTCTAATTATTGAGATGCAGCCTAAGTCAGGGGGAGGTTGTGGTTGGGCTGAAGGGCAGGACTAGATCTGGCTGAGGGGGAGGAACTTCTGGTAGTAGCTCTTGGTCACATCGATCATCAAATCCTGCGTACATTCTGGTAGCTCCCCTGAGAACAACCCTGGGGAAAATAGCAGCACGGCTGAAGTTAGATGAATTTGACAACATGCCAACACAATGATACTAGACTAGAGGATACAAACACATGTAACATGCTTGTTCTTTCTCATCTCACTGGCTGTGAAGACGACAGGATATTCTGTACCTGGGCAGCCAGAGAACACAGTAAAGGGAGGCACCACGGTCTCAGGGGGCAGTACTGTGTTATCCAGGATTTTACAGCAGTCCTTCAGCACACAGCGTCGACCCTGCAATATAACAGGAACAATCTCTATTAACTGAAGCAGGGCCATTACTGACGATCAGATGGGCTGGTTTGGGTACCACACTATCCTCATTGTAAAATCACAAAGTAAGTTCTCAGAGTGCATTATAACACCATGTGAGTATCCATGCCCCCTAGCATAGGGAAAGGAAGAATGAAAGTGTGTTTGATGGCACTCACTATGACACAGTTCTTGCCGATATGGACATAGGAGCCTATCTGTGCAGCGTTAACCACACAGTCCTCTTCTATGAAAACATGGTCGCCAATGTGCAGGGGGAAGAATGCCACTCTGACAAGAGAGAAAGATGGAAGGATAAGAAGAGATAGAGACACAGCCACGTCTGATAGCATATCTTGACAATACAAGCCAATCCTGCCAGTAATATCGGTCTGCAGAATATATGTCTGAGGTGAGGTCTGTCTGAGAGCAGGGCACTCACCCTTTGCTAAACTTCTTAAAAGGCGGTCGAATGACACTCCGGCTCTTGACAACACAATGTCTACCAACTCTGACATTGGCCAGATCTCCCCGTATGATGCAGTCGTTCATTACAATCGTCTGGAAAGTAGGACCGTCAGACAAAAATGCATCCATGAAAATAATATATATTAAGAGTACTACTATTACTATTACATGGAACTATAAATCACATTGCAACATAATTTAAATTGAATAAAGTATCAAACCTAGCTCTACTCACTTTTCCGTTGAGGACGATGTTCTGACTCCCACATAGTACAGACTGTCTGCTCACTTTGTTACCAGAGGCCTATGGGGTCCGAAAAACAACATGAGTTAGATCGTCGGTAATCATCATCTTGTACATTATCTTGTCATGCTTGCTTGTTGGCTACAAACTAACGAGCTCAACTGTGCTTTTCTATAGCGAACTCTTTAGCCACCCAATATGCTAGTTAAGCTAACGACCGTACCGCTACTTAACGTTGTAGCTAGCATGATTTGGCTAACAGGTTCCATTGACAAATAAATAACAGGCTATCTGGCAAATTTAACGAGCAAGCTTACAGTTTCAATATACTCTGCTTTGTTGTACAGTATCTCGCACAATTCCATGTCTGTAAAATGTATGTTTTATAGAAAGCTTCGTTTTTCTTCTTGTCTTCTCTGTCTGTTTTGCACCGCTGTCAGTCTGCTCAACCGCTCCCTTCTTCCGAATCGGGGCTTTAAGACCTCACAAGATGATTGTAGAAACATCAAACGTGTGTTAAACAACAGACAGATTTATTCCATATTTCCTTTTACAATAAAGTGCCGATGTCACTAAGCAATGTATTGTACACGCATTGTACATATTTAGCTCTAATAATATAAAACACACATCTCAAGTGCAATCGTTTACTCTAGTCTTGTTTTGTACCAAATACATGGGAAACGTTTTAGACATTTTTTAAATGTCTTCACGTGATAGCTCTGTGAGAATAGTTTTAACCACATTGTTACAAATGCAGATATCACTTAATTTAGGCATGTATGTTGAATTGGTACGTATTAAAGGTGTTGTGAGCAAGGGTCAATTTAGGTTATCCTGCGCAAACTCAGTGACAGGAAGAAGCACTTGAACGCCTTGCACGCTGGGAGTAAGCTGAAATCAGTCATGGCGTCCCGTGTCCTAGCGCAGTGTGTCCGCTCGCTTACCCGGCCTTCGGCGAGGCTTTCGTCGGGTGGTGTTGCTGTGAGAGTGATTGCTGCCCCAGCCCTCGCGAACCACCGACCATACTCTTTTATTTCCAACTGCCAGCGAACGCGGTGGATTGAACAGACACGGGTAACTCTTGAATAACATTGAACTACTCGCCCCCCTGGCCTAGCGGTAGTGGATCGCACTGTGACCTACCTGCGTCTTTCATGAATAGCATGCTGAATCGCTATCACAGCGTTTATAACAGACAACTGCAGATCTTTAGAACTGGTTACATGTCTTAAATGTACTTAGCTAGCGCTATCGGCACATATTTTACATCAATATCGTACGTAGCGTTCTATGACTTGAGGACTGATGGTATGGTTAGCTAGCTAGCCAAGTCTGATATAAGGCGTGTGAGCGTGTTCTGAACTGCATATATACATAACTTTGTTTATTTGCCAGATGATGTTTCAATGCATCTAGCTATATAAATTGCTGGTTTGAATTAAACATTTTACCAGGAAGTCCGTATTTAGTCAGTAAATCGTCTATTTTAGCTAACTAGATGACTTTGGACTTGCCGTCGTGCAGTGTCAGACAGACTAACCGCCTGGACCATTCACGATTCCGCCCTCAGATGACCCCTGCTGCAGTGGTATGGCTCTATGCAACTGAACCTCCCCACCTCCCTGTATCCCTTCCTCTATTTTTCCTTAGATCTCGAGTAATGTGGGCGTGTTGTGCCGACAGTATGGCGACCTGCCCCCTCTTACCCTGGAGACCATCAAAGACCGGGTCCTGTACGTCCTAAAACTGTATGACAAGATCAACCCCGAGAAGGTAAAGTAGCTGCACCAGCAGCAATACGGGGTCTATACTATGGAACTGTCATGCTTGCTGCAGTGGCTGGGCATGTGTTAGCTGCTGTGATAATTGACTGAAGTAGCCCATAATCACCGGCATCACGATGCACCTATACATATCAAGCCATATAGCCTATATGTGATTGAAAATGGGGAATGTTAACCTAGCTAATTGGTAATGCATTGTATAATGATCCTCTTGCCCATCTGCCATGTGTCTCAGCTCCAGACATCGTCCCACTTCATGAAGGACCTGGGGCTGGACAGCTTGGACCAGGTAGAGATCATCATGGCCATGGAGGATGAGTTTGGTGAGTGTTAACCAGCACATCAGCACTTCTTCTTCTAAGCGCATGCCAAGTTTCATATGTAAATGAAATGTTAGGTGCCATAAAAACATGAATACAAATAAGAGGTAATAGACAAATGACAATAGAGCATGCAATGAGATTGATAATATGTATATGGAAGAACTGCTTAGTGTTATAAAGGTATACCAAAGTACTACGGCATTTTAGTTTGCATTGCCTCTTTAAAGATGCCCCTGTGTGAGTTCCCTACACACATGCATGAAACTACTCTCAAAAGGTGTCAGAGGATTAGAGGCAAATCACTGTTTAATAAATACTTGTGTTATTTGCAGGATTTGAGATCCCTGATGCAGAGGCTGAGAAGCTGATGTCACCAGAGGATATTGTAAATTACATTGCAGAAAAGAAGGATGTCTATGAATAGTATAAAACAAACCACTGACGGTGAGTGTCTCCACTCTCACTGTATATGATACAAACCTGCATATGAACACAGAACCAGATACAAATTAATTAATTAGAGCTGCTAAGGTTGTGTAAGTGTTCTGCCCTGTATGGTTGTTAAAACAGTTTTGTTTTTTCCCCTTTATCTTCTCTAGAGGTGACCCAACATGACCTCACAGGAAGTACTTGTGATGCAGATGGGCAGCAAATGTTCCACTTCCTCAGCTAGCTCTCTCTCTCTCTGTGTGGCATCAGTGTCTGCTGCCTTGTCCTGTGTTCCTGTGTATTTAATAAAATGTCATTATTTGGGGAAAAAGCCAGTTTGTCTCATATCGCCATCTTGTGGCCAAGTATATTTTCTCATTTAAGAATCAATAAACAGTCCAGTAGAGTGTACAGTGCATTTTAATGTCATACCAGATATGAATAGGTCCAGTTAAATTTAAGGTATCGAGAATATGTACAGGGCAGGTCTGATAAGTAAATATATTTGCATGTACACTGCATCCTTAATAGTGGATGGGTACAATAAACCTGCTAGAAGGCTACAATGTCATCCACTTCTCAATCTTCAACCTGCAAGGTTCAATCCCACAGAGATGCATAAATACAGGTGTCGTTGCATCAGTGCTTCCTCCAAATCTTGTCCACACTGCTCCTCTTCTGAACACAAGGGCCACCTTTAAACAGCATTAACTTGCTCTGCCACTGAACAGCTTCAGGGATGTGGGTGGTAATTATACTGAGGAGTGAGTTAAAGCAGTTACACTATTGTCACCTACCTGGAATAATACTGGCATACACATTTACATTAACTGCCTTATCACTTATTGGTTGGATGTCAACCATGTTTAATATGTGCAGAAAGTAGAATAGAAAATAGACAGAGGTGCCAGGCAGGACGGGTGGATCACTGTTAGTCTTTTATTGAGGGTTGTACCCAAGTTATACAGCTTTGTAATCCGACAACAGGGTCAGAAGGTTACAAACAGTTATCAGTCTACAAGTACAACTAACAGAGGACCTACAAACTACTAGTCTACACCTCATTACAGATTCTCTTAAGAGCACTAAAATCAAGAAAAAGAAAAGAAAAAAAAACCAAGCAACAAAGTGGGGATAAGGATCAAATAAAAACAAAATGACAGCATCAGAGGAGACATTCATTAGAATACACTGGAGTTGGTTTCTACCTTGTATCAGGCGACTTCGAGTTCTCAATTATACCCATACTAATAAGGATTGTCCTTCAAAAAGTGCAGTTCCCCAAAGATAAAATCCTAAGATGACCCCAGGAAGACAATGAAAAGTACTTCCTGTTCATTTAAGTTGGTACGTAATGATAGACATTGTTTACATTTTCTATACATACTTTTTAAACAGTCTCCCAGAAGCAATGTGCATATAGGTTACAAGTGAGCAATCTACTCATCCTTCCTCTTGTCTGATAGAATCTCTATACAAAAAGTTGTAGTGGAAAATTTGCAGATTCACTAGTCCCTTCTGTAATCATTCAGAGGGATGCTGTGAGAAGGACATTGCGAATCCTAATGCGCTTTCTGCTACAACTGGCCGATGATTTCTAGGTAATAAAGGTTTATTCGTTTCGACGATGGCACAACACGTGTTTGAGAGATGACTGGGATCCTGTCTCTTCTGTGGTCTATTTGGGATAAGGGAAAGCAAACCCACATGGACATGGAAGCCTGGATTTGAACTCCACTGCATAGTCTCTCTGAGGCCCATCCCAAACCCTCCCTCCCTCCCTGACCCCCAACCCCCAACCCACCCCTTACCCCGAGTCTTTGTGCTGGTTAGACTAAAGCTTTTCAGGGTTTGTGTATACTAAATGTAAAATGACAAAGACAGCATAAACTCACAGTTTTTGTAAAGTCAAATTGCCTTAGCGCATTGTTGGACAGTAGGAACCATTATTTAATAGACATGGGTGTATATAGATATAGTATTTGCTCACAGGATAGCAAGTCAGAAAAAGGACAACATTTTTAAATACAAAAGTAGTATAGTATCACAGGCCAGGCCCCCAGCCCCCTCCTCCCTTCCCTACACCTGGCCTTCATACAGGCTGCTAGGCAGCGATGGGGATTGTACATTGCTCATGGTTTTAAGTTTTTATCTCAAATTCCTCACAACATCCTTTTGCAAATGACATTTCAAGCATATACATTGTCCAGCTTCTACACACACACACACACAAAAAAACCTAGCAATCAATCCCTTTCCTCCCTCGCACCCTCCTCAATTTGGCATGACAGTGAGTTCAAAAATGAACACGCACAAGCACACACACTAACAGCGTCTGTGAGAGACGGGGTTGTCCAAAAACCCAGTAGCAGTAGACAGACTGGACTACACTAAGCAGGGAGAGACCATGAACAACCACAAGGTTGGACAGCAGAACAGCAGAGAGGGGATGGATGAAAGGGGTGGATGCCTCAGAAGAGGCTGCTAGTCCCTTCTCTAGGATCAGGGCAAGGAGGGCCCTGGACTCAGGGTTGGGGGGGTCAGTCTTGAGTTAAGTTTCCGACTGGGGGAGGGCTAACTGACCCCAGGTCTGTGCCACAGGACCAACTTCACCCTGGAGTCAATTGTATACTGATTCAGCTTCAGCCATCTCTCTCCCTCTCCCTGTCTGACAGACAGAGCACCCTGACCTCCTCCTAACCTCTTCACTCTTGTCAAGCTATAAATACACCAAGTGCAAATCCAAGGCTCCTCAGTTCAATTTGTCAATAAAGTTATTAGAAAAAACAACCTGGTTCCAATGTTCCACTTAATAACATTTGTTAAACAAAAGTGAGATATAAGCAAGATCTGGAATTAAGTAAACATATCTTTTTGATTGAATTATATTTGGTAGAGCAGTTACTTATATGGTTCAATACTGGCACACACCACTATCAAGTCAGGGTAATACTCAAGGGTTTTGTACTATGCTTTTAAGTCATTAAATACGGATAACTTAAAACACGACTAGCAAATTCTACTGAAAGAAAAACTACTGGAGAGAACAGCTTTACACACAAAATAATAAAGAAAAGAAATTAAGGTCCATGGCTTCGCCTAATGCTGACATCTCTCGCTCTCTCTTTGAAGCTTTTCACAAATTGTGCATCATTGTACTAAACAATCAATATTGTAAATAGTCGGTAAATCTATGTACATTATTCAAATGGGTGTATTTTCAACTACCACCGATGGATTACATTCACCCCTGCAGACCTTTCCTCCACCCACCCACACTATCCCTCCCACTCCTCGCCGAGTCACCAGGAACGACCCACCCGACCCCTGCAGTGAAACAAACACACACACACACACACACACACAGACACACAGACACACACACCTGCCGGTGTGGAGCAGCCTAACACACATAGACGTATTCATTGTCAGGTCAGGAACTTCAGATCAGCACAAACCAAACAGTACACAATACAATCATATTCTAGTTGTAAACAGGTAAAAGCCACTTGACTTGTTGCATCTTCGGACACAATTAGAATCAAGGCAATGAAATGTGGACGACTTTTGCACTGTTAAAATATTATCATCACCAACAAAAACAAGATTTTTTTTTCTTTTTCTTTCCTTTTTTCCCCCAACACCATCTGTGGCAATGAGTAATTCGAAACAAGGTATATTTTCGCATTAATTAATTATTGAAACATTTAAAACATTTGACTTGTGACATGGACAGAAAAAGCCCCTCTGTAGGCCTTGTGAGTGGCTACAGTATGCATAGATTCAGCTTTTTCTTGGTTACAGTCTGACAGGACATTTCCACTGACAGTCAGTCACAAACTACTCTCACTGATCACACCAGTGGAGTGGAGAAAAGGAGAGGAGTGAGGGAGCATTCTGATTGTGCCGCCCACCTCCAGCCCCAGACCTCCAGTAGAAGACAGCATATTGGACAGCAGTGTGTCGAGCTTCTCCAGCTTAAAGCAGTTATTTGGCAGAGAAAAACTTACAGACCTATAAGTAGTTTTCAGTGCTAAAAGTTGGATTTTTCTTCCTACGAGGAGTATCTATCTACAAGGGGGGGGAAAACTGGCTTGATTTCCTGAGAACCACTGCTGGTTATTTAGCAGACGAGAGGAATAGGTCAAACAACCAACGCCATGGCCAAAACACTGATCCGAATTCCCAGAGATACAAAGCATCGTCTTCATCCTCAACACATATTTTTTTGTGTTTTTTTCAGTATTTATCATTTTTTTGCACGATTTTTTGAACAGCATTTTAAACTTTTTTTGTATATTTTTTTCCATTTTTTTTGTTTTAAAATGATGGAAGAATGAACACACGTTTCCCCTCCTAAGTCTTGTAAACAAGAGGTTGCAGTGTGGCACCTCCAAAACAACATTGAAAGCCTATTCTGAAAGTGCTGATCCCCCCCTGCCCACGGCTGGTGGGAGGGGCCTGCTTGTCCCCGCCCCCCATGGCTGATGGGAGGGGCCTACTAGTCCCCGCCCCCATGGCTGGTGGGAGGGGCTTGCTAGTCCCAGCTGCGGCTACAGTTCTTTGCACTGCAGAGCTCACGTTCTTTAGTTTTAAAACACAAAATTGGTGCAATACTTTTAATGTCACTTTAATATCATCAGATAATTCTAAGTCAGCATTTTTTCTTTAATAACTATCTGTTGATCTTGATCTCCACGACACCGCGGTAAGGTAGGCGTGCCAAGGCAGAGAGGAGCGCGCGCACACACACACACTCAGTCACACTAACACTCATTCAAGTACACACACACAGTAAGGACCTCCATGAGTAAACAGCTACACTGGAAAACTGGCTGCTCCCTCTATATTGCAGATTATATATACTGAGAAAAACCACATTCAGTGCAAAGTTAAAAAAGCTCAGACTCCAACATTGTCAGCAAACAAATGCAAAATAATAAAAATAAAAGAATTGGAATTCAAATAAACATGATGAATAAACATAAATGAGCTCGATTGAAGTTTTTTTTTCGGTCTGAAAGAGCACTAAGTGGAAGCGTATATCTATCCTTTCACATTATAGAATTGGCCTGCGTGATTCAAGTATTCCAACTGATATGTTTTTGGGCTAAAACAAAGTGGACATATGTGCAGAGAGAAACGTAACTTATTTTCCACAGGGGAAACCCCGCTGTATATCTGTAAGTGAGGAAGAGTCCAACTAGTGCCATTGCGTTTTTCTACATCTTTTTTTTTGTTTGTCTTTGAGTGAGACTTTCTCTTGTGATTATGATTCTCTTCTGACTCTGAGGGTCCCCCTTGCTTGAGTGACAGGTGATTCACATGGAGTCCCCACCCCCTGTAAGGTGATCAACGGGGAGGAAGGAGCTGATTGGAGAGGGACTGCTGATCCTCCCACCCTCGCTGCCACTAGGGCTCCCCCATAGGCTAGTGGAATAGTTAGGCCCACCCCAAAGGGAGGAGCTGTGGATGTCGCTGCTATTCCACTGGCTGGGCTCAGGAGCACGGCTTGAGAAAGGGTGTGACCCCTCCATGGCGCCACCCATGCGGCTCTGTGAGGAGCCAATAGCCTGCCAGCTTGGGGATGCAGCAGCCAAAGACTGACCTTGTGCAAAGAAACGGTTGATTTCATCTTCACTTGCAAACTCAGCCAGAATAGTAGTGTTCCCTAAAACGCACCTGTGGAGAAAGAGGGGGAGAAAGAGTGTCAGGTGAGAAGGCTAAGAAAAGGGGAATAGTTGACAAAGGAGAAAGTGTACTTGGTATACAATTTGGTGTGTGAGAACATCCATGTATATACTATGAAGATGACCGTCAGTGTGTGTTTGTGTATATATAAACACTCACATATGCAGACTTTTCTGCGCCTTGGCAGCCTCCTCCTTGGAGCTGTAGCAGACGACAGCGTTGCCGTGGGGCAGGTTGAGGTGGAATGTGATCAGAGGACCGTGCTGCATACACAGGGTCCTCAGGGTGGAGCCATCAATCTGGAGGGGGAGAGATGGGGGCACGGGTCAAACAGGACGGCTGGAGCTGTCAGTAATGGGATGAGGGCGTGTGTGACACAGACAGGGAGGAGCTACCTGAGGTGTGAGATTCTTGAGAACGAGCCAATTGGTTCTCCCTGAGCTGCTGCTGTCCCCCCAACTGGACCCTGGAGGAGAGAGGAGAGCCAGGTTACTCACCACAGGAGCAACAGCTCCAACACTCTCGCCCACACACACATTCACCCCCACACACACATATTCATCAACACAGGCTCGGCCTCTTACCGGGGGTGTATCTGGAGTCGGAGCCCCAGCCGGCCATGCGCAGGGGGGCGTTGTCCCATGAGGAGGGCTTCTGTCCGGTCAGGCCGGGAGGAGGCCGGGAGGGGGCAGACAGACCCTTGTGGGGCAGAGGGACCTTCCACAGCTCATGGGCCAGCGAGGAGTTGGACACAGAACCTCCGGGAGACCACTTGGACTCATTGTTTCTGGCTGGAGAGGGGAAGACCAGGCAGAGAGAGAGAGAAGGGGACAGAGAGAAGGAGGCAGTGGGGTAGGGTCAGGGAGAGGGGGGCGAGAGGGGAAGACCAGGCAGAGAGAAGGAGGCAGTGGAGTAGGGTAAGGGAGAGAGGGGCGAGAAAGGACAGAAATGAGTCCCACGATGTAACCCATGTGCTACCTGCACACATCCCACCCTCTAAGGTCTCACACTCTGAGCCCCATGGAGGGGAACATACCTGAAGTGCTTTGTGCTGTACTGGTGAGGGAACCGCTGTGGCTGGAGGCACGAATGGATGACCAGGCACTGTTAGAAGGCATCGTGGTGTTCAGTGATGAGGATGGCCCTGGGAAAGACACACACACAGGGTCAGCTATCACGCAAAAACATGGGATGTGTGAATGCACGTGGTTGACTTTAATGTGTGTTTGTGTCTCTTCAAATGGGTGTGTTGGTTATTGCTGGAATGCAATGTGTGAGTTGATCACTTTACAATACACATTACATTAGACATTTCAGTTTCAGTGAGGTGTGTATGTGTCTAACCATTGTTCCTGTCCCTGAGGTGGTCGACGTCGCGGACGGTGTTGATGGAGAGGTTGTTGATGACGCTGCCAGGGGTCACGAAGGGGTCAGTCTCAGGGTCAATGTTGGGGTAACCTTTCCAGGGCTCGCCAGGACGGAACTCTGAGAACACACCAGACGACGGGTCGTTAGGGCGTGTCCCTGCATAACGATGAGTGTGTGTGTCTGTTAATGAGGAACGGACGACAACAAGTGTGTGTTTGTGTGTACCTGGGGGCCAGGTGACATTGGTGTTTCCGTGAGGGGATTTGGCACGGGGTGGCCAGCCGTCGCCCACTGAGCCCATTGATTGGCCGGGAGGGCTGAGGGGGGAAGGGCCAGTAGACAGGAAGTCATACGGACCAAAGGGAGAGTCCTCCAGACGCAGCCCAGACGACATAGCACCTGGAGACGGAGACAGACGCGCATCACACACAATGCCTAACAAACGTCTACACTTGCTTATGAAATGAGCTCAGTTCCTTAGACTGACCAGGTTTGCTGTTCTGTTCCAGAGGAGAACCACAGTCCATGGCTGTCCACTTCTTCAGACGGGACTGAGGCTCCTTGTACCCCACACCGCCCATGTCCATGTTTACATTCATGTTAGAGTTCGAGCCTGGATGAGCAAGAAAGGGGGAGAGGACGATGAATAAAGTTGGATGGCGTTTCACTGTGGTACGTCTTTGAATCAAACTACTGGGACGTACAGCTTAGAGACAAGACTCAACAGCTCAGGAAGAACACATTTTCCCATCGGGCAACAGTGGACGCCTACCTAAAGGGAAGTTGGAGAAGGAGTTCATGGAGCCGGGGTCCTTCTGAAGCTCTGGGAGGTTCTGGGGCATGTAGTTGTCCATGTAGTGCTTGAGGGGCTGGTGGGAAAGGGGTGCCTGTTTCAGCAGGGAGGGGTCGAGGTGCCTCGGGGGCTGCATCATCGACTGGCGGCTCTGCGAGGGGGGAGAGGGAGGGGTTAGAGGGGAAAAGGAAGGGCATAAATACAGACGACCCTCCATGAGAGAGAGACAAGAGTGTGTGGGGGGAGAGGGGGCTCGTACCTGATCCTGCTGGCGTCCCACAGGCATGGGCCTCTGGCTCTGGGCTTTCTGCTGCTGCTGCTGCAGGAGGAGGCGCTGGAGATGGAGAGATGGGCAGAGAGAGAAGGGAGGAGAGAGAGAAGGAAGATGAATCAGGACTAGCAGTCGTCAAGTCAGTGTCCAGGCTCCGTTATGGCTAGAAGGCCTCAACAAAAACCATGAGATGTCAAAGGAAGCCAACCTGTAACTGGTTGATCTGGTTGAGCTGGGACAGCTGGTTTAACTGGGACAGCTGGTTGAGAACAGCCACCTGCTGTGGCCCAAACAGGGGGTTCAGGCCGTTACTGTTGGGGTACTTCAAAAGAGATGGAGGGACCTGGAGGAGAAAGGGGAAAAATAAAATAAGTATGTGGAAAACAATGGAGGGCATTCGATGTGTTCAATCAGACAGCACAGGTAATGCCAGTGTGCTCTGTGTGTGAGTGTCTTACCTGAGAGGGCAGGATTGGTGGAGGCACTTGGTTGCGGAGGTTGGGCTGGGCTGAGTTGAGGGACTGGGCCGGGGGCTGGGGGCCGTTTCGGCCTTGTGCTGCAGTACTGCCACCGTACATGGGGTTTACATTCTGGAAACACACCACACACACACACACACGTTAATGTCACATTTACAGACCTCTGGTCCAGTCTTTTTATTTTATTTTATCTGTTGCCGCTTACGAACACACACACACGAGACGGCAGTGTTTCACAGCCACTCACCTGCCTACCGGCCCCAGAGCTAGAGTGAGCGTGAGCCTGCACGGAGCCGTGACAGGGGATAGGCTGAGCAGTGTTGGTAGGGGAAAAGCTCATGCTTTGATTGGAGGAGAGCTCGTCGGAAGCGGAGCTATCGTAAGCAGCGGGGGAAAGGGAGCGCTGCGGAGGCAAAGCCAGGCGAGACGGCAAGCACAGAGGGACAGGAGGCACGGCGGCAGCCAGAAGAACAGACAAGGCAGGAGGAGGAAGAGAGGGCCGGACAGGGAGGTAGGAAGAGAGGGATGAAAGGAAGAGCAGTGTTAAAGTAAAGCAGCAGGGAAAAGCAGCAGCTCGACGCAGTGATGCCAAACCCCTGTGCTAAGGCAGGGCACTTCAAGTAGAACTGGCTAGCCGAGCGACGGGAACCAATTACAAACGGGCAAACCCATGGCTCTGACACACTGCTCGTCATGCAATTAAAACATGACGTTCCCTCAGTGTGACGACGCTCAGTAGCCTGCATCACGCAGTACACTCTGCCACCACTTGGGGGCAACGCAGAGCCAGAAACCACCCCCCCCACCACACACAGCCGTGCTGCAGCAGGCAGGTCAACATGGCCGTACCTTGTCGTAGTAGGGGCTGCGCTCCATGGACGCCTCCTTGTGGATCTGGTGGCGAGAGCCGGGGGTCTTGCCGATCACGCCGTTGTACTCGCCCATGCTGCCGTCCATGCGCTTGTCTGACATCATCCCTGGGAGGGCACACCACACATTACAGCCAGACAGCCCGCGCAGCCCCTCCCCCCAGCTTTACAGAGACGCTGGTACCATTTGCCCTAGCCTGGGGACAGCCCCACAGCGTTGGACTGTTGTATAGTAGTGTTGAGTTAAAAGGTGACGGTATATTCTGCTCTGGTGTTTTGGTTCAGTGGTTCCTATGGTAAAACAATCCCTAGGCTCACCTCCACCCATCTCCATCTTATTGCTCTTCATGGAGTCCTCGGGGGAGTCTCTCTGCGGACGAGAAAAGGAAAAAAACACGTCAACACCCGTTTTTTCAAGTGTATTCGAGTATGTAGTGTTTCCCACACAGACTAATTAGTGGCGGTCCCCCTCAGTCTCTGTCACTCACACACACACACACACACACAGTCACAACGTCAGCACACGTTAGCAACGACGCTATACGATATCAGCGACCCTTTAAGCATTAGTACCGTAGCTAAGTCTAGGAAAGTTGAGGTTACTTTTCGCTAGCTAGGTACCTAAGAACATGTCTTAATCTGCTAGACAAGTGGCTTCCCCATCGTTCTTTTGGTGAGCTGTCTCACGAGCCCCACTTACCCGGCGTCATGGAGCCGACCAGCTAAATAGTTATTTAGCACTAGCGTTGCTAGTTGCTACCTGCATATATACGCAGAAATTGTTCACAATACTTTCAGGGCTTCAACCAGTGCTGCTCAAGCATAAATACACAGTCAGGGAGAGAAAGAGTAGGAGAGGAGGACAGCATCCAACATAGCTAATACATATATATATATATATATACTTTTTTTTTAAAGTTCTCTCCCCCCCCCGCACATTGCTTTCAAATCTGTGGGAAACACTGATGTATATATGTTTGTGTGTGCGCGCACATGCGACACTCACAGAGAAGTTCATGTTGTTGAACTGTTTGACGAATGGATTCATCCAGGCGTCCTCCTGCTTGCTCACTGGTTTGTTCATCTGGAAAACGCACCGAGAACCACAAGTGAATATGACAGAGGGTCCCACGCTCTAAGAGCGACCACACCAACCTCAACCAACCACAAAGAAGCCGGCAACTCGACGACACGTCTCATTGGCGGACCAGAATCAGAGAGGAGGGCCATCAGAAGCTGACCTTGGGAGGAACCTTCTTCATGTAGTTCCAGCTGTTCTGCTGCTCCCTGTTGTCCTGGTTGGGGGGGTTCCACATGCCGATCTCCACCTCCTCCTCGGCCTCCCAGCCCCCCATGGACGCCTCGTCCCCGTGCCAGCGCTCCATAGGCTTCACTCCTCCTGGGACACAGACACACGGCAGGACGGGGAGTCAGAACACAGCGGAAAACAAGTCCAAAAGGAGGTGCGGAAATACACATACCACCCCACCCCATTACTTCCATCCATAATTGTGTTTGTGTACATAATACCAATACATGCGCCAGAATACCCACCAGGCTTGTGCTGGTTGTGTGTCCCAGGCCCGGAGCTTCTTTCCCAGGTGTTTGAGCTGTCCCTCTCTCTCTCCCTGTCTCGGTCTCTGTCCCTCTCCCTCTCCCTGTCTCGGTCTCTGTCCCTGTCTCTTCCAGAGCCAGAGCCCGGCTCCTCCCAGGTGGAGGAGGTATCCATGGGCTTGCCCCAGGCCGATGTACCGTTGTCCACAGACACTGGAGGGCCGGCCGGCTCTCCCCACGAGGACTCCCCCTTCTGGGGCCCTCCGTATGGTTCAGCCCAGCCTGGAAGGGAGAGAGTGAAGGAGACACATATTCACTTACAACACACTCATTAACATTGATAAAGTAACAAACGCCCAAAACGACAGTGTACAGGAAAACCCTCGTGGTCGAACGCGAGGCCGATACTAGACGAGAGGTCATGCGTGTGGACAAACATGGAGCAGATTTTTTCCTGGCCTCCCTGGGTCAGATGCAGGAGGCTAGAACGGTTCCATCCTGAGCTGACCCTGACCAGAGCATCAGAGAGAGACACACCACACCACCACACTCGGGTGTCAACACATGTTCTCATGCTGCTCGCTGAGAAGAGGAAGGAAGGCTACATGTGGGGAATCTGCCAGCAGGTCCCTGCTCGTCCAAGACTACTTGTCCCACACACACACACACACACACACCGGCTGCTTCTCCACTCGACTGAAGAGGGACAGACTCAACACAACAATCATTTTAAAGTGTTGCCTGGATGGTGGTTTCATGTGGAAACTGTTTGAAGCAGCCGTCATTGACAGCTCATGTTGCAGCTCAACATTTCTACAAGTTCAGAGGAACTGCTCCTGCTCTGGGATTGGCTGGTAGGAGTGAGCCCTGATCGGAGCCCTGGGGAACCCTGTCTAACCATGAAGCTTATGTAAGCTTTGTTTATTCAGAGTAAGGGGTGTGTGGCTGTGTGTGATGTCTAGGGCTCTGCTTAAAGCCGACCACCCAGTACTTTACACTTTCTCCATCTGGTGACGTAAGGAACATGCCGGAGATACTTCTCAGTATAAATAGCCTTGATCCTGGCTCTCCATCCTCTCTGCTGTCAAACATGTGACCTACACCCCCCCTTCCCCAGTATCACTATAACAAACCCGTCCCCCCCAATATCCTTCCCGAACCTCCCAGGGGGCAGACTGGAATGTTTGTTCTCACTTTCTAGTCTCCAAATAGCTATAACTTGGATTCAAAGAGTTCACACTTTTTAAAAGATGTCTGATGTCAATGCTGGAGCCTACCGTCATTCCACTGTGCTTCAAAATGTAACTGTAAACCTCATCTGACTGGCGGGGAGAGTTCAGTAATGCAGGCCAGTGACAACATCTCTATAGCTTACCACTGGGGACATGCGCTGGAGGGCTGGCCCTGGTTCTCCCTGCCCTTTTCGCTTACAAACGCGCACACACACACTTTTTCTCTGGAACTCTCCATGTCTGTCTGCCTGTCCATCTGTCTTTCTCTCTCTTTCTCTCTCGCCTCTCTGGAACTCTCTCCCTTTCAGGACAGACAAAAGCCTGTGTTTCTGCCCGCACTTGCACCAGCAGCACAGAGAGCGAAAATCGATGTTCAGAACATTCCAGAAGGATGACTCAACCTGCATTTTACAAAAAGCCCTCAACACACACACACACACACACACACGCACATACACACACACACGAGGGGAGATGAGAAAACGTCTGTATGTGAGCGAGTGTGTTTACATTGGTGTGCAAGTGAATGTACCAGCATTGTGTAAACATATAGATAACCAGTACATAGTTCACGTGTAGGTTACAGAATATGATCTCTCAAGAAGTGACCAATTAAATTTAAACTGAGCAAGTTTGGCCAATACACTTCACATAACGTGCAAATGTTTGCCTATACCACCCATACATTTAGAGCAGAGTCTGTGCGTATGTTAAAGTCTACTCTCTTGGAAGTCGCTTTGGATAAAAGCGTCTGCTAAATGAATAAATGTACTTACTAGGGCTGCAGTTCTTGTCCTTGCCAGTCATGATGTTCTGGGGAGGCGGGGGCTGCATGGGTTGGGGGTGGGGCTGAGGCTGAGGCGGGGGCTGAGGCTGGGGGGGAGTGTTCATACTCGTGCCCCCCTGCTCCGGTTGGTTGTTCTTGTTCCACATGTTGACGGCTCCTCCGCTGTACTTGTTGGGGTCTCCCCAGGCCGCAGTCCCGTCGTCTATCTCCATCCTGCGTCGGACTGCCTCAGGGGATGGCTCCTCCCACCCTGTAGTCTCCTCCTCCTTTTGGGAGGGAGGGACGGGCCCGCCCACCCAGCCAGCTGGCTTGACAGAGGCAGGGTTGGTGGTCTGGGGCCCTGGGGGGCCTCTCGACATTGGGCCCGGGCTTGGGTTGCAATCAGGACCTTTTCCCCATTCTTTGGAGGGGCAGGGTTTGGGGGCTTCTCCCCAGTTCTGAGGTGTGTGGTTGGGCTGCTTCATTGAGGACTCCCCCCACCCCTGGTTATTCTGAGAGACGGGTTTTGCGGGTTCCCCCCAGCCAGACCCAGAGTTGGGAGCGTTGCCCTGGTCAGGGTTGTTGGACCCTCCGCTGCCTCCCCAGTTGTTGTTGGGCCTGGGCTGCTCGCCCCATCCAGGCCCTGAGCGGTCGCTGTCACCGTCCCAGCCTCCAGAACCTGCACTCTTCTGGGGCTCCCAGTGATTGTTGCCACCCCCTCCACCTCCTCCTCCTCCACCACCTCCTCCTCCTCCACCTCCTCCTCCACCTCCTCCTCCTCTGGGGCCTCCACTTCCACCCCAGCCCTCTCCGCCAGAGGGGGCACCCCAGTCCTGCTTGGGCTTGGGAGCATTGGTCCAGGTGTTCGACCTGTCTTCCTTGTTGTTGTTTCCCCAGGTGTTATTGCTCTTGTTGTAGCTAGGGCCCTCTTCCCAGGTCCCGGGGGCTTTGCCAGCTGAGGTTTTCTGTTCCCCCCAGCCAGACCCTGGTGAGTCTTTGCCTGGACCTCCAGGCCCATCTCCCCAACCCCCTGAGTTGCTGGGCTGGGAGGGGACCGACTGGCCAGTCGAGCCCCAACCAGGGCCTCCATTACTGGGCTTCCGCTCCTCCATCCTGGGAGCAGGTACTGGCGCATGCTTCACATCCCAAGAGGTGTTCTGGCGCACGGGGGTTTGACCCCAGCCGGTGTTGGAAAGGACGCGGGGGTCCACATCTACGCGGGCGACGGCGGGCTGAACGGGCGGGGGCACGGCGGGAGGGGGTCTGCGGCGGTTGCGCTGGCCGTCCCGGTCTGAGCTGCGGCCTCCGGAGCTCTCTCCGCTCCCCTCGCTGCCGCCAGATCGGCCCCAGCCTCCAACCCCGCTCTGTGGGCCCTGCACCCCGCCTGTACCCATGGCCAGGGCGTCATCTTCCAGGCTCTTCCAGCCGTTGGTGCCCCCCTTCCGGCCACCGATCTCGCTGGAATGCTGATTGCTGCTGGGTGGGGCGCCGCTCCACTCTCCATTAGAGGCCTTAGTATTGGAGGAGGAAGAGGAGGAGGATGAGGAGGACGAGGCGCTGCTCCCCCAGGGGCGAGGGATGCCGGCGGGGGGAGCCAACCCGTTTCCAGGGGCAGGGGTGGAGGCGCCCCCCCAGGACTGATTCTGTGTGGGGGGGTTAGTGGTGCTGGAGTCCCAGCGAGAGCCGGGCCCAGTGATGTTGTTATTATTACTTTTATAAGCAGTAGCAGCAGCGGAGGAGGGCTGCGGGGAGGCAGCCTGTTGGAGGGAGGGGTTGGGGTTCACAGTGTCTCCATTGGAGCCCTTGTCTCCGGGGTAGGTCGAGCCCCCCCAGGGCGTACCGAAAGCCCCCTCGCCGTGGGAGTGCTGGGAAACGACGGCGCCGTTGGGGAGGGCTGGGGGTCCCCCACCACCTCCGCCGCCCCAGGAGCTGAGGCCTGAGCCGGGCTCGCTCATCTGCACCGAACCAGTAGAGTTTGGTAAACTAGAGGTCATGGTGTTAGTAGTAGTAGTGTTATTTGGTCCATTCATTTCAGTGTTAAGGTTAGGGGACTGACTGTTGCTGCTGCCCAACACCTTGTTTGTACCATTGCCTTCGGGCTCTTCCAGCCTGTCTGCCCAGCCCAGGGGAGACTGCAGGCCTAGCTTAGCGTTTAAACCCTGGGTGTCTGGAGCACGCTGGACACCGCCTCCGTTACCCACAAGGCCGTGGGGGGCCGTTGAGCCCACTGTTCTGCATTCCGGGCCAGACACCTTGATTCACGCAGGGGCCCGGGGCGCCCCATGCGCTGTTGAGCTTGTTGCCGTGGCTACCGTCGACGGCCATCTTCCCTGCCGAGCCGTCCGTGTTGGGGCCTGTGCTTAGCGTGGAGCCGTTGGGGAGGCCCCAGGGGCCCGTCACGTCTCCGTTATTGCTGCCGGCGCCGGCCAAGGAGTGGTGGGAGCTGTTGCTGCTGCCGTTTCCAACGACCATCTGTCGGTTGCCGTTGCTGTCTCCGTTGACGGCGGCGGAGGAAGCCATCACGGCGAGGTTTTTCTCTGAGCCCGAGCTAGAGGCGGAATCGGCATCCATGCATTCTGAGGCGAGCTCCGGGTCGCTGCCAGAGCCGGATCCGGGGCCGGAGATGGAGGGCCAGACGGGGGAGGTCTTGTCGCTGCAGCCGTCCACTAGAACCTTCCCCCAGTTACTGTTGTTGTCGCTGCACGGAGAACTAGAGCTCCAGGGAGAATTCTCATACTGCGAGTCGAGACCTGGGTGATCTAAACCTGGGGAGGGAAAGCAGAGACAAATGTGGGGCGGGGGGGGGGTTAGGGAGTCAATATTGGTAGCGTATTCTTCAAGCAGTGAAGCAAAACAATATGAATGCATGATATAGTACATTTACAAGACTAAACAGCATCTCAATGCTCAAGACATTTTGTGGGGGAAATGATGCTGCTATAGCAATGCTGCATATGTCTGTCTGCCCTCCCTCCCAGTCTCGCCAGCCGCCCCCCGACCCAGACACAGCTGCCACCATTTTGTTTCCGCAGCGTGATCCAACTGCCTGCCAAAGGATTGGGACGGGGGGGGGGAACAGAGGGAGGACATTAAGTAGATGGGGGAGGGACGGCCAAGAGGGAACTAAGAGAGATGGGGAGGAGAGGCGTGCCTGCTAGCTCATTTGTCTAGTTGGGTTCTTCCTGGCTAATTTCCCAACAACAGCATCATCATCATACTGAACCACTTCCTGGTCGTAAGGCATAAGAGATGGGCTCTCCTCTGGCCCAGCTACGCAGCTCTGCCCTGTGATTGAGCGTTTAAAAACCTTCATCCCCCTCTCATGCATGCGCTCACACACACACAAGATGGCTGCCAATTCTCCCTGGATGTTTTTCTGTACGGCTGCCAATTCTTTGCTCCCTCATTCCCACTCTTGTACCCAGACATCCCATGACTACAACATCTTCACCAAGGTCAGACTCAACCTTTTGGGACTGACAAAAGCGCACAAACAGACAACCCCCAATATTCCAACGCCGCACGACACCTGCTCACACGAACACGAGGACTTTCGTACAAAGACAAAAAGGATGCAAGACAACCGGCTTAGTCCTGAGAAACCTTATGACTAACGTTGACGGTGTATAGCCCATGAGCAGGGAAGAGGGGCACACATTCATGTAGTCACCTGTTTGGTTAGGGGAGTGGCTGACCGAGTCCCGAATGGGAGCCATGCCTAGGAAACAAGAGAGGGGAAGATCATCACACTGCAGAGAGACAGAGGCCGGGGGGGTGAAAGGGGGAGGTTACACAGACGAGTGTCAAGATGTCAAGGCTACAGTGACAAACAGTGCAACCATACAAAGAGGATACAGACAGATCAAGATAAGGAAGGAAGGAATAAAGTAGAGCATTGCAGCTGCATCTTTGGTCTTGTCTAGGTCTGCGTCTACAGCGAAGGCTGTGTGTGTGCGTCTACCTGTGAGAGAGGCACGCTGCTGCGCTCCCTCGCTGGCCCTCAGGGCGCCCCCTGGCTGTGTGGAGGGCAGCTGCTCTCTGGTTCCCAGGGCGACAGTCAAGAGGTCACTGGTCAGGGGTCAGGGCCCTCAGGGGTCAGCAGAAAGGGAGTGGGACTTGTCGGAGCGGGCACAGGGGCTGGCAGCTGGCTGGAGCCCCGTTGGCATTGCTGAGCACGCTGGGACGTGTGTTTGGTGTGTGTGCGCGTGTGTACGTCTGGGTTTAATAGAAGGGGGATGTGGTTTCGACTGTCAGGCCAAGGTTCAGGTCTTTGCCTACACTTGATATGTTCTGGCACTGAAGAGACGAAGAAGAGAAGTTTAGGGGGAAGAAGGAGACAAAACAGAAGTTAGTAATGTGCTAAAAGGTATAAAAAAGGCCTTTGTGTCTGGTTGGAAGTCCTCAACACTTGCACTTGCCCAATCAAGACATGAAATAATGTGAGGATGGCCTGCTCCGTGCCACGGCAGGCAGTACAGAACAGGGGTATCCGTGGCGTGATAGCGATCTTCCTCAGCAGAGTGAGATGGAAAGCAGGGGTCTGGTAATTCCACTCCCCTAGCAGAGGAACAGAATACCCCGTGTGTGTCTGCACGCTACATGGCTCCCTTCCCAAAGCACAGATAAACATTACTGTCACAGGTGTGGGTGGACACAGCCAAATGGACTCGCATTCCCCTCTCCCTCTCCTCCTCTTTACCCGTCCTTCCACGCTGTGTGGGGTGTAGGGGTTTTGGGGGAGCTATGGTGTGTAGGGGACAGAGGTTTGGGGGTATTGGGGCAACTATGGGCCAGGCTGCAGAAGGGGGTGAAATGTATAAATATAACAGGCTTTGGGCACGCAATAACTCTCCATGGCAACAAACCCTCTTAGGAAAGAGTGTGTGTGTGTTCGGCTGCACAACGAAAATAAGCCCCAAAAATAAAGACTGTTCGATTTGATGTTGTGTGAGAAATACTTTTGGATTCAAAAACTGCGAGGGGAAATCTCGTCCTGGTAAACTAGTAAGCGAGAGCTGTGGTTTACTAAGGAGAGAACTCGTCACCCATGTTCATCGACAACCACAACGCAATGCTCATTCAAAATGGCTGCCTGTCAGGCACTGGCAGTGGAGGGCACACACTCCTAGTAAGCCTACCATTGTTGTGCTCAATCCCATTGTAGCAGTTGTAAACTGCCTCATTACCACTTGTTTGTCCTGTCTCTACGAGGCACTGAGCCTATTTCCATCACATCACATAGTACAGATACAGCTTAATAGAGCAGGGGAAGAGCCTATGTAATCGCTTTCAACACTGACAAGGAAGAAACAGGACCAGACTTACTGAAGCAGAAACAACAGTGCCAGCAGCAACTACTTCTGTCTCTATCCCTCCCTTTCATATCTATCTTTAAACTACAGTTTTCATCCTGTGCCTTGCTCTGCAAAGAGAGAGAGAGAACGAGAACAACAGTGAAACGTTGAGGGAGGATAATACTCAGAATATGTTTTTTTCTTTTTAAAGGCAGGAAACCAGGAGAAACCAAAACGAAGAGAATGTTCTAGGGTGAGATGACGGTTCTGTTTGTGTGCTAGTTCTGACCCTTCTCTGTGCAGGTTAGCAACGTTAGCTCTGCTCACAGCCGCGCACAAATGCTATTTATAACCCCTTGGCTGAAATAGCAACTGTGCTAGCTAGCCTGTTCAGAGCGCTGCACAGGAGGATACCATCTTAGCACGGCAACTGCGGACACCGTCTTCGTTTGGAACTTGTACAGGGAAAGGCCCGGACTAAACTGATTGCAGGAGGGACACGTCGCCTAACTATTAACCCGGGATATCAATAGTAGATAGAAAACCACAGACAGAAAGGTGAAGAAAGCACTATGACAGACAGCAGAGGAGGAGGTCGAATACGGGAAACACGGCAGGCCTGAACCCCCGCAGTCAGGAACAGGAGGACATTCCTGAGATCGAGGGGGGAAGAGATGTGCAACAACAAATACAGAGTAGCTGGTCATGGTGTGTGTGTGCAGCACACAGGAGTACAGTGTGTTCCTGCTCACAGTCAGGCTTTCATAAGAACCTCAAGGACTGCCTCTCAGACAGAGGGTGTCATCTTACGAAGAGAGAGAACGAGGGAGGGGGGCAGGGTGCACGGCAAAGCAGAGGTAGAGTGAGTTACGGGGAGAAAGGGGGGGGGGAGAGAGAGAGCACGAGCCAATAGGCGGGAAGAGAGGGGAAAAAGAAAGTTCCTGACCTGCCAGTCACTTCTGATGGCTTGAAAGGAATGCTGCTAGAGCTTCTCTTAACATGCGAGAAATAATGAGGTTATTTCCAGAAAAAAAGAGTACTTTGAACCTATCAAATTACACTCGCTAGCTAGCTCACTCGCATGCCTGCTTGCTTCTGTGTTTATGGGGCTTTGCAGGTAGGCCCCTCATGGCAGGATCCATGCTTGATGGGGGGAGGGGGGAGCAGGGAGGGAGGGGAGATATGGGGGGGGAGGAGACTCGACTCAGGAGAGCACCGCTGAGAACGAGTACTAAACTGAACTCGAAAACCAGGACAGCTCACAGAACAAAAATCCATATCTGTTGACCTTCTCTTGCGGGCAGACCAGCAGCAGACTATAACAAGTACAGAGACAGTAAGAGGAGGGAGATGAGAATAGGGGCGAACGAAATGGAACAGGTAACTTAATTGCCTTCCAGGGAGACTTATGTAAACAACCAGTGATTCACCGAGCCTCAAATAATGACTCAAACAGGAGAGCGTATGGTTATCGTGTGCACCCTTCTCCCTGAGGCTGGCAGATATACAGTCTATGGAGGGTGGAGTGTAACGACTGTACTGGGTGGGGAGAGCTTTTTTTTATTGGGTCAAGTGGATCTAATTCCCTGTTGGTTGAAAGCAAGAGTGCAGCAGGGCTCTTAGTTGAGGAATGGACTGGTGGGTCCTGCTGAAACACGTTCACTCTCTTTCTTGGCTGCCCTGCAACAACCAAGAAACATCTTGCGCTAAAGCCAACAAGCTAGCGCATAGGGTAACGGGACGACAATCGGCCAAACACCGCCGTTGCGCAAACACGTGCGTCACTACGTGAGGTAGTCTACGTGATGATGTCAGTGTGATGGCCCTTCTCCTGACATTAGGAATCCAGAGAGTTCTGAACAGTCGTTGTCACGGAGGACAACTGTAGTCATGGTGACATCCAGAAACAGGCAATTCCTCTGGGCCAGGCTTAGCTCAACATAACCATCACATGATGCTTTTATGCCTCCATCTCTCTCTGTCCAACCATGAACATTCCCTATCAGAAAGGACAAGCTCCACAGAGCGACATGGCTACGGGGCCTCTAAAAGAGGGCGTGTGGTCGTCTGTGTGCGTGCAGGTCTCCCCAGGTTCTCTTCTCTGATTATAGCAGAGTTCTGGATGTGGAGGACCCCCGACCAGCTGGGGGAACGAGATAAACCTTGTTCCCAGGCTGCTGGTCAGGGTGTCCCTCCACAACCCCCTTCTAGTGGAAAGGCAGCGACTGGAACCCAGACCTCGAAACTTAAAAAAGAGAAACGTGTTTACTCCAGCACCAGCACACCCTGATTCTCCCAAGACTCCAATCTCCCTTCTCACTACTAGACCACAGGCTTGGATCATATTACTGGGCTCCCTGGCCACACCAGGGGGAGTAAACAGTAACCAACCTGGCATGGTGCCTGAGGAGACAAGGTCACAGATAAAGACTTGCGCTGGCCTATCAGCGTGTCCACAGCAGGCCTGAGTGGAAACATGGCACTGATACACTGCTCAGCTTAGTTCAGGTCACCCACTGACTGGCCTACTACTCTGATGCTGTGGGGGGACTCGGGGCTGCAAGGCTACCATGCAGACCGCCAACCACGCTGACACAGAACGTCACAACAGAGGCGGGCGTCAGAACGTGACATGCAACCAGAGGGTGGATACGTTAAGCCCTGTAAAAGGCTAGACCTCTTGTGGTTGACGAGTAGGCCTTGCATTGGCAGAGATTGGCCTTTTGACCCTTCGGATAGAGATATCCTTACCTGTCGACCAGTCTTCAATGTTGTCTTATTCTGCTTCTTCACTCTCTTATGCTTCTCTCTCTCACTCTCTCTCTCTCTTCCATCCACTGTTCTTCGTTCTGTGGGTGGGTTCCCTGTGGAAGGTGAGATCAAGGGGAGGTGTTACTCTGTGTACCCTACCGAGGCTGCACTCTTCTGGGGTAGCTGGACTCGGAACAGTGAGTCCCTGTCATTGATTTCCACAACACAGGACTACACTTAAAAGCTATGGTCTCAATATTGTCCCCAGATGAAAGTTGTGACATACAGAGAGCAGCTACTGAATCCTTGGCCAGTGCTGTAATGGTCCAGGTTGGCAGCACAGTCATATCAACAGAGCAGGATAACAGTCAGAAGGCACAGAACCGTGGCCGGTCACCACAAGCCTTGTCAGAGCCGGATGGAAGGTGGTCAGCACAATAACTTCCTGGTCAGTCTAGTTCAGTGACATGAACTCAGCAGGGAGGCCAATTAGACAGCAGGAGAAAGCTGCTGCTAATCTCCTTACAGGATTACTGCGCTGAATTACTACCCTATAAACAGACAATCACTTCTGTGGGTCACACACACACGCTCAAAAGAGCTCTTCCACTAGAGACTCTCTCCAAATCACAGCCCACAGCGAACCTTGCTGTCCCAAGTGTTGCTCATGTTAAGTCATGGCCATACACACCAACCATCATGAGCACCTTCAACCTAGCACAAAATCTCACGGGCAAAACAGAACCAAATCCCTCTCGCGATAGAATGGCTACGATGACACCATTAGAAGATACATCATTCGTTCCATAACAGTTTCCCTTAAGGTCGATGCCAATATCTGGACAAATCGAGTTACAGGACTTGACAGTTGTCTGGGGTTTTTGCAGGACGTACTCAATTTCAGTTGGGCCGTGCTCTCCTCCCGAGGACTTCTGGGACCCGTCTGGGTCTGTGGTTCCCAAACGATAAAACGCAACAGAACATCTACATAACGTCACCCACCAGCCTCCACTCCCTCCAGGAGCTGTTAGGAAGGGAAGTCAGCCCCCCCTCCCACCATCCCCCTCCCCCGGGGTTAGGTGCCTGAAGTGCTTCAGCAGATGGCCGGCTCAACAACAGAGCCGGGGCCTCCCAGAGCAAACACACACAAAGGCCAAGGCATCTGTTTATGAGTGGCCAACAATCAGCACCGCCGACACAGCTGACGGCTTGGACCAGGCTAGACACTAGGAGTCAACCTCCACACAAGAGAGGTCGGGTCTAGGGAGCAGGAGCTTGTGTGTGTGGGGGTGTTTGGGGGGGGGTGGGGGCTTGTCTCTTTTTCACACGGTGGTGCTAACTTGAACCGAAGGTACCATGATAGCCTTGATCATTACGTTTAATGTTGCCCCCTTTTCTTTTTTTTATCTGCGCTGTTCTCGCAGCTGTGGTGGACGTGTAGCCTATAGCTCAGCTTGGCTCAATTGTGTAAACAAGGTAGCCAATACCCAGGAAACTGTGGGAGTCAGGGCTCCTAGCAACAGACTAGATTCAAGTAGCCTAAACAATGGCTAGTTGACTGCCAATGTCTGCACTAAGAAACTGACATCAGCTAGTGACACCCTAAAGCAGTACTCTATGAGGAAATGACTGGAGTGTTTTGTTTACAGCCAGTTCTCTGGTATTTCATAGGCGTGGCTTTATATGTTCAGGGGGCAATGGTCACCTCTACAAGGAAAGAAAGACTGTCTGACTTCAACAACACAGTGTTACAGAGGTTGTGATTAATATTGTATAAGTGGAAAGATCTCATATTATCTCGCAAATCACCATCAAGCTCAGGGAATGGTCGTAGTATTGACTTGACTGAAAGTGAAAGTACAGCGCCCAAAAATATCTAAACATGCTCACCACACTGCTGGGAACAGGAATAGAAACATCAAATATGTTGACAAGTAATAAGCCCATCAACCACACATTGCAGTATAATCAATTTGATTATATTATGACAGAGAAAAAAATACTGCTAGGCTGAACTGATAGAATGATTAATGAACGTATCCTACAAATAATTAAATTAAACAAACTACTACAAGGGACAGAGGAAAGGTATTGGGGAGGTCTGAGATCCTCATTTCACACTAAAGAGGCTAAATAACACTTTAATTTTAGAGTGTGGGTGTGTGTGTGGACAGGTAGGGGGGTGCTTTTGTCTCAGGAAATACTGTACAAATACAATGAGCTAAACAAACAGCAATTGAAAAAGAATAGTAATTAAAAAAGTTTGACACTGGTTTTCATTTAGCATTTTTAAAACGGCAAAGCTTACTCAGCACTCTGGGCCTGGGCTCTTCAATTCAAACGGAACTGCATGTGCTTACACAAGCAGCAGCTGCCCTGGTGCGGCTTTGCTAGCAGACTCCAGTATACACACTCACCCCCCAAATAGAAAAGGCCAAAGGGCATAAACACACAGGACCACACCATTTTTTTTTCTTTCACTCCCTCACTCCGTATCACACACACACACACAAACACAAAATGTCATAGAAGAAGCCAGATCAATAGTTCATTCATGGCGGTGAAAGCAGTGGGGGAGGAGTTAGGCTTACCTGTTTTAACTCTTCAGTTTCTTTGGTGGCAACAGCTTCCAATTCCAAATCTCTAAAAAATAAATAAATTCCATTCATATTTAAGGACTGACAACATTGCGCAATGGATCTCTAGAACTGTCTAGAACGTTCCAGAATGATTTGAAACAAACCTAAAGACCACATCAATAACCATATGTAATAAAAGGGACAGCAATTGACTGATGTAATGGCAAATACATGTAAATGCTGCAATGCTTGCAAATTGTGCTGAAGAGTCTTAACTTTGCCTACGAAGCCTAAACACTTGGTCTAACCCTCACAAATCTGAAGGCAGTTACCACAGTGTCGTTACAGAGGCATGATATCCTTGTACCTATGCCTACGGTAGCTGAGGTGAGAACTCTAGATGCTTAAAGTCCGCTTCCCTCGTCGCCATTATCTATCCAGCCAGCTGACAGGCTTGCAGCTTAACATGGCCTCGGCTCAGATATTCGTGCAAGGCTGGAGAATGATATAGCTAGCAAGCAAATTACTAACAATTTAGTCAATATTCGACTATGCTTGTATACAGTACTCGGAACGAGCAAGAATTCAGTAATTGTACGATAGGTCAAAGCATCGCTAGCAGTACAAATATCAAGCATACCGACAGAGGGTGTCAACTTGCCAGTGCGCACAAATCCTGAATTGTAAGCTAGCTTACTTGCTATCCATTAACTGCTAGCTAGCATGCTAAAAGTACTGGTTTGAGTCAAGAGATCAAGCTCCGAACGCCGACCGTGGCTGCACCGCTCTAGCCTACCGATGAAGGTGGTCGTTCCCGTACCCTTGAATGATTTTGTAACATAGAATTGGACTGTTTCAGAACCATTGCCACCAAACAGAAAAACCACAGATAATGAGTGGGAAATGTGTACCATCGCTTAGCGACCCTAATGCACTCTCCCCTCAACATTAACGACACCGTTTGGTAGGAAGCCAGCGGAGATTAAAATTGGAATTATTTTACCATAACGTTAGTCTACCCAAGAGCCAACATTGTAGTGCTTTACATACATATATAAAAGTTGCATAGTGCTCGGAGGACTTTGCAAGCATTTACCTCACATTAACTATACTGCAAAAAAACGTAGACTAGCTAGCGTCGCTATTTAGGGGGCAATAGCATAGCTTGGTTCGTTAGCTAGCTAGTAGTACTAGAGTAGTTAAGTTTCAGACCAGGTCATTTGCACGGTCAAATAAAATACTGGATATACTCGTAAACATTTCCATTATATAGCAATCGATTGAGAACTAACTACTACTACCATTTACATGTGTTTCTTTATCTGTGCAACTCACACTAGATAGATATTGCAGTGTACTGTACGCGTTAGCTTAATGGCCAACAACACATTTCAGCAGGCAAACTCAACTACGCAACCCCAAGCTCATCTCAACCGCCCGCTCAGCTAGCTGCGTAACTCGTATTCTTGACAAAAGCAACACTCAATGTTAAGAAAAGACATCTAAAAACGAGTCTTACCTCATAAAGTTTAAAGTGCAACAGAGTGGAAATGAAAGCCGGCTGTAAGGCTAAAGAAATTTAACGCATTTGCAGCATCTATGAAGGGAGGCATTCGTCCTGCATGATCGCCATTTTCTTCAATCGCTGGCTAACCTTCTTTGCACACCCCTCCTCCTCTCTGTGTTCTGTGGAACTGCGCAGGAAACTAATTCACCACTTCCTCTGACAGTGCCAACTATGGGGCCAGACCCAAAATGGTAGAAGTTGGAACAGGAGCTCAGAATTAAGCTAACTGCATTTGGTGAATAAACGATGGTTTTAAAATAGTCTGCATAATACCTGAAATAAAAAGGTTTAACCGACAAGTTAACCAATGTAGGCTTTGTCTTAAGTATCACAATATTGCAATGATAAAACGGCAAATGTAAATAAATAAAATTAAATATATAGCCTATCCATTCTCTGTGAATACATATAAATAAAATATACATTTTAGTACTACATTACAGTTTTGTGTTTGTGTGTGTAACCTGAACTGTATTCTAACCTCCTAGGTTACTCTTAATACTTTGCTGCATTGATTGATAGCACAAAAAAGGGTTCCAGCACATGGAGCAAAACACCTCCGGACCAACCAACCACAGACAGGCAGGTCAGGAGAAGAGACATCTAAACAACTGTGGGACAATGTAAACACAGTCGAGCACTCGGCCAGGAATCTGCCAACGTTTCAATGCAGGAACAAAGCAGTAGGCCACTGCTGAGGGAGCCCCTGGGCTGTCCTCTTGTCCATGTGTGTGTGTGTTTCAGAGCAGCAGCCTGTCTGTGTCACAACAAATGACCATTGCCCTACCTGCAAAAAAACAACAACTCCCAACCTCAATTACATTCGACTCCCTTATCTGTGTTTGTGTGTGTGGGTGTGGACTAGTCCTTGGTCTCTGCCCAAAAATGATTTTATGTGACCAATGGCAATGAGATTAGATAACAAAGTCAATATTCCATAATATATTGAAGACAACAGCCAATAGTTTAAAGTATGATTCTTTTTTAAATGGACAAATAATATGTGATGTGTATTGTGATATAATGTATTATGAAAAGTTATAATGGGGAAAGTAGAAGTACATGGGTTTGTCCCACCTATGCACTCATTCTAATCACATGCAAATTAGCACAGTTCTGAGAGTAGCCTTTGGTCACAACTCTGGTCACTGAATGGCACAGAACAACACTAAATAGTAACATTTAATTCTAACCTGAGGTAGGCTGACTTTCCTTGGACCAGTGGAGTATGTTCTAAGTGTGTGCTATGTTTGTTTGCCTGGTAGGTAAAGGGTAGTAGGTCGCTCCCTGATAACCTCAGTGACACTGGGTGTTTCAGAGAAGGCATGCTGACATCACAGACATACAGTTGGGAGCAGTTTGACAAACACACACGCGCGCACGCACACACACACACACACACACACAAGCACACATATAGGTCAGAAGTCCCAGATCTGGGGCAGGGCAGCATAACTGACATTTCTCCAATGTCGAGTATACATGTTGAAGAACTGCATACTGGCACAGAGTCAAGAACTCTTAAGACAGAAAACAGAAGTGACAAACTCACTATTTGCCTCATACCCACCCGCTGACGACATATAGTGATCCCAAACTGTTCTCAAATCAGGCTCAGTCCAGTAAATGGACTGGATAGTGTCCATTCTTTGATAATTCTCTATAGACGAATACACACATACATATATCATCTTCTGTGTAGGTCTCCTATCCATTACGGATCCTGTAATGAAAGTGAAGTGAGTGTTGAGATAAACGAAGTTGAATGATACTCAGAAGAAAGGCAGCAGTGTGTGTACCCTAATCTCAACACTGTCACGCAGAGAGACTGTGGTTTTGCAATGATCTATGACAGTATTGACCTTGAGACTGTCAGCCCAGTGTACACACAAGTGGGAGCTCTAACCAGTTAAACATTCACACACACACAAACACACACACATTCATAGAGCTCCTATCAAATCTTTGTTGGTAAGTTTCATTAACCACCTTCTCTCTTCTTTGTTGTGTCTCCAAGCAACCCAAAACGGTTATATATTGTATGTGTAGTTTAACTAACTCCTAACTCTGTACCCTAACAATTACAACCGAGATCCACCCATTTGTTGTTCACTTCCTCTCCCTGTTACATCCGGATCTTCCACCAATTAACCGGACATCTGCTTTGCTAATTCTAAATCGATCGTGAGTTATCCGAGACATCTTTTAATGTTCTTGAAGACATTGACTTATTTTGTCTCTCATTTATTCATACCGACATGAGTGAAACTGGGAAAGGCCAGGTGGTCAGTTGTGTCTCGTTAACATATGGCTTTCTCAGTGTTTAGAGAGCTAAACCCACTTCCATATTCCGTCCCCAGGTGTTAAATATGAGCATAAGTGTGACAATCGGCCAAATTCAAATTCCCTAATATTCAAATTCTGCCGCATTTATATTCATATCACTCGTCTAATGCCGGCTTCACTCCTGTATGGTTGTAGAAACTCATGCAAATCAGTGGTCAAAGGCCACACCTACGCCTGCTCTTATTGTCATTCATATATGCCATACATATTTTACACACAGAGAAAGGTCATCCTCAGCCTGTACACTCACTCACTCACTCACTCACACACACACACACACACACACCACACACACACACACTCACACACACACACACACACACACACACACACACACACACACACACACACACACACCACACACACACACACACACACACACACACACACACACACACACACACACACACACACACACACACACACACACTTACTTAACACTTCCTTCTGTCTCACTCCCAAGACCATCAATCTAATTAGCATATAGTAGAACCCCACCCCCTATTTAACAATTCACTCATAATCCTCCTTCCACGACACAACGTCTCTCTGCAGTCAGCTCTGGGTCCTGCTCTCTCTTCCTCACCCCTCTCTCTGTCAATTAGCTCTGCCCCGTCTCTCTCCCATATCTCTATCTCTCTCAGCAATACCACAAAACAATGTCATATCTCTAGCCATTGCTAATTGCAAAAAGTCCTCCAAACACTTCTGCTAATAGGGAAGGACCCATGCAGGCTGTGTAGAAGGGGTGTGATGTTTGAGCTGAAAGACATCCCCGTGGCAGGCGACCTGGAGAGAGGTGGGAGCCGGACCCAGGCCACGTCTCGGAGAGGTGTTAGGGTAACCCTGTCCTCCTCTGCAGCCCTGGCATGCCGCAGCATGTCTTCTGACCTCACCGGGAGGGAGCAGCTAACAGGCCTCCATGAAACAAGCCATGACAACTCCAACAGTATGAGCACTATGATATTGTTCTCCTCTGCTGGGGAGTGGGGGGCAAGGGAGAGAGTGGGGTAGGGGGATGAAGGGGGGAGGTGGGGAGGAAGAGGTTTGGGAGATAAAGGGTTCAAGCTTACATGTGAAGAGCAGGAAGGGGGGGGGGTGTCAACAATGGGGGAGGGGGAGAGGCAGGGTGGTAGGGTGCTAGAGACTAGGTGGGGGTGGGGAGGAGGTAAGAAGAGGAGAAGCAAAGGAGGATGATGGAGGCTGGGTGGAGGCTGCTGGGCTGTGGCTTTAAAAATGTGTTCACATACTTTGCTCTGTATGCCTTGGACGCATCATCAGCCTCTGTCTGGGAGGAGAGTGTGTGTGTGTGTGTGTGTGTGTACGGAGGGGGACAAACCCGACCTTTGGTTTTGTAATGTAATTTTTGGTGAGAAACTCGGGAGCAGAGGCCCTTTGTGAGGGTTTAGGGCCGCGGCTGAATGTGTGGGTGTGTGTGTGTGAGAAAGTGTGTGTGTGTGCTCCTCCTACAGTTCCCAGTCTGAATGACAAAGAGGAGAAGAGAGAGCAGTAAAGGGCTGCCTACAGAGATCTGAAGGAGCTTTTTTTTCTCAGAGCTACTGCTGCTATGATTACTGAGTGTGTTTCCAACCGGTCACTCTCATAAAACCAAACAGCTAAATCTCTGTCCAACCCTGTATCTTACACTTTATCTAGGTAGGGCTGACATCCTGGTAGGGCTGGCATAGGAGGTAAGGTGTGAGTATTTATATGAGTGTGAGTCTGTGTGTTTGTATGTGTGTATATTTAGAATGTTCTAGTGCAGGGGGAAGGGTGCTGATGCATTTCAGTGTGTGTGCATAGATAGAAGGTCCTGGCACACTGCCAGTCTCCCAGTCTCTCATTACCGCGTGTGTGTGTGCGTGCGTGTGTGTGCACCATGGGATCTGCCAGCGTGACGGGTGTTACCGTGGCAACGCCAGAGCAGGTTCCAGATGCAATGCATCATATTTCTGCAGGATGACACACACACACAAGCACAGGGTTGAGGTAGGAAGATTGGTAAGAAGACCTTGGGCTTGGCATGCAGATTACTCTTATCTAACTGGAGCAATACCCATTTAAATATTCATTCTACCTCTGCTCCAGCTCTGCTCAGAAATGCACGATTGGCTCTGTCCAAGACACCTATGCATATGTGAGTGACTCATTTCAATATAAGTTGAAGCGTTTAGCAGAGAAGTCCACATTGTTACTAACCTAACCTGGTCATCAGAGACCCATTAATAAACATACGCTCCCTTCTCATGACACACACAGACACACACATCAAACTCACTGTGTGATAACGCAACAACAGTCCACCACTAGCTGTGCCTGCTCCTGACGCACACCCTCCTCCTCTCTCCACATCACACACCTCACAGCATATCCTCAGTAATGAAACCTGGTTGAGCAGACCATTAAGCATGTCAAGTGATTAGGAAGGTGTGTTGCTATGTAGATGACTTATTCATAGGAAGAATGGGGTTACGTCAAACTGTACATTCATGCAGCACAGTGACCAGGTGGGTGTATGTGTGTATTTGTGCATATAGAGTACAGATCCGCACGTCTGCATATGTTTATAAATCATACCAAGATGGTCAAAGTGCTCGACGGGGACAGAGAGAGAGACAGAGAACAGAAGAGAGAGATGGAGAGAGAGACAGCAGGACATATAAAGATGGCCAGAGAGAGAGAGAGAGAGAGGCAGACACAGAGCATGTGTCAGCCATGTTGTTTCTTCACAACCCTGCGACCTTATCACACAGTCTGGAGGGGAAGGAGCTGAGACTATTTACTTTCCTCTGACCTTCAGTGCTGTTCATTCCTTTCGGATGGAGTTGTTGTCATGTGCGCGTGTGTGTCGTGTGTGTGTTGTGCGTGCGTGCGTGCATCCTTGCGTGTGTGCTTGCGTGTGACTGAGGATGGGCTAATGACTAGGCAGTATTTACTGACTGGGCCCACATGCTGTCACTTAATGAGCCACTTCCCTCACATCCTCGTCCCCTTTGTGGTGTCTTCATCTCTCCATCCACCCCCCCTCCTCCTAACACCCACCGTTGTCTTCCATTGTCTGACATTGACATGATGCACTGTCTCTGTTCCAAGAGTGCATTAATTACTCTGTGTGTCTGTGTGTGTGTGAACAGCAAAGATGCGTTCTATCACTGATTAGCTGAGTGGGTGAAGGAGCCCCTGACCTTAACCCAGTCAGTCTGCATCCTCCGTCGTAACCCATACTCTCTGTGATGGCTTTGGTGGACCAGGATGAGAAAGCAAGTAGCCCATGCCATTTGCCATGTGACAAGCATAGTCTATGGGTGTCTGATGTGTGTGTGTGTGTGTGTGTATCTGTGTGTGTGTGGGTGTGTCTGCCTCTCTGCTGGGGGTTGGCACTGTGCCAAACTGCAATCGGCTCACACTCCAAGATGAACAAAAGACCAGCAGAGCCTTTACGGCCTAGCTACGCCACAGGACTGAGAGGAGGGGGGTGAACATTGGGGGGAAAGGAAGACTGCTGGAAAAAGGGGGAAATGAAAAACGGGATAAAGGAGCAAAGGGCCTGGAGGCAGGGAAGGAAAGAGGGAAAGCAGAAGAGTGCAGATAACAGGATGGTAAAAGGAGAGAGAGTTGAGAGAGAGAGCAGGATAGTGAAAGACAACAGAGAAGCCATAGACAGCAGTTGGACACGGCGGTGGTTGGTGCCTCAGTAACAATGTGTTCAGGGAATCCCAAGGGCTGCATGATTCGAGCTGACCGAACACTGACAGAATCCACCCCATATGAACCACAGGCTGCACAAAGGATAATACTGAACACGACACACCTTGCTAGGGTGAGACAGAGAGCAGTAGGTGTGCTGAATGCTGACATGGTGTCTGATTGGCTGCCTAATTAGCAGCTTAACGTCTGTAGGGGGAGAGAGAGAGGGAGTGAAAGACAAGAGGGAGGGAGAAAGAATGTGTGTGAGAGAGGAAGTGACAGTGAGAGGCTGAACGAGAGAAAATAATAAGGAAAAAACTTAAATCACACTGTGCCGATACGTTCTTATTAATGTGCCTATATTCTAACAAGCTTTAGTAAACATTACGTTTGATATTCTAAAAGGTTATTGGTCATTTGGGAAAACTGGATGTCTGAAATTCTGACAATAGGGTTTAGGGTGAGAGAGGGTCTCTCTCCCTCTCTCTCCCTCTCTCTCACATACACACACACACACCCTTTCTTCAGGACCCACAACTCCATTCAACCAGCATCTCCATATCAATACAGGCTGGACAATCAGCCAGTCGGTTCACACGACGAGCCTGGCATTATCCAGACATAATCACACCATTCTCCTTCTCCTCTTCCACTGCTCTCCCCCTCTCCTCTCCTCTCCTCTCCTGCTCCCTCTTTTTCTCTCCCTCGTACACCCAGTCTGAGGCTCCAGCAGATCTACTTCTTCTGCTGCCAACGGCCCAGGGTAGCCTCCAGACTTCCCCCCAGAGATGCCCCTGCAGGCTGGGTCTGAGACACTGGTTGCCCCACACACAGCCTCTCCGCTCTCCCACCACACAAGACAGACAGCAGCCCATGAACCAGGACTGGAGGAGAACGAAAGACACCACCACCTGATCACCTGCTATTCAACATCTAAAAGCTGATCTGCAAACAGAGAGCACGGCGACCTGCAATGCCTGTCTGAGCTTCATTAGCCTGCATGTGCACGGTGTGTGTGTGTGTGTGTGCACGTGCGTCAGACTGACTTCACATTCCCCGCTACCCATGATCACCCCGGCTGCGTTGAGGTGAGAACGGCGAATTAGCATAATTCCCACCACCCCTCCTTTGCATACTAATGAGCTACGTCGACACAGTCACGCTAATTAAACGGAGGCGCTGAGGACTCACCCAATGAGCAGCAGCGGAACGCAGACTCACACCGGCGGCGGCCGTCTCACCGGGCAGACAGTCGGCTGTGGCACACACACACGCAAGCAGGGAGCTCTGTGTGTCTGCCGAGAACAGACACGTTCACACCAGGATCTTAGTTGGTCTGTTAGGCAGGGTAGCCCTGCCTTTCACCTTAAGACACACATAAACCAGGGCTCTCGTTTGTGGATCTGGCTGGATCGCTCGGTGTCTTTCTCCTCTTTCACATTGAGTACCCTAAGGGTACAGCCACACAGGGTTGTGTTCAGGTACAAGGCACCAGGCTTAGGCGCGTGGGTGTGTGTGTACGTGTGTTTGGCTTTATTGTTCAGGGAGGACTCACATGTGACAGTGATCCACAGTCACCTGACTCTAGCCAAGAGTCACGTGACAAAAGTCTTCGGGTGGGGGTACCAGGCGACCGGAGTGTGTGTAGCCTTCTCTCTCTTTCTCTCTGAATCTTTACCTCTCTCTCCCTCTCATACACACACACACACACACACAAACACACACTGCAGACCCATCAATCTACCCAATAAACCAATGCGGGTGGCATGTTGCATACAAATCAAGGGAGAATGAGGGAACGAGCTAAATGACATTTGAAAAATGTAAAAAAGGAAGAGAGAGAGAAAGAGTGACAGAGACAGAAAGAGAGAGAAAGTAAGAGAGAGAGTGGGGAGAGATTAAAGGAGGCAGGGAGAGATTGGAAAGCGAGAGGGAGAGAAAGAGAGACAGACAGGGAGGGAAGGAGGGAGGGAGAGATAGACACAGAGAGATGCCAGGGTATTAATGAATATTTATGCCCTTCTTTTTTTCTGGAGTGGAGCCTGATTCATCTCAATGCCCCCCTTTGTTAATGACTACATCAGCGCAAACACACTCTCACACATTCTCTTTCTTAAGCACACACACACACACCAATGGACACAAACATACGCTTACACCTTTGTACCAGGACAAATAAGGGCACACATATGCTTAGGTTAACAGATGCACTGACTAGCAGAGCTAGACACGCACACTCGCCGCCATGCGAGCCGACACACTCTCCCCTCTCACACCTTCCCTCTCTCCCTCCCTGGTACATAGCGAGAGAGGCAGGCAGACAAAATGCCCCTTTATTACAGAGAGATCCCTTCTTCCCCTGTCCTCCTCACCCTCCATCCCTACAATCATTCTTTCTAAACCATCTCTTCACTCCCCCGTCCACCTCACTCTGTCCTTACCCCCTCCTCGTGGATTTACTTCTCCTCCCTCGCTCCCTCGCTCCTCACCTCCCTCCCTCGTCCACTTTCCTCCCCTCTTCCTCCCTTGACAGTGGTAGACGTAAGGGGGAGGAGAAGGAGGAGTGAACACATCTAGAGAAATTCAGGTTTACATCCGATAGAGCATTAGCCGCCCTTGGCAAAGCCACGCACGTTTACTCACTCTCACACACACACACAGAGAGACATACACACACACACACACTCACACACACAGAGACACACACACACACACACAGAGAGAGATACACACAAACACACAGAGACACAGGCACACGCACGCCTGCACACACACACACAAACACACACACACATACGCACGCACAAACACAGAGGGAAAGAGGCTCATTGTTATTCTGCACACAGATGCGGTCACAGGCAGGGCCAACCAGACAGCACAGAAACACCACCTCTCTCCTCTCTCTTTCCCTCTCTTTCCCTCTCTTTGCCTCTCTTTCTCTCTCTCTCTCTCTCTCTCTCTTTCTCTCTGTCTCTCACTCCATCCCTCTCTCCTCTCTCTTTCCCTCTCTCATTCTCGCACACATTCCATCGATACTGACTACGCACATTCATATTCCCAAACACAAAATCACCACTTTCAAATTCCAAGATAATTGCTGCCCTAACCTCTCCTCCCCTGTCTTTCAAATTTGGGATTTACACACACACACACACAAACACGCACGCACATTCCTTCACCTTGACTGATAGAGACACTCCATACAAGCCGACACATTCTGCCTCTACAATACCAAGGTATAGTGTACAGTAATATACATGGGCAACAGTGCTTGAACAAAACTGAAGCGAGAAACAATACATTCAATGTATTAACCTACTCCTAAAATGTATTAAAATATTTGTGTGGTTGAGTCGGATCAAGCTCAGTCCAGTCTCGCCCAATTTCAAACCTCTACCAGTGGACTGGCGACACATGGCTTTGCGCTATAAAAAAAGAAAGAAGTCAAGCTCCAGGTGCAACACCCAACAGTCACCACTAGAGGTCCCTGTCATCCATGCGTTCCTAATAGTGTCGGTATGGAAGGACCATTTGACTTTGTAAGTAATACATCAACTGTAACAAGGTTTACCACTGAAGAGGACCAGGCAGAATAGTTGGCGACATGCCAAACAAAGACATGTCACCAACACATACACACAAGTCCCCACACACACACACACACACGTCCCCGCCCATACACACACGTCCCCGCCCACACACTCCTTGTTGTTTCCAAATCACCATGCGGACACTACCACAAACAAGTGTTTGCAGCTGCCACCGCCACAAACAAGTCCATCTGCATATGAGCCCACACACACACACACACACACACACACACACACACACAAACACACACAAACACTAACACTAACACTACACCAGACGCTTGGTGTTAATCAGCAAAGTCTGGCACAGTGCCCTGAGACACCACCACACCACTGGCACACAAAAGGAGAGAGTGAAATGCAGACGAAGGAGGAAGAGAGAGAAAAGAGAGCGAAAACACAGGAAGGGCAGCTGAAGGAAGGATGACAAAGGAGTAAAAGCGAAAGATGAATTTTTAAAAAGCGCACCTCTTTCAGACTTCGGAGAGAAAACGCGTCGACATACGACGACGGCGACTCGGGTTGGGGAGCGATGATGTCTGTCTGCCTTTCTGTCTGTATTTCTGTCCACTTGTGTGTGTGTGTGTGTGTGTGTGTGTGTAGAGGGGGGGGTCCAATTCTGTCTGACGCTTTTAGGCAGTGTTCCAACCTGGGAGACCCTAGAGGAATGAACGTCTGAGACAGCCAGCCAGCCATTCAAACAGCCGTCCAAACAGCCAGCTCGACAGCCAGCCAGCCAGACACTGCCAACCAGATAGACAGCCAGCCAGACAGGCAGATGCAGACAGCCAGCATGCCTGACCCAAAGACACAGCAGCACTCCAGCGCAAACCGCTAACAGAAGGAATGATTTCTGTCTCACACACTGACATCAGACTAGAAGAATTAGCTTTGTCCTTCATCAGTGTCACTATACACATCTGTTACCGTCCATATCTGAAGAGAGTGGGGGTTTAGTGGGGATTCAGAGATTGTGCCAAGCACTGAGATCGAAGAGGGTTGGGTTGGAGTTGGAGAAACCACAGAGAATGCCGAGCGGATTTACACAAAATCATAGAGAAAGTTGAAAGTAACTCAATCAACAGAGACGGATCAGAGTACGAGGGGACACAACAAATCCCTCGGCAGACAAACGTGGAGGCGATGACACAGACGCACTGCCATGATGAAGACGAAGCTCTGTTACGACCTCTGAGCATGAAGTCATCAGCCCGCTCCCTCTCTCCAGCCCTGGCACAACACCATGCCACCACAACAACAACAACAAACAGGAAAGAAGGGGAGAACAGAGGGGAGGGATAGAGAGAGAGAGATGGAAGCTGGACCAATGCCATATCTACCTTGTAGTAAGCGAATGCACATTAGGCACCAACACCCGCCGCCCCCAAGCCCCTCTACCACACACACACACACACACACACACACACTCGGAAACATAGACACAAACACGCAGGGATAAAATGGGGTGCATGTTCCTTACTTTCTTTTCACAACATTCGGTACCACCATTCACGCCTCCCAACTACACAGCATGACTGGGGCGATGCCCACAGCTCTTTTCCATCTTCGAGTGTGCATGCAGTATCATGAGGGTGCTTTGTATGTACTGTATATGTCAATGTACCGTCTGTGAGTGTTTGTTTTTATGTCCGAGTACCTGTGTGTTATAATGTTGCCTGTATGGGTGTGTGTGTGTGTGTGTGTGTGTGAGTGCGGCATTGCGGGTGTATCCCTACCTGGCACGCTGCAGACAGGAGATGAGTGCCAGTGTGAAGCAGGAGGGTTGGCACTCTACAGCAGTCTGGGAGGAGAGACTGGCATGGTGTCTCTGACGAGGGATGGAGATTAAGAAGAAACACCAGCAAGGAGAAGAGGGGGGATGAGGTTTTCAGATCTGGCAACCCTGTGGGGATTGCGAACAAACTACTCACTAATCACCATGGGCAAGTGAAATACTGTAACAGAGAAACACATGTCTATTCAACATGAGGAGTCAAATCTAGCTGATCGAGCCAGAGTGCAAATACATTTCACAAAACACCATACAGTTTATTAATAACTGTACATGACAGCTAATAATCTGTATGTATATATACTCTATCCTTGATTTATTCAATAATAATAAAACAGTATCCTAATCCTAATGGATGATTGAATAAAAGATTATGGACAATTATACCCACAAATGATAGACCGTGTGTAAAGATCTTGGACTGTTGCCAATCAGCTCAGGATCAGAGACAATGAAACACACTGTCCTGAGCGAGAAAAGGCTGCCTACACACACAACCAAATTATTAATGTCACACACACACTCTTTTACAATCCCCTTACATAGAATAACCCATAGTTGTAGTTTAGCAATACTATACAAGGAGATTACACCCTAACACAGAGAAGCTTTCTCAAGACAAGCACACTGGGTCCTTGTAAGGATACGACACATTCAAGGCCATTTGAGTGCGCTTGGAGCGGTTGGCATAGCTCCTTTAATGATTTGCCAAGTTCACAAATATCAACTGTATGAAAACATCGTATTATATATGGCACGAGTGTATCGTAGACCACTTCACGGCCAGTTCGGTAAGCTCTACAAAGAGGTAGCCTAAAACACAATAAAAATACGGTCTCGTAGCCAAACCGACGTTCATGGTGGGGTGTTAAGAGACGGGCCTGTCTCGTCCTTGTTTCAAACCGGTGGTTATTGAGACCCATTTATGGCAGAACGTCGTAAAATCACATCACTCTAATTTGCACCTGGTTCATAAAACGGAAATGGTCTTCGTTGGCATTGTCCACGAGCAACTTCTAAGGCTATGGTTAAATGTATTCCTTAATCCACTTCCAATATATTTAATAAACATGAGATATTACCAGCCTATTGAGATGGAAAAGAGACGCTCTCTAGTGGATAAAATAAGTTCACAAAAAATTGTCAACCTCCCTTGAATGTGTAGGCTCTAGTTTGTTGTAATTAACGAGAACATCTGAACAGAGTCGAAGAAAAACGAAGGCAATACCATTTTGCTGACATTTTTTATTATTTTCAAAACAGTTCCAAGTCTGTCGAATTCATTTAGCTTGCAGTTTAAATTAAACATTGCAACAAAAAAAATCATATAGGGTAGAGGAAATATTCACAGTGCAATAAACCCTTGAAACCAGTATGTGCCACTAGTACCAGTGCAATGCTATCCAGTTCATGTACTGTACTTACCCATCCATATGTTGTCCTAACAACGCAGGATGAAGCTACACAAGCCGTAGTTCCTCATTTTTAGCTGACTTCACACCACTACATAAAGCTTCCCAGTGGCATTCTAGCTCTCGAATCACATCTTTCAAATATCCTGATGCTATGATACATTTAAAGACTCAACCATGGCAAATAACATTTCTACATTTCATATCTTTAAAGTGCTATTCTTTCAAGCTCTCATGACTTCAGAATGCATATCCAATAAGATAGAGATGGCATTTAGATGGTACACTACTAAAAAGTACCTGGACATTGATCAAGAAACAACAAAAATGGTTATTACCTAACCCATCATTCAAGTAAACCCAACCTAGCACTCTCGCAAGTGTTTGTTTATCCTCTCCTAACATGGTCAAATGACTTTGTTTTCATAAACATGTATATGGAAAACCTAAAGAAGTGAAGATCTTAGGGAAGCAGGGAAACTGGTGTTGATTCTTTGCGCAGGCCACGGACATCTGTTTCCAGTTCTCCGGTCAGGCTCAGGTCTGGGCTGAAGAATATCAAAGGCTTTGTCTGTCACAAGATCACAGGGACATTCGAGACATTCAACAGTCTTGCTTCTCCTCCTCCGTCGCCTCCTCTTTTCTCCCCTCCTCGGCCTTCTCCCCCCCCCCTCCCCCCCCCGCCCCTCTCCCCTGCCCCTCCGTGTCTTTGTCTTTGTTCTTCCTGGACTTCTTCTTCTTGTGTTTGTGTCCCTTCAGCTCCCCCTCCTCACACTCCAAGCTCCCCTGTCTCTTGTGCTTTTTGTGCTTCTTGTGCTTCTTCAGTTTCTTCTTCTCCTTCTTGTCTCTCTTCTTCTCGTCTTTCCGGCTGTCCTGGCTGCAGGTGGAGCTGACGCTGCTGCTCCGGCTCCTGCTGCTCTCCCCCTCCGGCCCCTTCCCCGCATCCATCTTCCCCCCGGCCTCAGCCCTGTCCTCCCGCCTATCAGCCCCCTCCTTCCTCGCCTCCCTCCTCCTGTCCTCCCCCTGTCGGCCCTCCCTCGCCCGGTCATCCATCCTCCCCTCCGACGAGGAGTCCGGGGTCTCGCTCTCGCTGTAGTCGGGCACGAACGCCGCCTCGTCTGTCTCCCTGACGGAGTCAGACCGCTGTCTGTCAGGCTGGAGGCCACTGGGGGACCTTGTCACGGGGTTCTCACTGCCTTTCTCCTTCCCTCTCCGTTCCCCATCTCTCTCGCCCTCCCGCTCCTGGTCCATGTGGGGGGGACTTTGGCTTGTCTCTCCTAGGGGGCTGTTGGTGACAATCTGGCTGGAGCAGTTCCCCAACAGGCCTGACCTCCATCTCTCTGGTTCCCTGGCTGTCCTGCTGGCTCTCTTTCCTCCCCGATGGACCCTCAGCTCGAGGTTCCTCTCCCTTGGTTGCCCCTTTAATGGGCTGGTTCTCTGCGGAGCTGGGGGGCAGAGGGGGTCGTTTGTCCCGTGTCCTGTCCCTGCCAGGGCTGCTCTCACTGGGCCTCACAGGCTCCCAGCCTCGCCCGGCCTGGTTCCTGCTGGAGGAATCAGACGTGTGCGAGTCTCTGTCCCAGCCCCGAGACCTGTGGGGGTCAGGGGGGGGAGTCACGTCGGCGGTGAGGGGGTCTGCCCGGCTCCCTGTCGTCGCGACTGTCTCTGTGTCTGACGTCATGGTGGTCTCTGTGTTTCTGGTCGGCCTTCTCTCTCGGGTCTCTGTTCCGGTGGTCGGTCGGCTTGCGGTCGGCCCCGACGGTCACGTTGTGGTCCCTGCCGTCGGAGGGTTTGCGCTCGGCCGGGCGGTCCCGCAAAGAAGAGTGCGAGGAGGAGGAGCTTTTCTCACTGCCGTGGTCACTCCCCCGTTCACCGGTCCTCTCTCGCTCCCGCTCTCTCCTCTCTCGCTCCGAGGGGTGAGAGGAAGTAGAGGAGGAGGAGGAAGAGTGGGGCGGCCGGTGTTTGTCCGTCACCTCCCTGCTCGATGTACTGCTGCGATCTCTTTCCCGCTCGTTCCCTCTCTCCCTGCCCCCGGACTCCTTGGCCTTCTGTCGCTCTTTGAACCTCTCCCTCTCCCTCTCCCTTTCGCTTTCTCTCTCCCTCTCCCTTTCTTTCTCCCTCTCCCTCTCCCTCTCCCTCGCCTGCTCTTTGTCTTTGTCCTCTTGTCCGTCTTTCTCAGCAGGTGAGATTTGGGCTTTGGAGCGCTGAGTATCAGGTAAGATGCCTTTCTCACTAGAAGGGATAAGAGCTTTCTCTGGCGGGGGCCGCGACAAGCCTTTCACTCTGTCGATCTCCCTCTCCCTGGTCTCCCCTTGGTCTCTCTCCTTCACCCTCGCTCTTCCTACCAGGCTCTCCGTTGCCACGGAGAGGGTGGGGAGTGGAGGGAGTGGAGGGGGTAGAGGAGCGTGCGGAGGAGCCTGGGGTTTGGCCTGGATCTGGACCGGGACAGCTTCCTCCTTCTCTCCCTCCTCCTCCGAGTCCTCCTTCTCCCATTTGGAGCGAGGGACCTACACATGGGCAAAGTGACCTTTTAGAAGAGATGTTCATGGACTGTGGGAATGTTTTGCATGTTTAATACTGACTTGGATAAGATTCATTCGTTCTTTATTGGTGTGTGTGTGCCTGTTCGATGTTGTGTGTGCGCACACGCGGCATACCTGTATGAGTACGATCTCATCCTCAGCAGCGGTGGAGCTGTCGTTGGTGTACTCCTCCAGAGTCTTCACTATAGTCTTCCTCTGCTCCAGCCTCTCCTCAGCGCTCAGGCCACCTCCACGCAGAGGGCTGCCCCCGGTGGAGCTGGCACTGCATTACACCAAAGCGTCAAGTCACAGGTTACCAAATATGCCACCATGACAACAGTGTGTCAAAGGGACACTCCATTAATTCAGGAAGAATAAGCTCACTAAATGGAAAACAGAAAATGATAACAACGCTAGGCTGGTCAAAGGATAAAAGCCCAGTTTTCAAAAAGGGATCGTGCAAACGTCTCACCTCATGTAGTCTACCGTGGAGCCGTCGGGCGCTAGGACCCTGCGGTGGCCTCGGCTTTTGCTCCTCTCTACCTTCTCTACTTTGGTGGAGCTGACAGCAGCGGGCCCCTGGAACCCTCCTTCTCCACCTGCCTTCTTCTTCCCCTCCATGTTGATGTTGATCTTGATCTTCCCCTTCATGCCTCGCTCTATCAGGGGCCTTATGAGGGTCTCCTTCTCCCTCTCCTCCTCGTCCGTCTGGGTCTCTCCGTCCGGCTTGGGGGATTCCTTGGTCTCCGTTTTACTGGGCTCCTCTCTCCCTCCCGGTGTGCCGAGCTCCTTATCGTCGGCGCTCTTCACCTCTTTCCTCCCCCTCTCTTCTCTCCTCCTCCTTTTCTCGGGCTTGGTGTCTGGAGCGTGGCTCGCGGAGGGTCTCTCCACTGCCCTGCCCGCCCTCTCAGCCTCCCTCTTGGGCTTATCCTCTCGGGCAGACTCCCTGTCCTGCCTGGCTGCTGGTTCCTTCCAGACCCTCTGGTCCTCTCTAGAGGGCCGGGCCTGGTCTTGTTCACTCCCGCTTTGCCTGTGGCCATCTGGCTTGGTTCTGGCAGCTTTGAGCTGCTCAGGTTGCCGGTCGGGTTTTGAATGAGAGTGAGGTGGACTTGCTTTAAGGGAGACCGCCGTCTGGAGATTCTGGCTGCGTTCTGGTGCGAAGGGGTCTGGTTTGACGGGCTGAATCTCCTCCCTGAGTCGTTTTACCGCCAGGTCAGCCGGGGGGGTCTTCCGGTCTTCGGCCCTTACCGGGCTGGCCTTGTGGTGGGCAGTTTTGAGTGAGTCTGTGTCCGGCTCTCTCTTTCTGGCAGTTCTGGAGCTCGTATAGGAGGAGCTGTCGTCCCTCCTAGTTCCACTGGAGTCGGATCTGCGCTTGGCCTTGTCACTCTTCGAGGAGTCCCTCCTCTCGTACCTTTCTCTGTCTGAGGGCGCCCTATCCGGTTTAGGAGGAGGTGGAGCTAAGGCCGAGGTGTCACTCTCCATTGGTTCATCCCGAACGGGGGTGGCGTCGTCCCGGCCGGCGGAGTTGACGTCACTCGTTTCCTTTCTCTCCTTCCTCTGCGTCTCCTCTGTGGAATCCGAGGCGCTGAAAGAGGAGGACTCTCCTCCCCCTCGCCCGTCTTCCCCTTTTCTCTTCTTCTTCTGCTTCCTGTGGGAGTGCGCACCATGCTTGGAGGCACCCGATCTAGCTGAGGTAACGGTTGCTACGCCAACCGCGAAGTTGGATGGCTCCTTGTCCTTGGTCGATCCCCTCGGGTTATCCTTGTTGTCGGGCTTGGTGATTGGCTGTTGTCCATACTTCTCCAAGCACCTCTCCTGGTAGGTCATCGATGCCGTTCTCCCTTTGGAGGCTGGGCCTGGACTGTGAGCTGAGGTAGGAGGGGAGTATTCCTCCCTTCTCCCCCCTCGTCGGAAGGGGGAGCTCCGGGGTGAGGTATCTCTGTTTCGGGTGTGTCGGGGTTGGGAGTAGCGGTCTGTGGGGGGGCTGTAAGGTTCAGAGGGGCGAGCCCTGAAAGGAGGTGGGTGGACGGGGGGCAGGTGGGAGCTGTAGCTCTTGTAGTATTTCTCGTACCACTCTCTGTACTCCCGCTCCCACTGGTGGTAGCGCTCCCTCTCCTGAGAGTCGTTACTGTCTGGAGCCCGTGGGGGGAAGCCCGCTTTGGGCTCTGGCAGCAGGGGCTCTTTGTCTCGGTAGCGCTCCCGGCCCGGGTACTTGCGCTCCGCCTCGGGCACCGGGCGCTCCCGGTCCGAGCCCGGTTTCTTGGTGGGCGGGGTGTGGTTCCGGTAGCCCCCGGGCCCTGGGGATCTGGATCTGGACCGGTAGCCACCTCCAGGCCCGTCTCTGCCCCGGTAGTGCGGGGGGGGAGCGCGAGCGGGAGCGACGGTAGCCGCGGGAACGGGAGCGGTAAGCGCGGGGTCTGGCGGGGCGGCGAGGGTAAGGGGAGCGGGAGTAAGACCTGGAGCGGAGTCTGGGTCGGGAGTTGGAGCGGGACCGGGAGCGACTCACGGAGCGGGAGTAGGAGCGAGGGGAACGAGAGCGGGATTTGGAGTAAGAGCGGGAGGAGCCACTGTAGGACGAGCCCCTGTAGGGAGACTTGGACCTGGAGAAGAGAGAGAGGAAGAGACCGGATCAATTAGCGCCAGATGAATAAGAGGCAAGAAAGGCCAGATGAGGCTAAAAGGGTGCAGGATAGGGTGAAAAAGCAGGTATGAACAGATGAGAGAGAGAGAGAGTGAGAGAGAGAGAGAGACAGAGAGAGGGGCGTGGTGACCGGATAGACAGAGAGAGCCCGTGTGGTAGGGATCACCATGGTTACCTGGAGTAGGAGCGCCTCCTCTCCTTCTGCATCTTCCTATACTCCAGCAGCTCCTTGGCAAAGTCGTTGGTGAACTCCTCCAGCTTGGACTTGTCACTGGCCCTGCCGCTGAAGAGGCTGGGAGGACTAGGGGAAGAGAGAAGAAGACACCTTCTTCTAACTCGCTCGCATGCTAACATGCAAAGGAGAACCAATTGAATTCCCTTACATGGATTTCAGTTCATATTTCAGTTAATGACGAAAAGTTATCACGTCGATTATCCCCCTTCCTTTTTTCAGGTAAACAAAAGCAAACTCACTCCTCTTTCATCCGCCGCTGCTGTCTGTAGAAGTCGTCCTTGGAGAGGAAGGAGGGGTGAGGGGCGGAGGAGAGCGAGGGGATGGGGGCGCTGGGGAGGGGCGGGGGCTGGGAGGTGGAGGGCGGCCAGGGGGGGACGGGCATCACTCCAGGGACTGGAGGGAAGCCTGGCGGGGGCACGGGGTAGCTGGAGGGAGGCTGGCCCGGGGGGTAGTGCGGGGGAGGGTACTGGGGGGGGAGCCCAAGAAGCGGGGGTAAGTGCTGGGTGGAGGAGAAGAGAGAGGGAGGAGGAGGGAAAAGGGGTACGGGTCCAGAGGAAGGTGGGGGCTGGCTGGGAGGGAGGTGGGAGTGTTGGGGTTGGTCACTATGAGGCCTGTCATGGCCACCGGAGCTGGAGAGAGGAAGAGGAAGTGACATCAGAGAGGCAGGACAGGAACTTTATGTTTCGTGTTTGTGGGCGCCAAGCTGATGTAAGGATATGAAGGACTGTGGGAGGTTTTCCCTTGTCCTGTCTAAAGGGTTTAGCTTGGATATCTATGCTTATCTGTTGGGTTCGTGAGTCCTTTGTGACATGCTGCCAATAGGGCTACGCAAATAGTTTGATTTAGACTTACGTGTCCCAGTTTGGGGGTCCCCCAGAGTGTCTGGGGGGGTTGGGTCTCGGGGGCGGGCCTGTGGGTCAAGAAAAAAAACATCTAAATACAGACACACCCCATGTACTTGTTCTAGAAGTCTTATATCAAGTCTGTTTTAACATTCTCAATGTGATGCTGGTATGGCAGTCATAGTGTGAAGGCAAAAACTGCTCTGTTAAAACCAGCTAATGCCAGAAGTAACTCACCTGCTTTGTGGAGCGTGTGGCTGAGAGGAGGGGGCTGGGTTAGAACTTGGACATGGTAACCCTGGAGACAGCACGCAGAACAGACATAAGCAGGTCTGGTTAAAGGTTGCAAAACAAACCAACCAAAACTGTGTGAATGCAATGAGCAGCATAGTGTGTGTGTGTGTGTGTACTCACCGTGGGGATGAGAGGTGTGGGAGCGGGGGGGTCCACAGACACGACCACAGACTGGGTCGGCATCACGTCCTCAACCTCTCTGGAAGACGGTAAGGGTTGCAACATTGTTACATGTCACTGATGTGGGTGTGTTGAGATTACACCCATGTTGAAAGCATCTATGATTTCTCTGATGTCTGAGTGTGTGATTCTGTGTGTATGTGGTGTGTGTGTGTGTGTATATGTATGTGTGTGTGGTGTGTGTGCCCCTGCTTACTTGGCAGGTGGCTCCAAATGGCTGGGTAGGTGCTGAGGGGAGGCAGCAGGCGTGCTGTGGGAGGAGGAGCCTGCAGCAGTTCTCCCACCAATGGGAGGCGTGCCAGGCTGTTGGGCCAGTGGTGGGGTGTCGGCCGCAGGAGGGCGGGGCATGAGAGGATCCTGCTGGCTCCTCGTTTGCTGGTAGGGGCGTAGAAGGCGGGGCTGAGGAGGGGTGGGCAAAGGGGGCGGGGCGGAGCCAGCAGAGTCCGGAGGGCCGCCCTTCTTCATGGGTTTGGTGTAGCCCGTCTCATTCTTGAAATTGTTCACTGCCTGGAGACAGACCGGCCGGGATATTGCTCAAATAGCATTTGCAGTACAGGTGAGCTGAACACAACCGGTCAGGTAGGAGGTGCTTTTGATTTGACTCTACTATGTGCACTAACCGGGTGGTACTCTAATCTTCCCCATGTCTCAGGGGGAGAGCCTTACCTGGCGCAGGAACTTATTGGCTATGAGGGCGTCGGGCGAGACGTCTGATTTGCCGCAGGTGGGACAGATGTGTTCGTCTGACGACTCCAGTAGAGACGTCCGGATACCTGAGAAGAGTCAACATGGAACAGTGAGAGGCGGAGAGGTCCCAGGTCTGAAACAAAGATTGACTAGTATCCCATATTGGGACTAGTGAGGGGGTGAGCAGGTGTCACTGAGTGTGTGTGTGTGTGTGTTCAGACTCACAGTCGTCACAGTAGCTGTTGCCGCAGCAGGGGATGACGACAGCGTCGGTCATGAGGTCTTTGCAGAGGAGACACAGCAGCTCGTCAGGAATGGGGTCTTCCTCCTCCTCCGAGGACGACTTAGCCCGGGGTACGAAGGGAGGCTTCTCCTTCTTACCGATGGCGTACGCCTCACTATAACACACACAGGCCCTTTAACACTGGCTGCCAACACACACGCCCTTTAACACTGGCTACAACACACAAGCCCTTTAACACTGGATACAATAAACAAAACGTTGACACACGGGCAGCCACACGAAAGCCCTTTCCAGTGTTGTGGATGAGGGGGGGTCAGAGGTCAGGAGGACTCACGCGTCTATGGTGGGGATGGCGTAGCGGCCGGTGTTGGTCAGCATGGCTCCCTTGATGCTGGGGTCGTCCACCTCCATCATGAAGGAGCGAGGGATGCCCGTGCTCTTCTTGATCCTCTGAGGCGCCTCGAAGCTTTTATCCTGCTGGCACGACCACACACGCGCACGTCACATGCTTGCGTGCTGCACACACGTCTTTGATTCGGTCTCACGTTCGTGTCGGATTAAACGTGAGTATTAAATGTCGAGTCAATGAGGAGAATCTTGCGTTCTGTTGCACATTTGTGTCAGTAATGAAATAGTACTGGGGAAAAATTAATAAATCATACAAAATACAAAATAAAAGACAACAATCACAATTTGTCTTTATAAGCTGTTGAGTGGGCCCAGCTGATTGGTTGAGCAGATAACCAGAGCTGCAGGGCAGATCACAGATGTGTCCTATTACCCCATTGGTCGGACAGTTCCTGATGTAATGGCCGTTCTTGCCACAGCGGAAGCAGGTGTAGTTGGGAGGGGGCGGGCCTGACAGCTTCTTCGTGTAGCTGGTTGGATAAAAGGAACAGATACACGAGTCATTCGCTAGGCCCACAGCAGCTCATCCAGATGAAAATACACGTCACAAAACCAGGCATCCAGACTGAGGATATCAGGGGGGGGCTGGGCATATGAGACCAGACCACCAGAAGGTCCAGGAGGGACCTAGTGACCTGGTGCTTCGGGGCAGAGAGCCCCGCTCTCTCCATACTCACTGGATGGGGTCGTAGTCGTGGTTGGACTGGGACATCATGGCGCGGATCTTGTCATCCTCGGAGGCGTTGGCCTCGGCCAGGTTTGCCGTCTGCATAGCAGGGGCGAGACAGCATCACACACACACACACACACACACACACACACACACACACACACACACGACAGAGGTTAGACGGGTCAACAGGAAACACACAGACAGGACTGGATACATGCTGATGTAACCTTGATTTTGATTGGTTGATGTGGAGGTTGCTTCCCAAGCCTCTGAGATCTAGCTGTCTAAAGACTTGGTCTGGAGCGACACACTGACCCTCACACCAACCAGCCTCCTGTGAAGAGAAGCTGGTGGAGCAGCACGGATGCTGCTTGTGTCTCTGTTAGTCCCAGCATACAGCTGGGGACACGCAACCCTGAAGAGCCTTGTTGAGCTTACTTGTTAACCATGTACTGAACCAAACAAATCACTGTCGAGTATCTGGCTTTATTCAATAACCTTACTGACTGTTCAGAGGTGTGTAAAGGACCTCACATTGTTGCTTTCTATCAGAGAAGCCTTGTCTTTCAAAATTGACTAGTTTTAGCTTCAATACATTGCCATCTTTAAACATAGATTAAGAACTGCATCATGAACAGTCTTGACACAAAACTCTGGTTCTGAGTTACTTTGTTCAGCCCAGTTAGATTCAGACCAGTATTGATCCCAATCCAACTGAGGACAAATCACTAAATGACTGTAAAATACTAAAGCACTGCGAGAGAAAAATACCAATATGCATGCAAGGCACACCACTAGTCCACACACTCATGGTCAGGGTCTAAGAGACATTCGCCAAATTTTATTGACAAAAAAAGAAAGAAAAAAGAAAATGTCAAACACAGTAATTCTCCCATTTGCCCAAGAATCCAACCCCACTCAAATACAATTACACCAGAAACGTTGGTTTCATTACATAAGACTAGTCAACTGCAATTCAGGTATATGATCAGTTTACAACCAGTACCAGTCCTTTACAAAGTCATCACTCAAGAAATGTGCAAATAGAAGGTCAATATTGTAAGCATTTAAAATCTACACCATGGTGTACATTTGCAACTTTGCAACATCAGACACTCTTTTACTAGACGTAAATTGCTAACAGAATCTGCCTTCACAAACTAATGCTGTGTTCACAGTGACAGAGCATGATGAGTGAGGTCAAGTATTCAGGGTTACACAGAAGATGACATTCATATACAGCAGCCTCATCCTGGGAGGCTGAAACTAAAAGTGTCCAAACAAGTGTGCTTTAGAAGCAACCCGAGGGAGAACAGATATCCATGGAGGAGAAAAAAAAATGTTGTGAATCTTCATGAGAAAAATGAAAAAGGATAAAAGCAATGTTGACCGAAAAGTAAACGATTCTTTCTTCTGGACTGTTACCGCGGTACGGTCCTGGGAGCGCGCTCGTGTGTGTGTGCGCGTGTGTGTACGCGTGAGTGCGTGTGTTTATGTGCGCGCAGCGAGAGGAAACAGACACAAGCAGCATGCTGTAAGGTGCTTCACTCAATGACAAGGCCAACTCTTCACAGGAGTCAGGATATAACAATTCATATTAATACTGATCAATACATAAAATATCAGCAGCAGTTGGGAAAATTAGTATTAAATCTGCACAAAAAAGACTGACAGTGGCTACATTGATAACACCAGGAGGATTTTAAAAAATTAATTTGACCTTCATATTAATTATAAAGACATAGATGGCTTTTCTAACATCCATAGGTGACTCATATGTAAATGTAAACAATGTTAGGCCTAACAGTTGTTAAATAATGATCAGTGTCAAGATTGGTGTGCTAAATCATAACATGTCTAAAATATTTTGAGTATACATTAAGATACAGTGTACTGCAGAAGGCAAGGTAAGAATGACATTCATAAACACTACTATTCATGAACTACTGATCAAAAGAAAGAAAGATTCCATGAGATTACGAACGAGTGTGTTCAAACAGAAAGGGTTTCACTGAGGGGGGGTATACCTTAGACAGCTGGGCCAGAGACACAGACACTGCATGATCATCCATCTGTTTGAATTAAAGACAAAGTCAGTTTACCACCAAGACGCAGAGGAACCACAACCAGGAATGAAACAGACACACACACACATTTATACACATATGTATATAAATAATCCCTGCCTACATTCTAGGCACTGACACTTTCAAACATCGATGAAGACGTAACTCAGTTATGTCTCAATGTCTAAGAAGGAATAACACAACCTAACACTGGCCTGGGTGAGATAGGACTCTCAGCCACAACAGTCCAGGACTGGACTAGCTCAGCTAAAAAGGGCTTTGCCTTCAGATTGATCGTCTCACTGTCACTCTGATAACTGTTATTAGTGGCTTCTCTCTATCGGTCTCAAACACACATGGGCACAGCTATCAGATTCAGGACCACTGCCCTGCCCGTAGACATTCACACTGTTAGGTATAGGGGTTTAGACAGCAGGATACAAATGGGAAGTTTAAAGGCTCAAAAGGTTTTTATTAGAAAAACATAAAAACAATAACAGTTTTACAGTCGCATCGTATTGTAAGAAACTACTGGACATGATCCACTTCTTTTCAGGCAAATCATAAAGACATCTGTACAATAGATTGCCATAACCTTTTTTTCCATGTTTGATTTCAGTGGGAAATATTGCACAGTGCAGCATTCACATGCACGCTTTCGAACAGTTTTCAACGTTTGGGAGAGAAATAAAACAAAAAAAACAAAAAAAACAAGTAAAAACATTGGATTTGTTCGATCGTTACATTGGATTTCAGGAGGAGGATAATTGCATCTCAACAACACTGGAGTGGTTCCAGAACACTGTGCCCACGCTCAAGAGCACCATGTGGAGGCGTGAGTGTGAGTTCAGTGTGGGGTGAGGTGTGGTTTGGTTACATACGGCTTTGGAGGGTCCCACGACATGGTGATGGTCAGAGCGTCCACTGAAACACAAACAAGAGGCAGTGTGTCAACTTTGCAGCGGAGCCAGGGAAGCACAATGGGGCCATTTCCCCAGACACAGAGTAGGCCGAGCCCTGGGATAAAATAGCCTACACTGCATGCTCCCCATTGAATGGAACTCTTATGTTCGACTGAAAGCAGCCAGGGAGGGTGGAGTCATTCCTGGGCCTACGCAGGCTTGTCAGGGCTCTGCAGGTGGCTGACAGCTGTGGTGCAGCGTTCTTTTTTTGGCCTAACCGACAGTTTCTATGACACCAAAACCCGAATGGAGTCATAAATCCTCACTTCTCCAAAAACAGGTCATTCCGAGTTCCCTCACGCTTAACCCACGTCACTTAAACCCATGACTTATGTCCCGCCACCATTTGGGATGTCATTCTTGTATAAATTTGAAGAAAACAGCACCAAATTGGACAGGATACACTAAGAAACACGTGCTCTGACTCGGGTGAGGAGTACACGTGTGTAGAGAACGCAGGAGTCAGTCAACACTTACATGAGATAGGTTTTGTTAGTGGCTTTGACTCCTCCCAGGGGTATTCTCTTGATGATGACTGAGGCGTTCTTGGCGATAAGTGCTGTGTCATCATGGTATTCTACAAGTTAAAGGATGAGAGGGGAAAGGAAGGGGAGAGACTATGGATCTGCAAAATGGTCTGTGTTTTCGTGACCTGCTTTGAAATCCAAAAGACAATGATAATTTAATCTTGCCATGTCATCATGAAGTAGAATTTCTGACATGTATATGGATTAAGTAAGCAACTAGCAAGCCTAGTACGAAACGGAACTGGTTTTATAAACTTTTCTACGGTTGTTGCTGTACCATCTGTGACGCAACCACTCTCCGTAATCCGCACAGCTGTCAAAGCCGACATGGCCAGGTCAAGGCCCACGTGTAGCAAACGGTCAATGATCACTCACCACCATAGCTAATTATATTGAAAATATGTGTATCTAAGATGGTCCCACGTTCAACACCGACTTGGAATTAACTCAATTTAGCTGGCTAGGCTCATTTGAACATGACATGACCAGTTTGTCAGCTCTATCAAACGCCCAAACATGAAGAATAGCTTACCTTCTTTAGTCTGTGCGTTGGTTATCTGTAGATCACAATCGCCGGCCTTGAGTTTCTCCCGGCCCATGATTTGTCTCTTCAAATCACTCAAAGTGATGTGCAGGCCATCGAAAGTGACGGTGTCATATTGGAGTTTAGACGAGAACTTATAATGCACACAAGCCATTTTGAAGTAGCGCAACTGCTAGACCCCCCGATAGAAAACTAGTTAGCTATATAATTACACTAGTTTTAAAACAGGCGGCTAGCAACAAGCTCTTCAACTAGATAGAAAAAAGTATATTAGATATCTAGCACACAGCTGGTGCTGGCTACCTTACTTACTTGTCTAGCTAGTTAGCTAACGATTAGTCTTTTAGCTAGCTAGCTAGTGGCTAGCACTCACTGTAGCGCACAAAGTCTGTTAAAGACAGTGGCTTGCTAGGCAACGCAGTTTTTCAAATTACTTTAATTTCTGTCAGTTTCAAGTGATAAATTGTGTAGGTTTTTATTCCGTTCCATTTTAAATAATTTTGGATATGATACGTTCCGTTGATTATCAGCTGTACTTGGCTCGCTAAACTAGCTAGATAGCTACAGCTTGCTGTCTCCACAACGACCTGTCATATGATCGGGGTTTCCGAAATGCAAGCGCAAGGACCACGTTCAGAACGTCAGTGTCTCTCTATAGACCTGCGCAGAACACTTATAGGAGGCTAGATCATTTTGACAATAAAAATATATATTTATTTATAAATGTGTTAAAGACAGTTTGTTAAAACCAAGAAAAAAAACACCGAAAAGACTAGATCTGCCGTTAGCCATTTGGCAAACAAAAACGTATACAAATTTCAGACAGTTAAAGTGACCACTAGATGGTGAACCAACATAAATTATAATCATGAGTTTTTACGTTTTTCTAAGAACGTTTTTTATTCAGGAATACCTTTTTTACTATGACGATTTAGAGACACTTTTTGTCTAGCTGAACATACTTTTCTTTTACCTATTGTGATCAAGTGTTGTTTTACACAGGTCTCAATCAAGACTACCTCAACAGCATTTGACTGAAAAGAGGTATTAGCCTTCACTTAAAAGTAACTAATATTGCATAGGAGAGTTGAATATCTCATTGTCTTTCTCAGATATCTGAGATTTCTTGAGATATGCCTTCTTTCATTCTGTGTGTCTTGACACATCTAGGTTCTAAGTGTGAGAGTGGGATGTATGTGTGTTATAATGTATTCATGATGTTACATGCATGAAAGCCGCTTAGCTTGTGGTCTCCTAGGCATCGAGCTTTGATGTTTCCTTATGATACAGGAGCAACCCTGCTATCACGTGTTCATGTGACTGGGCAAGTGTGTGTGTGTGTGAATAACACAGCTTTTCTGACTGTCCCAGTGTGAGAAACATCCCCCCACAATTTGAGTCCATCACTATAGACTTCATAGGTGAGCTAGCAACAAGCATACGGCACATATTCTTCTTGAATTCGCTCTTGTCTGTCAGTTTTAATGAGGGACAGGTAACAAGGAGGCAAGCTTAATGCGAATGGGAATGCAGCCATACTGTGACGCTTCCATTGACGGAAGGCTGCTCCTCAGAGGCAGGCTCTCTCTCTCTCTCTCTCTCTCTCTCTCTCTCTCTCTATTTCTATTTCTCTCTCTCTCTATGTCTCTCTCTCCTCTGTTCTTTCCTCCCTCCTCTCTCTCTCGCTCTCTTCTTTCACTCTCCACACTCCACCCATCACACACAGATGGAGAGAAAGAGAGAGAGACCAAACGAGAAGGAGAGATGATCCTAATGAGAAAGTATTCTATACCCCCCCCCCTCCCTCTCTCTCTCTCTGTCTCTCTCCATCGTTCCTGCCCGGCTGCTCAGAGGAGGGATCTGCCCTATCTTTCCCAGCTTAGCACTCCTTTGTGAGGGGAAGGCAGAGGGAGGAGAGAGGGAGAGGGGGAAGATCGAGGGAAAGGATGAAAGAGAAAAGGGCTGTCTTTAAACGGTCGTTCTTATCCTGATCTGATATGTTACACATCCACTGACTCTGTCATCAAAGAGCCACCGTGGATCCACAGCTCTTTGTATGTGTCTGTGTGTGTGATTTAATTTTGTTCAGTGTGTGTGTATGTGTGTGTGCGTAGACATGACTCAAAATGAGGGCGTAATCATGGGGTAAATTGGAGTATTGTGTTGCAGTAAGTGAAAACTAGTAGATGTCTTGTGTGTGTGAGAAGGCTCAGCGGGACACTGCGGAGATGGAGGACATAGTCTATTGAGACTGTGCTGTGTGTCACTGCATATGTCATCTTGATGATCTAGGATTATAGAGAACTAACAGCCAACAACTATTATCTTCTTCACAGGTCGATGTTCTCTTTATTTGTCTGTCCATCCTCTGCCTTTCGGCAACTCTCGCTCTCTCTCTCTCTTTCTATCTTTCTCATTCCCTCACCAACTTGGTCACTCTATCTCTCCTTATGTTCACACTCCTTCTCATCGGCCTCCCCCTCCCTCCCTCTCACACCCTCTCTCCTCTTTTCTCCTCTCACTCCCCCTAACTCTCCTTCTTCCCAGCCCGGCCTCTTTCTCCCACCTCCGTCCCTCTCTCCCCTCCTCGCCCTGCCCTACTCACAGTGTTCACAGCTCTAAGGGTTTTTCACGCTGCAGATGGCCTTAGTGTTGCTTTAGTTTTGCTCTAGTGAAGATTGCACACACACATACACACACACACACACCCACACACACACACACACACACACACACTTGAGACTGCTCTCTTCATTAACTCGGAAGAGTGTCAATACAAATCCGCAGTTTTCAGTAGTCCCAGATGTCTAGTCTAGTACTTGTCTTGAAAACCTTATCGGAGAGCACCAATAAGCACTGAGTCACTGAAGGGCCAAACCCAGTTCCAGTAGTGATAGGGAGGGCATTTGTTCTTACTCCATGCCAAGTGGTTGTCTTGGTGTTCAAGTATTGGATTGAAATCGGTGTGAACTCACAAGGCTAAACTAGGATTACCTAAGTATGCACATATTCAAACATGCAGTCAGTCAGTTAGACACACCAGTACTCCTGTACAGACACACACAGACATTCACACACACACCTACACACACACACACACACACACACACACACACACACACACACACACACAAACACACACACTGGAGATAACAGGAGCTCACACAGCTGAGCTGGGCCTCATGTTGTTTCTGTTCACGTTGCTTTGAAGATGACTGTGAAGTTTGGCAGCGGGATGGGTGCTCAGCCCAACACAGGCCCTCTGGGGTGGTTCAATCCATACACACACACACATCCACACACACACACATCCACACACAGAAACTCTCTCACACACACATACAGTATATACACACACACATACACATGCCCTGTGGGGCTGGACAAAGGGCATCCATGTGGCAGTGCCAAGCCCGCAGGGGGCAAATCCAGCGCCAGCTGACTCACCAGAGCAGGTGTGCTCTCACAGTCAGGAACACGCGACACACACTTCAAACAAACATGCTTCCCCATCAATCAGGACATCATATGCACTGACTGCGCATGAGGTGTAACAACATCCTTCACCAGACACCTCAAACTGCTCTGATTAGTTGTCATTGATTTAGTTTAGCTAGACAGAGGAGAGTCTTCGTCACAGAGGGAGAGAAGGGGAGAGAGATCTAAAGTGAGAGGGGCAGAGAGAAATATAATTAGACGTGAGATGCTTGGCATATTCAGAAGCTCCAACCACACACACATACACACACACACATACACACACACCACCACCGCCAATGCCCCTGAGGGGCAACACCTGGGTCTAGACCCCCCCCCCTCCCACCCACCATCCTCCTGAGACCCAGTCCCAAGAGACCAATCATTGCCAAACTCTCTCTCTCTCTCTCTCTCTCTCTCTCTCTCTCTTTCTATCTCTCTTGATCTCCCCTCTCATTTTTTACCAATCTGAAATAATCCTATTTGGTATCACCCTAAAGCGAAGAGCCAAACATCAAGTGATGTGTAACCGTAAGAGAGAGAGAGAGAAGTGATGTGCAATAGAAAGGAAGAGAGAAATATGGAGGTAGAGAGGGAGTAAGAGAAAGAGAGAAAGAGGGAGAGAGTGAGTCCACTGATCGAGAGACCAAAGGGTAGAGTTCCAGTGTTTTTGTGGATGCTTGGCATGATGGGAAGGGGTTGACATATGGCCCTCACTGAGGTTCATAGGTCATACCAACAGTGCCGGCATCTCAATGGGGAATCAGCCACCCCGTTGTGTGTGTGTTTGTGTGTGTGTGTGCCTGCATGAGTAGATGGACACAGACAGCAGGGTCACCACAAGTCAGGCCATCACACAGGAAGCGTTTCTCTCTGTAGTGACACTTTCCCCTGACGGTGTCACTTCCTGTTTAACGGTTGCTTTACATGGCGCATAGCAGGTGACAGCTTTCTGCTACACATGCCACCTGCAGATACACACACGTGCACATGCGCATGTACATATGTATGAATGATGTTGCAGGGAGAGTGGGTTAAGGTGGTTAGACGGTGGAGTCAGTAATAGCTTTTCATTCTTGAATGGCTGTTTTGACTGGAGGTTTGACTGGGATCAAAGCTTGGAGCATAACCCCCTCAGAAGCTCATACACCAACAGACAGATGTTTCAGCAATGTCCTGGGACCGACACACACAAACACACATTCACACATACACTGACTAGTAGGTGACTCCAGTTCGCCTGCCAATGTTTCTGTGTCCAGGTGTTGCCCTTATCCATCATGGCATATAGACAACTTGACAAGGAGTGTGTGTGTGTGTGTGTGTGTGTGAGAGGTGACGGTGAGGGTGAGGGCAAGGGTTTGACAGCTTGCAGAGGATGACACGTCCCCACGTCTCTCTGCCAGATGCTGTTTTTGCACTCTGTGTTAGTTACTGTATGTGTATATATAAGTATATACAAGTAAGTCATTATTCTGCCTGAGTTAATATGATGACGCTTTAAAAATAATAAATACAATATTGGAATTGTTATATAATGCTTTATTACAAAACTTTTTTATTACCCTACTTGGTTTGCCATCATGTGCGATGGTGTGATGTGTGATCTGATAGTTAATTGACACCAACTAGCTATAACCCTTTAATACTGGCATTGGCTATAAATTAAATATCAAGATGGCTAAACTTTCTTGCAGAATATGCAGGTTTGCTCTTATTTTGACTCTCATACATGCTTTGTAAATGCGTGCTCCCCTTGTGAAAAAAATGCCCACCAATTTAATTAGTTCTGGAGCCGAGTCTGACCTCAGGGTTCAGCGGTGTCCATCTAGCAACCTACAGATACACACACATGCAGTGGTGAGAAAAAAAGAGAAATCCGGAAAAAGTAAAAGACAGAAGGAAAGAGAAACCACTTCATAGTAGTTTAGATACCCAGGGTTTAGGTTTTGCTGTAATCCCGCCCACTTCTCACTCTAATCCCTGTGATACTTTGATGTTCCAGTAGTGACATCACTCTCATGAATATTTATGAGGGACTCTAAACGTCTAAGCCTACTGTACCACGCACACACACACACACACACACACACACACACACACACACACACACTCACACACACACACACAAACACACACACACACACAGGAAAGAAACACAATTGGTGAGAGTAGTAATTTGAGGAGAGGAAAAGAGAGCTGGCATGATTTTCGAAAAGAAACTGTATCAATCATAACGCTCTTCTCATGAATTCTTTCTCATGAATAATTGTTTAAATGTGAGAAATCAAAGAGAATCCCATCTGTCGCTATCTATCTTTCCTGCCTTCCATCTCACCCCCCCTCCTCCTTCACCTCACCCACTCACCTGGGCAGGAATGGAGAGGTGTCATCATTGGAGAGAGAAACAGATGCAAATTAACAGTGTGTGTGTGCGTGCGTGTGTTTGGTGTGTGTGTGCATGTGTGTTGTTTTGAGGAGGAAGAGAGACCAGCAGTTAGGGATAAGGTGAACAGGTGAGGGAGCACAGAACAGAGAGGACACAAAAAACACAGCAGACACCTTTAAAATGTATTTTCTTTTATTATTTCTAAGTATTATACTGTATATAATATTATTTCTCTCTATATATATGTCATCATATGTATATCTAAGTAAAAGTGTGCTTTTCCACAGCATGTGTTTAAGTTGGACTGCTGTTCGTTGGAGATGTACTCATACAGTGAACTGGCTAGCTGTCAGCTATATGTGTGTGTGTGTGTGTGTGTGTCTGTAAGTATCTGTGTGTAGTATCACATGATTTGGCTCAATGGCATGGAGCAAGACTAAGTTCCCCTTAGTCACTGATCTGAGGTCAGTTTTTTCAGTTACCCCTCAATGGTTAAGGTTGGGTTCTGGGATAGTCGACTCTGATCCTAGATCTGTGTTGAAGGGTAACTTCATGCCCAAAACCAATGTTGTGTTTGTGTGTAACAGTCCTCAGGTCAGTTCAAAATAACTGCTTGGCTTTAGAGGCGACCCTGGAAGCTCCCTGAGCTGACCTGGGACCAGCTGTCATAGGGGGCCACTGCTCTGCCTTGCAGCCCCCTCTTCTGACCCTGGATCAGCGCTCTCAGCCAGGTCCGGTAGGAACGGGGAACACTGGAGGCCTTCAAGCAGATCCCAGAACAGTCCTTACAGAGCAGATTTCAGTACAGTCATCTGCCTAAAGACAAGCCTGGAGAAAACTCTGAATGTGAATATCTGATCCCAGTGCAGTCCTTCCAGGTAGTCCAGATGAGGAGGAGGTTATGTGGAAGCTCCATGGCTGATCTAGGACCTGGCTGAAGGCAGGAGAGGCAGGCACTGGGTGCATGGACGAGATGCGGCAGCATGTATGATGTGTATCGTGTGTGTGCGCGTGTGTGTTCAGAACAATTCAATCTAATCTCATCTCTCCAAGTGAATCAAGGTTTAGTCCATGGCTGATGGGGCTTGATCAACGTTCTGGAAACTCCACAGAGGAATTTTAAGAAACACAAGTTTTTTTTTGGAATAATTTCCCTTTTTTCTTCTTCTTTTAAGAAACACATAAGCAGATATTGATGATTTTCCAGAATTCACACAGTGATTTTTGAGGCCAGGGTTCGTCAGTGTGGCTGGAGAGGCGTGGTGCTCGAGGCCAGGCCAGGCTGGTGCTGACCGGGTCCAGACGTGACGTGTGCTCCACAATGTGAGGTGTCCCGTGGACAAACAGTGACTTCTGGCATCAGTGAGGCGAGGCTAACGTCCGTGTAAGTTCAGCTGAGTGCCCAGGCCGCCCCCCCCCCACCCCTCCTCTCCTCCTCCTCTTCTCCTCCTCCCCCTCTCCTCTCTTCTCCCCCCCCCTCCCCTACTCTGTTCCCTCTGGGGAAGCTTCAGAACTGATCAAAACAACACAACTCACGGACCACACAGAGTAGAAAAGAAACTAGAGCAGTACAAATACATCAATCTACCCCATCGTAAACCCGCTCCAACTGCAGACGAGTCAGAGCCGGTCTGAGCTGGGTAAGCTCTGAAAAATTGCACCTTTTTAGAATATTCATATTGTGATTATTTATCTAGGGATGAGTGTCAAAGCACTATGGCATAAGCAGAGGAACGGGCTGTGTCTCAACCAGCACCTCGAAGTGCACTCCTGTGAAGCAGTCCAGTGTGGTTCTGGTCAGATGTAGCGTGCTACCTGGAGGTTAGAAGGTGCTCTGAGACTGGGCCACACAAAGAGAGAGTAAGGGCGGAGTGCTGGAAGCCGATGGTTGTGACATGAATGGCTGGAGTCAATGCATATGGCTCATGAATGGTAGTGTGACCTTTAACCCCCTTTAACCTCTAAATAGAAACCCCACTGCTGATGCAACTAGGCTAGTGTGAAACTTCTAGAATATTACAACATTTCCAATGTCAGGAGTACACAGAGTAGAATGACCTTAACCTAAAGCTAACCCTAACTAACATAGCCTAACCTGCTAGAGTAGAGGGCGAATAGCCTTCAGAGTGGAACACATAAAAATGCCCACGAGGCTCTGGATAGTCCTTTTGCATAAAGCATTTGTACTTACTTATTCAGCTGGTTAAAAACTATTGTTCCTGTGCAAAATGTGTTTTGAGCCCCCCCCACCTCCCCATCCCGAACCCCCATGGTAACTACAGCAGCGTGGAGCGGATAAAAGCCCTTGTGTGCTCATGTCCTTTAAAAATTAAAAGCCCTTTGGAAGAAAAAAAAACTGTTCGTTTCACTCCAACTCTGGACGGCAGGCTGCTGCCGGGGCCTGCAAAATTCATATTTACACACGGAGACTTAGCAGGCTGAGCTGCCCATTTGTAGGCTTCCCTTATGGCATGTGGACCGTCAGGACACAGCGGAGCACAGTGCCAGCAAGTCACAGTTTAAAACAGCTTTATTATCATGGTAGGTTGTAGCAACTGAAGTGTCGTTTCATGTTTCACTTAATTACATAAAACAGCGTGTCAACGGTTCAGGTAAATGAAACAATGCAGGTTGTCCTCCTCCCCGACTCTCATGTTCAACACTCTGAAGACACAGGCAGGACGCCGTGACTGAATTCTACTGAACGTGCTCACATTCTCTCTCTGTCTCTGTCTCTCTCTCTCTCTCTGTCTCTCTGTCTCTCTCTCTCTCTCTCTCTCTCTTTTTCTCTGTCTCTCTCTCTCTCCTCTATCTTTTCTCCTGCCTTTCTCTCATCCAGTGATGTCACTAATGTCCTGACTAGTTCCTGCGTTTCTCTTCAAAACGCCTGAACACAAACAGAGCCAGAAGTGTTTGTGTGACTGAGACTAAAGACAGAAGACTTCCCTGGCAAGGTCAGATCAGCCTCCACTATCTTTATGTTTATATAAATGATGTAAACTTGTATATAATTGAACTGAGCTTGTCTGCAAGTATGACAGATGATCAAATAATGTGTACAGCGTTCTGGATGTCAGATAGGGCATCATTTTCTTTACACATGTATGACACATGACACTGTTGAAGTTGTATATGGGTGTGTGCGTGTGCGTATGTGTGTGAGTGTCTGTGTGCATGACAGGCGGTGATGAAGAGAGCGGAGCTGTGTGGCTGTGAGTGATGCTATGGTCCGGTCTGGGTCTGTGTTCAGACTGATTGTCTCTGGCAGGGAGACAGACACACTGGCAGTAGGAGAGAGAGGAGCGAGCGAGAGAGAGAGAGAGAGAGAGAGAGAGAGAGAGGGAGGGAGGGAGGAAGAAGGGAGGAAGGAAGGAAGGAAGGAAGGAAGGAAGGAAGGACGGAAGTACGTGCACTGAAGGAAGGCAGGAAGGAAGGCATGCCGTAATGCCAGGACTGACTTCCGTCCTTACGTCAGGAAGTCAGGACTTACGAAGGACAGGAAAGAGGCAAGTAAGATTATACTTAGTAGTAGTTTGAGGTTAATTTTGTGTGAGTGACAGAAAAAGAGAGAGATGTGAAGGTTGTGGCAGCTTATTACACTGAAATATTTTCAAAGGAAGAATGAAAATGGTTCCCTCAAATACAAATATGCATCCTTCATTTAGCATGGGTTGCATTACAGTATATCACCAACACACTGTTCTCCAAGAACTGAATTGGTGAAAGCAAGGATTCAACCACATAAAACTGTCACCTGTGTGAGGTCCGTGGTGACAGAGGATTCAAATTAAGTCATCCCCAGTCCTCCACTACCAATATGACTATACTTCATTCCTTTAGAGGTGACACAGTGAAGACATAGGGCTGTGACTTTTATCAAAGTAATCCCTGGAATGGGGCAAGGTCTGAAGTAACATTGGGTGAGAGATGTGGTGAGGAATGTGGTGAGAGACTGATTGAGGCATGACGGGTGAGGGGCACACAAACAGACAGACATGGTTGGTATTTTGAAAGGTTTTTAGGTGAAAAAGAAATGTAAAAAGTGACTGAAAAAGGAGTAAAGAGTAAAAGGAAGCACCAATGACCTAACATTTACCATCTAAAGAGTTAAATATAGTTAAGGTAGACGTGGCCCCTACTTACAGACCCAGGGTCAGATTACCAACCCCCCACCCCACCTTAGTCCTCACTATCAGAGGTTTCATAAAGACCTGACCCTAGGTCAGCTGTTCTGGCCAACGCCTAGATTTTCAGTTAAATATACTGGTATAGAAACAGGTGGAAGCTCCTTAGTGCTCCCTGTGCTAACCCCACCCTGCTACTGTCCTGGGGTCAAAGGTCAGGGGGGGCAAGGGTCAACGATGGTAGTTCATAGTCCTCACAAGTCTTTCACCCCCCTCGTCCCTCTCAACCATTTGACCTTAGATGCCACCGTGCTCTGGTATTGGCTGCAGGTGCCCTGAACCACAGTTTTTTTTCCCGATATGTTTTCACATCCCTGTAGGTGAAAGGTGCATTCTGTAGCTTTTCTCCACCACCTAAACAAATACCAGGCCTGCTCTGTACTACTATATTTTGAATAAAAAGCTTCAGAATGCACCTTTAGTTTGCAGGCTAAAGGTAAAGCTGCACCTGTTCTGACAGCCCACCTGCGACCACAGCTACCCACCCCACAGACTTCCCCACCCTCCCAGGACCAAGAGTTCATCAACACCCCTAACCCCTTACCCCTTACCCTGCGCAGCCTCAGCCCCCTCTAAACTCTCCCTCCCCCTCAGTCCTTCAACCAATGGGGCCGGCCCCCTCAGACAGGTGTGGTTCTCCTGTTGGGGTCCTTGCCGTAGTCCTTGGTCAGCGTGCTGCTCTGCAGGAACTCCCTCTCCGAGTTGAGCAGTGCCCCCATGGCCGCCTTGCTGCCCGCCTCGCGGGGGTTCAGGGTGTACATGGAGATGTCGGCGGCCGCCGGCCCCGTGTAGCCGCCCTTCCCCAGGGGCGAGGCGTCGCGGCTGGGCGGCTCGGAGGAGCGCACGCTGGAGCGGCGGCGGAAGCGGTAGCGGTAGGACGGGATGCGGCTGAAGGCGGACTTCTTAATGAGCTCGGTACGGGACTTGGCGCGCTGCTTGCGGTGCTTCTCGATGAACATGTGCACGGCGAGCACGCCCACCATCTCGGCCATGATGAAGGAGAGAGCACCGAAGTAGAAGGACCAGCCGTAGGAGTAGCTCTTCTTACTGTCGCTCTGACCGGGGTCGCCCGAGTTAGCGGATATGTACACGATGATGCCGATGATATTACTGAGGCCTGAGGGAGGGAGAGGGCAAGGAGAGGGCGGAGAGAGAGGTTAGAGAGAGAGGAATGAGATCGATTGAAGAGAAAGGGAAGGAGGAAGAAGAAGGAGAGAGATGGAGTCAGCCATGGAAATATAGGGCCGATTGATAGAAAATGGAGACAGCCCAAAAGGAATTGGAGAGACGGAGAAAAAGAGTGAGATAATGTGTCAGGAGAGAGGGAGGAGAGAGGTGGTGGTGGGTTATTGCACACAGCTGGGTTCTCTCATTCCGTATCATTACCCACAATGCACCGCTCGGCAGCCGTGTGGAACACAGAAGAGAAGAACAATTAGGCTGCTTTAATTAGCCTGCATCATCCCAGCATATAGTGGTAAATAATTACCAATTTGGCTTCATGAATTTACTACAAAACCCAATGGGACTCAACACATCCCACTGAACAGTAATTATAGTGCTTTGTGTGAGTGTGTGTGATGGCATGTGAGTACAAGTGTGCTTTATGTGATCGTGTGAAAGAAAGTGACTGCGAGTGTGAATCTGGGAGGATTGTGTGTGTGTGTGTTTGCGTGTCTGTGTACACTGACACACTATTACAGCGACTTCATGGTGTTCTTGTTGATTGATTAATCGGGCGTCACGTCCAATTTCCACACACTCGATTTTTAGACAGGCGCGTTTGTGTGCTTTAGACGCCTAATGGGGTCCTTCAGCAAATATTAGAGCAGCGCAGTCATCTGGTTAACATGTTCCCCCAGTCGCACACACACACAGAGGGCCAAAACAGCACAAATGAATCAACAGTCGGCCATGTTGCTTGCTTGTTTGTTTGGCTGAGGAGGGGGAAGCAGCCAATAGAGTGAGCATGCCCCAGGGACTCATGGGCTTGATATCACAGTCTATCAGTGGAGGGATGTAAATGTAGGACATGTGTAATTCAGGGTCACTGAGTAGTGTTGGAGATCCGATAAAGTCGTAGGCCAGTGAGGGAAGCAAAACTACCTGAACCAGTCTGTGTGTGTGTGTGTGTATGTGTGCGTGTGTGTGTGTGTGTGTGTGTGTGATATATCTATGTGATAGGGTCTAACAGTTCAGTGCACCACGGCACCTTTTTTGACACTGTCTTAAATGCACTGACTTCAGCCCTACCATGGAGATGCACAGCCACACGCACACACGCACACATGCACACGAAAGCACGCACACTCACACACGCGCACACAATCACACACACACGCATGCACACACACACACTCATGCGCACACTCATGCGCACACTCAAGCTCACCTGCAGAGACAAAGAAGATTCCGGCGCTGAGTATGACGTTATGACGACTTCGGTAGAATTCGCTGGCAGCCACACACAGCCCCCCCCATGAACAGCAGCCCCACACTCATGATGGGGAAGATACTGGAGGCCCGCACAGCTCCTGAAACACACACACACGTGCGTACACACACACGCACAGGCATTCACATATATGAGATCAAGCGAGAGCTATAGTGTGTGTGTGTGTGTGTACGTGGGCTCTTACACACGCACACACACGAGGGATGCTGACGACTGAACGCTTGGTTAAGTCTGAATGCAGAACATTCGACGGCCCTCTGTCTCCAACAGGGAAAGAGATGGAATGGAAGAGTCGGAGGGAGATGAGGGAGAGGAGAAGATGGACGGGGAGAGCGACAGACAAGCAAGTCCAAATGACAAATAGCAACAGACAGGAGAGGAGAGGAGGAAACCGAAAAAGCCATTAGTTAAAAGGGAGATGGAAAGACAGTGAAAGATAACATAAAGAGGGAAAGGCAGAGACAAAGACAAGGACATAAAGGGAGAGGATAAAGACCGAGAGACATACAGAGAGGCAGACAGAGAGAGAGTGAGAGAGAGAGAGAGACGAAGGGGAGAGAGAGAGAGAGAGAGAGAGAGAGAGAGAGAGAGAGAGAGAGAGAGAGAGAGAGAGAGAGAGATAGAGAGAGAGCGAGAGAGAGAGAGAGAGAGAGAGATAGAGAGAGATAGAGAACAGCCAGAAAGACATGGAGGGAATCAGAGAAAGAGAGAGAGAAACAGAGATATAAAAAGAAAGAGAGAAGAGAGACAAAGACAGAGATATAGACAGAGAGATAGAGAGATAGAGAGAGCGAGAAAGAGACAGAGAGAGAGACAGAGCCGGGAGAGGATGGTGTCGTGTTTCGAGGTGTCTGGGAAGCCTTCCAAACCTCTGGGCTCCAGTCTCAGTCCTGATCTGCATCAGGCCAGCTAGCAAAATAACAGCCTCTGTGATATTTGTACATTTCTATGTATGTCAAGTCTTTGTTTTGTTAGTTTTGTTCTCTGCTGTTTTCCAAACATCCTCCGTTTGACTGACAGCTCCAGTGGCCAGTGCTGAGAGAGAGTGGTGAGTCGAGTCCTGCCCCCATGGCCCACACCCCAGGGCAGTATGAAATGCCGGTCAGTGGGTCCCCTAGTCTCATTGGCTAGCTCACTCCCTGGCTCCGTACTCTGATTGGCTGCCTCTGGGGATGTGAGGCGGTTGCCCAGTGTTTGCTCTCTCCTCTGATCTCTACTGCAAAACAACACAGGCCATCTTCTCTCTATCTCTCTCCCTCTCTCTGCCTCCCCATGGTCTAACCCTAACCCTAACCCAACCTTTTAGTCTATTTTCTAGGTTCTTGCTCTCTCTACTCCCTTTTCTTCCCCTATCTCTCCATATTCTGCCCCATCTGTTTCTAACTCACTACCTCAGTAAAGTGTGCCTTTGTTTGCATGTTCCCTATCTGGTCTCGTGCTGTTCAAGCTATCCTGGTTCTACCCACTAAACAACAAACTAATTTCCAGGCTATGACGCGCTGAGGAGCGTGAGCGGGGAAGAGAGGGAGAAAGGCAAAGGAGAGAGAGCGAGAGCGAGACGAGAGAGAGCAGGAGAGAGACGCGAGAGAGAGCGCGGAGAGCAGCGAGAGTGGCGAGAGAGCGGGAAGTGAGGAGATCTCAGGAAGGGCAGACGACTAGACAAGCTGATATAGGCGAAGAGTAGAGCGCAGTATAGAGAGAGCAGAGAGAGCGGAGAGAAGTAGCTCTCGCTAGCTCATCGCTCGCTCTATGTCTCTCTTTACTCTCTCTCTTTAATTTCCTGTTTCTCGTCTCTCCCTTTCAAGCCCTCTCACTCTCTTCTCTCTCTCTCTCTCTCTATCTCTCCACGCACCTCCCTCATTCTGGTTTGACTATTTTAACTTCAGCGGTTCTTATGCATGACAGGCCACCATATGTAAGACAGCAAATGAGTTCAACACAAAGACAATACTACAAGGAGAGAGAACAGTCAACATGACATTGTACCAGGGTAATAGTGCTTCAGCATATATTCACTGTGAGGTCACTGCGTGTGCTTATGTCCGTGTTTGCGCAGGTGTGTGTGTGCGCACGTGTGCAAGTGTGTGTGTGTGGCGCGCGCCAGACTTACGGAGGAGGTATTCCGCAGCATCCGCCTCGTAATCTGCATCCTCTGGAAAATGATCAATCTTCTTACACACCCCTCGGAACGTCCCTGCGGAACACACGCGAGTTAGCCTCCGATCGTGCAGCTCGCGGTCACACACAGAGGGCTGATCCACACAGCACACAGCACCGTCGCGTCAGGCCCACTTCAGAGCCATCCCTGTAGTTTGTTCTAACGATGCTGAACTTCCACGCCGTACGTGACGGTTCCCACTTCCTCGCCCCGATGCGCCGGGTATTTCCATGCTCGCTTCCACGTCGCCCTGCCGCACACGCATGTATACATGCGCAAATGCAACACCCTTACACAGGCATACGGGGACACGCGTACACACCCACACACACGCACACACACACGCACACAAACACACACACACACACACACACAGAGTGAGCCCTTGGCGGGGCTGTGTGGCTGAGATGACAGATGATCAGGGATAGAGCTGTTGCCCGGAGGCTGTGTGTGGGAAACACTAATGAAAAGCCTTATCTCACCCAGCACACACAGCATACAGGGAAGCTGCCACACACACACATCACACACACATATAACGCAGACGCACGCACACATCTGTACGCACTAGTATACAAACCAGAGATACATACTAATTAACCGAGAACATGAGTTTATAACCACTGCATGTAGGTGTGCATGTGTGTGTCTGAGTTTGTGTAAGTGTGTGTGTCGGTGTGTGTGTGTGTGTGTTGGTGTGTGTGTGTGTGTGTGCTGTATTGACTGAGATCAGGTCTCTTGTGAATGCTATGAGGAGCAGTGAGTCAGGCAACGAATGAGTCATCCCTCCTCTAATCCCTCCATACACACACACGCGCGCGAGCACACGCACACACAAACATGTCTGTCTCTCTTTCTCTGCATGCCTGCAGTTTAGCTCCCACCCTGTTATTCAGTCCCATTCACACATTCCCGTGGTCCGCTCCACAGGGGGAAACCGAGAGAGGGGAGAGAGCGAGAGAGATGGAGGGAGGGAGGGAGAAAAGGAGAGAGGGAGAGAAAGGCAGAGAGAGAAATAAGAGAGAGAGAGAGACATTGGTATATACAGAGAGAGTGGCATAGAGGTCCAAAGGGAAAGAGAGAGGGAGATCCGGGGAGATAGTGATAAGAGGGAGAGGGTAAAAGGTTAGGAGAGGATGAGAAAAAGGATGAGAAAGGATGAAAGTTAAAAGGAGAAATAAAGGGAGAGGAAGCGAAAGGAGAGGGAGAAGCGGAGAGATATATGACTACTCTCTGGTTGTTAAGCTACATCACACCTTCTCTGAAAAACATAACAGCTGATGCTAGAGTGGACACACACACACATTCATGTTGCAATGGCACAGGCATATTTGACATATTTCAATGGGCAATGACAACCCACCTCAGCCCTTCCCCCCACCTCCCCTTAAAAGAGCATTCCTGGTTTCAACAAAAACATGTGGTCATGTGACTTCTAGCGGGATGACCCAATCTCCATTAGTTACTGTCATTCTAAAACCCTTGCTTAAACACCAGTTCTCATTATACGCACTCACAGACATCCATACACAGACCGTCATTAAAGGCAGTGTGTGCCCCCCAGGTCAACTCATCCATCACAGCAAGGTGGGACCCCATTGACTACAGGCATCCTGGGAACCTTTAAACAATATGAGTCTCCTCTGTGGGGGAGCTGCTGTACCACAGCTAATGGCGTGATGGAGGGATGGAGGGATGGAGGGATGGAGGGATGGAGGGATGGAGGGATGGAGGGAGGGGGATGGAGGGATGGAGGGATGGAGGGATGGAGGGGAACAGAGAGCAGATGTGGTGTGAGAGAAGAGGGAGAAAAGAGAAGAGAGGAAAGAGAAGAGAGAGGAGATATGGGGAAAATAGAGGAGAAATAACAGGAGAAAGGAGAGAGGGGGAGGGCGCAGACGAGAAGAGAGAGGAGTAAGGAGAGATGAAAGAGAAGAGGGGATAAGCATGGGATGAGAGGAACCGGTGGAAGTGGGAGATGAATAAAATAAAGAAGAGAAATGGATAAAGAATCTACAGGGAAGAGAAATCTGAGGGATCAGATGGAATATTTATTTACATGTGAGTGTGTGTGTGTGTGTGTGGGTGTGTGAGTGAGTGTGTGTGTGTGTGTGTGTGAGTGTGTGTGTGTGGGCGAGAAGAAAATAGACGTCGAAGAAACAAACATTTGTCTGACACCACTGCTGTGAAACACTCAGACTATTGGCAAGGAATATACTCTCTGTCTCTCTCTCTCTCTCTCCCTCCCCACTGTTTTTCTGTTGCTGTATTCATTTTACATCATGCTTCACCGGGCTGACTGGACAAAGAGTAATGTGGTCACAGCCTTTGATCTACATGATGGTGTCCGTTCACGTGATAGAGTGGGAGACTAAGAGGAGGAACTCTGGCTGTCCACCACACAGGCCCGACCTAACAGAGATGTAGGTTCCTCACCATAACCCTCACAGCTCAAATAATCATCTCTCTGTCCCGCAACTCCGTCTGTCTGACAGTAAGACCCTCTGTGATGTTGTCTCCCAGCGGTTGTTGTTGCTGTTTCCCAGAATTCCCTGTGACGAGGGAAAGAATCATGAGCAAACGCAGTGTATCTGACTCACTGAGCAATGACATCATGGAGACCAGCGCCCTGAACCGCCCAATGGGCACAGAGAGGCACCATGACACTTTCAAAAACACACATGCAAACACATGCACAGACACACGGCGCTCTTTTGAAAATACAGGCACACACAAAGTCACATCCGTATCAGACACACTCTCTAAGGCAGCCACATGCTTCATTTAGTTTTCGATGAAAACGCGTACATGCATAGACAGTGTGTGTGTGTGAGTGTGTGTGTGTGTGTGTGTGAGTGTGTATCTGCGCATGAAGAGGGGGAAGGGATGGGATATGTAGGCCAGCCAAGCCGCCTGCCAGCGTTCTCTCATAGAGAGATGTCTATCAGTGGACACGCACACACTCAAACACAGTCAAACACACACTCAAACACACACTCAAACACAGTCACAAACACACACTCAAACACACACTCAAACACAGTCACAAACACACGCATCTTATTTAATGGACATTTGTGAGCTTGTTATCCGTCTACCCATATGTGAGTGGGCATGTGTATATGCAATTATGTGTGTGTGTGCGTGTGTGTGTGTGTGTGCATGTGTGTGCTGTTCCTGTTCACCAGCAGATTGTCTGTACTAAGTAAGTGTTATGGCAGCAGATATTTTATCACTCCGGACTAGACCCCTCGCTCCCACTGCAGCTCAAACCTGTACGACCTATGCTAAAGAACTTGTGTGTGTGTGTGTGTGTGTGGCGTGTTCCCTCCTGTCAGGAGTGTGTGAGGCCTGTCTGACCTGTCACTGATAGTTATGTCCAGTGTCAGAGGACGGTTGGGAGGTCATCACTCAGGCCTACCCAGGATAAAAGCCCTCATTTTCTCATGTGGGAGGGAAACGCCAAACTGTGTGTGTGTGTGTGTGTGAGTGTGTGTGCGGGGGGCTCGCGCGCGTCTCTGCATCGACGCGCATCCGGACCCTCCTCCTTTTATCATGCTCCCCCCCCTCTCTTCCTTCAGTCGTTTACTTTCTTGCTATCTTTCATCTCAGTGCCTCCCTTTTCTCCCTCCTCTCCCCGGCCTATGGGGTCAGTGGGCTGTGGCAGGTGATTGATTGTATAGAGCCCCTATAACGGCCAACTTCAATGATGTTATTAATGTCCATGACAGCTCATTTGAATGTGGTTACTGGCTGTAGCCAACACCTGTGTGCAAACGGCAAAGTGTGTGTGTGTGTGTGTGTGTGTGTGAATGTGCGTGTGCACGTACGTGTGTGTGTGTGTGTGAATGAGGTTACAAGCTGTAAAGAGTGCACCGGTACAGAGCACAGACATGGAGAGGATGAGGGTGAATGCAAATGAGCTGTGTCCAGAGAGAGGCTGTAGAAGTGCACACTCTCTTTATCCTGCTCTCTCCGTCACTCTTGATTTCTCTTCTCAGTCTTTGCTTAAGCCCCCCCCCGTACATCTCTCTATATATGCATACCTGCAAGGATGGACCATGCAGTATATACATAATATCCATATCTGCATGGTCCATCCTTGCAAGTCCATCCTTGAGCATGTCTTCATATGTATGTGAAATGCATTGTAATTTGTCATAGCTTTTTTAGATGTTGGTGACAGTATGAAATATCACATTAGGCTCAGCAAATCATAGCCCTCTGCCAACATTTATTTTTAAAAACCAATTTGTTCTATTTCCATGCGACCATCGTCACACATTTATTACATCATAGGCAAAATGTGGCGAGGGGGACAAATATGTCACAACACCCTGTTGTCTCTGATTTCGTCCACCACTGTGGGTATGTGTGTACGTGTATTTGTGTGCATTTGTGGCTTGGTGTGAGTGAACGAGTGTTGATGGCAACACTGACACACACACACACACACAGGGCCACACACAGTCACACACACACAGGGCCACACACAGTCACACACACACACACAGTCACACACACACAGGGCCACACACATTCACACACACGGTGGGAGCATCCATCAGGAGGCATTTGGCTCACAAAGGTCAGGGTGGCCTGAGGGCAGGATCGGCAACAGAGAGAGCAAAGCATGATGGGACAGAGGGTGGGGGAGGGGAGGGAGAGAGGGGGGGGGGCGTGAGTCACTGTGGTCTACATTCTCCTGCTGGGTTCACAGTGCTGCTACTGTCACACACACATGCGCCCACACACATTGTACACAAACACACCCACACAACACATTCCTGAGCATAGTCCTATAAGATGACATGCATGCAGACGTCTTTGCCACAGTGCGTTGCATGCGTGGTAGCAGGGAGCAGGGTGACTGACAGTGATCCTAGTGAGGCCACAGCCTCAGTCCTCCCTACATGGGTCGCCCTCACCACATTACTGCTCACCACGCATACATCATACATCATACATGTAGCACGGCGGGGGGGGGTGGGGGGGGTGGGGGGGTGCGCTCACGTGAACTGTACGCAACATGCACATGGATGGGTCAGCACACATAGACACACATGCAAGTGCATACACAGGGGCCCAAACACACACACACACACGCTCAAATATGTGTCGAAAAATGTCCGGGACCCAAAGTCCCCATGCTAAACGGGAACGTTCAAGTCAAACACTAAACCAAACGCGTGACTAACGGCTGGGGCCTCTAAGAGGGCCGGCACACCGCAAACACACTTTAATTATTCAACTTCCTCTGCCTCATTCGCAGCCGCAGCCAGGCAGAAAACCCCCTTTCTGTTCCTTTCTGTTGGCTTGGAGATAAAAACACAGGGTTCCAGGGATGTAGCAACAAGGTCTGACATACTTCCTCCATTACTGGAGACCAGGGAGGGGGAGGGCCGGCCGAAACACACGCGTGCTTACACGCACACACACACACGCGGTCAGACACACACACACACACACACGTATGCACATGCACACAGACTCTGCCACACAAACACGTACCCTCAGTCACACATGGAAAAACACATACACATACACACACAGTTCAGGTGCTTTACACCTGTGCAACCATGCTGTGTTTACATCACTAATGTTCTGTGGGTCCACGCTCCACCATTCAGCACACATGTTCAATTAGCATGCTGAGATGATGGGAAATGTAGTCCTACAGAACACAAAATAGCAAGCAGAGATAATGGGTACCTACAGGCATCCGATACAGGGAACAGTTCTGTTGAGAATGGTACCTAATTACATGTCTCTGTCTTTGTATCTGTCACTGTTTCTGTTGCTGTGTGGCTTTGTCTCTCTCTCTCTCACACACACACGCACACACACACACATAGCACATGCACATACTGTACATACACCTACTTATGCACCATCACACAATTGTTCTCTTGAAAGACCCTCTCTCATGTACTCTATGAATGTCGCCTCAAGAAAGAATACTAGAAGACTGGAGTGCAGTGAGAGGAGAGCAGGAAGAAGAGGAGGAGAGGAAGAAAGGAAGAGAGGCGAGGGAAGGGGTAGAAAGGCAGAGCAAATTGGACTGCTTGTTTCTGCAGAGCTCTTCTGACAGCTTAGTGTGGGTGAGTGTGCTTCCCTCTCTCTGCCCCTCTCCAGTGCTCTCTCTCTCTCTATTTCTCTCCTACCCTCTGTCTCTATATCTCTCGTTCTCTCTCACACTCTCGCTCATAGCTCCCTTTCTCTTTCTCCATACCTTTTTCACTTTTTTTCCTCTACACTCCGCCCCCCCCCCTCACTTTGTACTTAACCCTCTATTGTCCTCTCTCGTTCTCTTGATCTCTCGTTATGATGGAGGACAGAGGCAGGATGAAAGGAGAGAGAGAGAGACAGAGAGAGAGAGAGAGAGAGAGAGAGAGAGAGAGAGAGAGAGAGAGAGCAGAGAGAGAGAGAGAGAGAGATCGAGAGAGAGCAGAGAGAGAGAGAGCATAGAGATAGAGAGAAGGAGAAGAAAGGGAAAAGAGAGAAATAAAAGGCAATAGAGAGGCTGGTTTCCAGGGTGATTGCTGATGGAGGAGAGGAGACAGGTTGTGCTTGGATGCACACACAACAGGGGGCGGGGGTTGGGGGGGGTGGCGGGGGGTGCCTCCCTCCTTCCTTCATCTCTCTACATCACTCCCCCGTTTCTCCCTCACTCCTCCATATTTGTTTTGCCATCCCTCCCCTACACATCCCTCTGTGTCCCATCTCTCGTTCCATCCCCATCCCTCTATCCCGGCTGTCTCTCCATCCTCCCTTTCTCTTCATCTCTCCGAACACTTTCTCCCCTCTCCGTCGTTTCCATTCCGAGTCTCAGCTCCTCATGGATTCCCTTCTGCCGAGGAAATGGTCCCCTCTTCACCTCGCTCCTCACCTCTATTTTCCCCTTCGCCCCATCCTTTTCCCTCCTTCCCCTCCCTCTGTTCCCTGGTGGTCGTTTGTCCCTGGCACGGATAAACATTCCCTAGAGGTGCACCTGCTACTGACATCGCACCACATTCATCTCTCTGTCTGTCTCCCTTTCTCCATCCCTCTTTCTCTCTCTCTCTCTCTCTCTCTCTCTCTCTCTTTCCCCTGCCATCTCTCTATCCCTCACACCCCTTTCTTCAGCCTTCCTTCCACCGCCCTCCGTTACCTTTTCTTCTCTCTTCTCTCCATTCCTCATCCATCTAATACTTCCCATCTCTGCGTTCTTTCTCTGGCCTCTCCCTCTCTTCTCCTCATCTGTCTATCTCCAGGAGGCGGGACTCCTCCCACCTCCACGGTGTTCCAGGGTAGACAGGAAGCCTCAGTCCACCTACACAGACACAGGCAGGGACTCACCCCACACCTTCACAGTCATGTCCCTCCAGACCAGGCTAAACCAGCCAACCATCTATCCTGCAGGCATCCACAAACCACCTCCCACCCCTTTCCTCCACTATGTTCTGTCTGAAAACTGTAAAAACACGCACTAAGTTCTATTTTACTCTCCATAATGTTCTATCTGAACTTCTGCCATGTTCTATCTGAACTTCCGCCATGTTCTATCCGAACCTTCATCCTATTTTTATCAGAACTTATACTATATTCTATCTACCAATCTCGACGACACGGACACATACCAGAACACCACATTCACATTATGTGTGCAGACGTTCGTCACGAACCGACAACACTTCCACAATCCTTTCTGTTGCACTACGTTTCCCAGAGTTCCTCTCCTATCCGTGCTCTCTAACTCCCTCCCTATAATCTCGTTCTCAATCCCGCGCCCTCTCCTCTAACTCTATCTCCCCTTTACCCCAACACGGCAAAGCTATTGTCAGATTAACGGTATGTACCGTATGCATGAGTGCTCTGTACGTTATAGAATTCTACATATGTGAGTTCTCCCTCTCGCTTCTGCCCTGTTCAGATGCAAGGCAGATGTACTACAGTCTGAAACAGGCATGTCCTGTCTAATTATAAATGATACAATAGGCAGGGAAGCAACGAGGGGACAAGAGAGGGAGGGTCCGAGAAAAATGAGGAAAAATGGAAGAGAAAGAAAGAAAGTGTGGGGTTATAGGATGGACAGTTTATGTGTGTGCATGAGAAAGAGAGATACAGAGAGTGTGTGTGTGTGTAGACACTTTGTAGTGTCACACAGGGTTGACTGAGCAGAATAGTCCCACAGCTGTGGTTGTTTAGAGGTTTGGGAATATTCTCCATATTTGTCTATTTATCCATTTAATCAGATGGGCTGTGTGTGTGTGTAAGGGAGAGAGAGAGAGGGAGGGAGAGAGAGAGAGAGAGAGAGAGAGAGGTGTGTGTGTGTGTGTGTGTGTGTGTGTGTGAAATCATGCCCCATACCTGCACCATCTGGGTCTGTAATAGCCTTCTGCACCCCCCAGAATGAGATGGTTATGTCTCACTGCCCCGGACAACACCCCCTGCTCAACAACACACACACACACACACACACACACACTCTCTCACTCTTTGTCTCTCACTCTGCGAATGTGTACCTGGTATCTATGTTTAGCTACTGGTCCACCAACACACAGGCGGGTGGACTGGATGGAGTTGTGCGGCAGGGTCAAACACGTACGTGACAAGTTTCTCTTTTCGCTCGCTCATTCCTGTTCTCTCCTCTCGCCTGTCGCTTGCCCTTGTCTATTCCCTCACCTATCGACCCCCCTTTCCTATTTTTCTCTTCTCTTCTTTCTTGTCCCCATTTCCTCTCTTATCCTCTGCTCTCCTCTGCTCTCCTCTTTATCCACTCCTCTGCTCGGCTTCCCCTTTCAACTACTTTCCGCTTTTTACTCGAAGCCACCATACGTGTCAGGTGGCCAGTGTGTTTCACTGTGTTTCACAATTCACATTCAGCTACGTTAAAGTCGTACGTTATTTTGAAAACCTTTAAGATACTTTAGTCACCAGTCTGGGGTGTAACATGATGATGCCGCTGATTGGCTTGCGGTGGGAGAGTCCTAGAGGTATTCAGGCTAAATGATGCTGACGGTATATGACAGTCACCCAATAAGCCCCACTCATCATAACATTCCTAGCATAGACCAGCATTGAATGACCCCGTAACCTGTCAGGTAGCAGGTCTGCCAGCTCCCTCTCCCACTGCAGTGAGTGGAGTGACCAGAGAGAGCAGGAGAAAAAAGGAGGTGGAGTTAATAACTAACAGGGCTGACTGCACAGAATTGACAGGCTATACTTCACACATACACACAGAAGAGCGGTCACACACACACACACACACAAACACACACACAAACACACACACACAGATACATAGACACGTACCTTCCAGACACACACACTAGACACGTACCTTCCAGACAACAGGTCCGCCAGAGCCCCGAGTGGGTCATCACTTCCTCGTTCTTCCGGCTCGTGTCATTGTCGTTGGCACTTTTCGTCCTGCAGACCCCGCGCGAGTACAGCCAGTAGTCGGTACCGACTGCGATGGTCATCAGGCTGAAGGCGGCGAAAGCGCCTACCGTGGTCACGAGCATCTGGACACCTCTGTCACACATTAGCATCTTGCCTCATGTCACGACACTGAGACACGAACCGTTAAATCCACTCACTCACGGGAGCGGGAGCCCTCAAAGGGACAGTGCACTAGAGGGCTTTAATCTGCACAGTTCAACCGACCCGTTTTAACGATTACCGGCTTGAGACTCCCCAGACCGGCACCGGCGACGCCACATAGCATTCTCTTCTTCTTATATCCCGATGTACCGGGGGCAGGGCAGGCTGCGGTCTACCCGTTTCTTCTTAACCCGCACAAGTTCTTGCTTCGGGAAACCGTAACCGGTTCGCGGGCCGTTAACGTTCACAGGCTTGGAGTGACTCCATCTTAGGCTTCTAAAAAAGACAATAAATAAAATGGTTAATTTGTTGAGCCTTTAAGAGCAAAAAAGACCCGAGCGAAAAAATCTGAATGGATGTCTGAATAACAAGTACTCTCTCTCTTTCTCTCTGTCTCTTTATCTCTCTCATTAGGTTATCTTACACCTCCCCATTCCAATCTAAGGGCTAGGCTACTCACCGATGGGATTTTGGCTGGTAAAATTGCTCCCACTCAATTTTTCACGCACGGACACCGTAAGGATGAGGCGGGAGACGATTTTCCTCTTAATTATTCCGTTGACGTTTCCCGCCCGCGAATGAATGAATGAATCTCCCCGCTAAAAGTGACGGCAGAAATAAACGTCTGAGTGTGTTACAGACTCGAGTTGTTGATTCGCTAACATTATCCTTCCATTTCCCGTCTTGTCCGGAGCGAACCACACTAAAACATCAGCACACTCCCAAACACAGCGTATCCACGCACAAATGCAGCAGAGAACGGCACTAGCATTCCAAACAGAAGCACTCTCTCACATCGAAAAGGCACCAATCAAGAAATAATTTACGGCAGTTTTCAAGCAATTGGCGACAGTATTCCTAACTGTACTGTGGAGTTGCTTAGACCAATCTATCACTAGAGCATTATCGTGGAAAACGGAAAGCAGCGGTGCGATGTAGATTTTAATGACGGCGCCTGTTTTAGAGAAACGTGTCTGACGGGGAGACGAAATGACAGCCCCCACACTCCATCCGAAGCAGCGTCGCGCGTCTCAAAACGCCGCCCACGCCGCGCTCTGTGGACTGTGCCGCGTTCCCGCGTTGCCGCGCAGTGTATGGGCCGAGCGAGCTGGACTGCCGCGTTGCGAATGGGCGCTGTCCGTGGTGCTGAATGGGCAGCGGTTTGCGCGCTGAGCTGCGCGAAGTTTCTCCCTGGCTGCCTCCGACCGCCCGCAGCTCCCTTAGTGCGCTGTTCAGGCCCTCATATGCGCACAGAGACAAACAGAGAAAGAGAGAGAGAGAATGAGAGAGAGAGAGAGAGAGAGAGAGAGATTGGCAAGCGATGCATGAAGAATCGCGCCCCGGAGAGCAAAAACGTACTTAAAGAGCCACGGACCGTTTTTAATGATTCCACTCCACCGAGACTCCCACATAGGGCGTTTTATAGAGTCTTACAGTTCAGTTAACATGCTGGAGTGTGTGTGTGTGTACCCGTGAAGCTAAGGAGACTGAGACTGCAGTTGAGCAAACATTGCAGCCATTGAACAGTGATTTGAGGCATATTTTTATGTTCGCAGACATTCACAAAACCCACTGTTCCTCAGTGATCTCCTATAGAAATGTTATAAGAAAACGGTATTCACACACACCTGTCAGTCCCAGTGGACTGTAAGTCTATGGGGCTGTTCTATTGTCAGCTTTGAAGATGACTCTGTGCTATGAATAATGCTGTATATAAAACAGCCAGCTAGCCACCACCAGCATAATAACCAGATGTGTATGTGTGTGTAAGGGATGGGGGTGTCGGGGTGTGGAGGGTTCAATTAATGTGTAATTTGGTCTATGTTTGAGTGTGTGTCGGTGTGTACATGTGTGTGTTAGATCAAGAGAGCTGGTGCAGTGTATTGCAGCAAATGTGTGTGTGTGTGTGCGTGTGTCTCAGTGTGTGTGTAATCCAAGGTGGAGAGAGACATGCTGGTGCTCATTGTCTCTCTGTCTTTGGGTTTGTTGAAGTTTCAGACAAATGAAACAGTAATTAGGCATGGACAAAGAGGCAGGACTCCCCTAAGTTACGGTAAGAAGAGAATCCACACAATGACTGACAAAAACACATCTGTCTTCACTTCTCTCTCTGTGTGTTTGTGTGTGCATGTGAGCGTGCAGGAGCATGTGTAAGTGAGAGAGACTATTTGTGTAAGAGGGGGTGTGAGCGTGTGTATTCGTGTGTGTGTGTGTGTGTATGAGAGAGGGAGTGTGCGTGAGAGAGAACGTGTGTCTAAGTCTTGGAGGAGTATCCAGAGAGAGAGTAGGTCGTGCTCAGGGCGGGTGCTTTGAGAGAGGGTACCATTTAACAATCACATGGTCACAGACACACACACACACACACACACACACACACACACACACACATACATACACACATACATACACACAAACAATCCTCAGTGTTAATACCCCACTGTTTCTACAGAGAACACCCTCTGCAGACTGTGTGTGAGTGTGTGTTGACAGATTTGTAGCTTCAATACAGATTTGCCAGCTATGTTCCCGTTGTTGCTGCTGATGCCAGAAACCAGAGTCACAGTGTGCAATGAATAAAGCACACTGTACAGAGAGAGAGAGAATCCTCCACAGTTATGTGGAGTATCAAGCTAGCTGTGTCTCAGCGATACAGGAGGTGATCAAGTTAATCAAAAGACCTCCATTGGTTCCAATGGTTGCCTGCCTGCTGTGCCAACCAATCAGAGGTTTATTCTTTGGCTGAGAATCACAACAGGGGCCAATCAAATTCTTATTCGTTGACTGGGAATCCATGTGGGAACCAATCTAAGACATGTTTTCTGCAGGTGAGGATCACAATGGTAGCCAATCAGACCGATTGTTCTTCAGAAACTCCCTCCTACTGTTCGGCCACCAGTGTCTCATCATTGCTAATTGTTCAATTATTGGCTTAGATACTCTCACACACACACTCACATGAACACCAACACATACAAACACACACATGAACAAAAACACATACACACCCACGCAAAAAAACATATGAAAATACATATGAACAGAAGTACACACACACACACACACACACACACTCAATTACAGCATCCGACAGTGGCCCACTGTCAGTCAGTCTCGTTGAACTGCATGCACTCCCTGCCTGCCTGCCCCACAAGGTGAATCTGGCGTTCTGTCAGAACAGGTGGTCATAGCACCTGGCATCTGTCATTCTAGAGTATTCTCTCTCATTCCAGAATACATTAGAATATGATCAGAAAGCCTCCTCACAACACCCAGCTGTTAGCAGTCACACAAGGGGGGATGGGGGTGAGGTAAGGTGGAGAAGAGGGACCAATCAGAGACAGACTGACAGATGGATGATAGACAATCTGACAAACACACAGGCGAGTGGGTGGCAAAGAGGTAGACCGATAGATAGATAGATAGATAGATAGATAGATAGATCGATCGACCGACAGATAAACAGACAGACAGACAGGCATACAGGCAGGTAGACAGTCAGGCAGAAAGGGCAGAGGCAAGCCAAAAGACTGGCATTAGAAAGAGGCAGATGATTACAGATAAATAAATGCATGAACAGATCAACAGAGCGGGCAGAGAGCAATGACAGGTCCTATCACCCCACTGCATGTGTGTGTGTGTGTGTGTGTGTGTGTGTGTGTGTGTGTGGGTATGTATGAGTGTGAATGGGGGGCGGATGTGTGTGTGTGTGTGTCAGGATAAATCAGGAGGAGGCCTTTGCTGACTGTGTTATCTCATGGAAAGACTCATTAACATAGAAATTACTTCAGGAAGAGACCGAGAACTGAGACTTTACCTCAGGTAGAGAGAGAGAGAGAGAGAGAGAAAGAGAGAGAGAGAGGGGGACGAACTGAGAGATTGAGAAAGAGGGAAAGAGAGGAAAAAGATGGCGAGAAAAAGAGAGGAGGGGGGAGACGAAGAGAGAGTAAATAGAAGGTGGGCGAAAGATGCAGAGAAAAAAGGAGAGAGAGAAAGTGAGAGAAAGGGAGAGAGTGAAAGAAAGAGATTGTAGAGAGAGAGAGAGGCAGACAGATTGACATAGGGAACGAGAGCAGGGAGTACAGCAGTACAGCGGAGGGCTTACGGTACCTGAGAACACTGAGCTGGAGAAAGGAAGCTTCCTTGTTCCCCGGGTGAACACCACATCTCTCATATCTTCACAACTTTTTAGAAAGATTATTTAAGCCAATCAGAGACTAGGGAAAACCTATTACCGTCAGCCTTTTGGACAGATTTGCCTGGCAACAAGGCCCCTTCAGAGAATAACCATTGTGGAAATGTATTCAAAATCTGAATGAGTGAGAGATGCTTGGACGAGACAGTATTGTAACTTTTGCTAGTTCTGAACATTCACATGCTATAACCTTCTATTACTTCTACACTCCTCCTCTCCTCTCCTTTCCTCTCCTCCCCTTTCCTCTACTTCTGGTCTTGAGACTGCAGGGGATGTAACCAACCAGAACATATCCCCCCCTTGAGTCAGGGGGGTGGGGAGTGGAGGAGGAGAGCAGGGGAGACCGAAGGAATGGCTGAGAGAAAGAAGACAGCAAAACATGGGGAGTAAGAGAAGCAAATCAACTGATCAACTGGGGAGTCCAGGATACAATTACCAAAAGTGACAGCAAAAAAGTGGAGTCAGATCCAAAATGGCGCCCGTGGTGGAGGTGAACCCAGCTGCAATCTGAATGCTGCAGTAAAGCTATGAGCAGGCCAGGAACCAGGAAACTGTCTGTGTGTCAGTGATGAGTTTCAGAGCCCTGGGGCAAGGTGTCTCCAGTGTCAGTAACATTCACTGACTGCTGACGTATTTGAATGAGATGAGATGACATGACCAGAAGGTAGGCAGTGTATACAATCTACTGCTAGAGTGGTTTAACCTTCATGCAAGCACCTATTAGTATGCATCAATGCTAATTTTTCAGCAATGCGGCCCCACTTTACATGAGGTTGTTCAACATTTCACTCTCTATATGTGAGTGTGTTCACGGGAGGCTTATATACGTTTGTGTGTCTATGTTTTCGGGAGAATATCTATACGTTTATATGTATATATGTGAGTGCATGTCTGCCTTTTTGTGTGAGCGTGTTTGGGACTTTGCGCGTTTACCCATGAACTTGTGTGTATGCGCGCGCGTTTCCAGGTGTATGCATGCGTGCAAGCTCGCATTTGTTTGTGCATGTACGTGTGCATACGTGTACGTGTCTGCGTGCACTTCCAGAGATGCTGCTGGTCCAGATGGACATGTCTGGGGGGGGAGGGAGAGGACATATGGTGCTGTTGCGTGACACTGGCGTAATGTTAGTGTGTCAATAGCGTGATTTATGACTGAGGGCTCACAGACACAGCCTAGGGAGGTCTGGAACGGTGTGTGTGTGTGTGTGTGTGTCTGAAGAATGGCTGGATGGTACTTTGAGTTACACCCTGCTACAACTGTGGTGCAATCAGAGGGAAGAAGGAGTGGATGAATGGAGAGATGAATGAATAGAGAAATGGACGAGAGAGAGAGAGATGCAGTGCTGAATGAAGAGATGAGAGGGAGGTGTGAGGCTGTGGTAAGGGTCCAAGACGGACACATGAAGATTGATGTGAGAACCTTGAGGCCCACGAGGGTCAGGCATAGAGGCATAGAGGGATGGAGACAAAGGAGGACAAGGACAGACAAAGATGGATGGAGGACAGTAAATGAGCCCAAACAATTGACCGTCCTCTGACATGCTGACCCTCTTAATTACAGAACAAATGTGTGTTTATTTAGCCTGTCTTTTCACGGAAGGATGAAAAAGAGACACGTATCACTTTACTGTAACACTGCGGACACCAGCCAATGAGGACGCAGAGTGCACCATTACTCTGGGGACTCAGGGCCAATGAGGTCGCGGAGGGAACCATCGCACTGGGGAGTTGAAAAGGCTAAACATCGGATTTAACTTTGGCATCCGGATGCCACACATTGAGATATTGTGTGCGTCATGTGTGTATAGCCCTGTGTGTAAGTGAGCTTAGCCATTGTTGTGAGTGGAAAAAGGCACTTTATGCATATGTCTAAGATGTGTGTGTTGTAACCGGGTGTGTGTCCTTGGGCGCTTTGCTCTCTCTCCAGCCTTCATTAGCTAGTCTCCTGAGCCTGCTGCTTGTTTTCCTTAAAACAGGAGATTGCTTTTCAAATGCCTCTGCTTCCACAAGACAGCCAGGGCAAGCCACTTATCACAATTAAAGAGACAAAACGTGCGGGTATGGATACGGGGAACAGAATGAACAAGAGAGAAAGAGGTTTCTTGAACGCGAGGGCAAACGTGTCTAACGGATACATGCGTGTGAGAGAATGTGTCTAATACCTGATTGTGAGTGTGTCTAATGAACGTGTATGGTTGTGTCTGTGTGTGAGTACATTTGAGAGAGGGTATTTGAGTTTGTGTGTGCTTTAGAGAGCGACTGTGTATGTATATGTGAAATGATGTGTGTCTGCGGGCGAGAGACTGGGTGTTAAGTGTGTGAGTGAGAGAGAAGGTGTTTGTGCGGTAGTGTGTGTGTGTGCGTGCGTGCGTGCGTGTGTGTGAAGTCAATCCAATAAGTCCTTCCGTCATGCTCTTCTCTTGGGCGTTTTCTAAGATGCGCTGAATAAAATAAATAATAGATTTCCTTGCCTTTGTCATTTTCCCTTCTTCTTGTGACTGTGGAGGAGTTCCTCTCCTCAGGAAACTGCCTCTCCATGTCACTCATCGTATCCCCCTCTCCCTCTCTCCTTCACACTCACTCGTCCGTTGGCTGAGGGAAAGTTGACGAACAATCATCGCCAGAGCGCTGCATGTGTGTGTACTCAACCGGGTGTGCGTGCGGGTTTGCGGCTGAGTAAGAAAGCATGCAGAAAGAGAGCGTTAAGCGAGGAGAGAGCGAAACAAACCTAGATCAATAGCTGCACCCTGTGGCTGAATGATGTGTTTGTGCACACGTGTGTGTGTGTGTGTGTGTTTGTGTGTGTGTGTGTAAGATGATTTGTGCATCCTCCTATCGAGTCTATCCTCTAGGAAGTGCATTCAGCCCTCTGTCCTAGCAGGAAGAGAAAGAGATGATTCTAATAGCTTATTTTCCTGCTGAATGGCAGACAGGTGGTGATGTGTGCAGGCACCCACCCGATAAGGTCTGAGCCCCACACTGAGCTGCCTTTGTCAGGAGACACAATCCCTCCGTTGGTCCTCACAATGCTACGCTAGGCTAACAAGCTGACACAGCACACATACACACTACTCCCGAATACATCCCTCATAGCTCAAGCATACAGAAAGCATACACACACACCCTGCTGCCAAAGAAGTCCCACGCAGCTCAAGCATACCGAAATTGACACACACGCACACAAACATGCACACACACTCAATTGCACAATTGTGTTTCTGAGTGTACAAACACACAGAAACCCACCACCAACATGTCTCCCAAGCCATTCTCTCACTGAACCTTCATCTTGCCTAACCTAACCAGGCGTCCATCTCTTCAGCTTCCTGTTCGTCTGAAATACATCCTCTCCTCTGGGTCCACCACTGATGGTCTTGCTGATTGGATGGAGCACGGCCAGACACACTGTGCATCATTTGAATTGTGATGTGGGTGTGTGTGTGATTTGTGAGTGTGTGTGTGTGTTGCATATGGTGTGCAGAGTAGTGCAGTCTTGTCTGCCTGGGGCGAGACTGTTGTGATGCTATATTTGTGGTCTCTCCAAGCTCCTGTCTCTCTCTGGGAGATCACATTAACGTCCTCATTATTCTTATTATCATCATCATTACTACCATGACTACGCTGCCACACGAGGACGTGGACGTAAAGGGACACACAGGCGGTCGTGTACGTTAGTGTGTACTTTAACTAAATATACACTGACTTGCTTCCATGCTGCTGTGCACATACTGTCCTGTGGGTGCACAGGCGATCCGCACACAGGATGTCCCACACACACACACACAATGTCGTAGACACAATCTCACACTCCCCCATTTCACGCAGGAAGTCACCAGTACGATACACACACAGAGATATGTATTTAGAACGCATCAACGTTGGTAAATAGTAAATAGCTTTAATATACAATCGAAAAAACACCACATGATACACATGAGATCGAAATGAACGTCTTTATAAGCATTCCAGGTGGCTGCACATACACCACTACAGTATGGTGCTCTATCGCCATCAGAGCAGAGCAGCTGTGGTTCATTCAGCTATGGAGCACGGCCGGATCCCTGGGGTGAGAGGCCCACAGCCCACGGCCCCTTCCCCAGCACCGGGCCAAAGTCCTGGACCTGGCCTTCCAAAAGTCTCCTGGAGGTGGTAGGCTAGGGACTGAGGACCAACACTACCACCTCGGGGCACTACCAAGCCCAGATAGGCTGGGAGGTGGGGGGTGAGTGAGTGAGGAACAAAGATTCTTCCTGGTAGGAAGAAACAGCACTGACCACTCTGTGCGATAGCTCTAAATGCAACGCGTGCTCCTATACCATACGCCAGCTATATTGTATGTCCACATCCTGTAGCTTGAAAACTCCTTTTCTAATGTACTGAACCTTAAAATGAATTTGTATTTATATATGTACAATAAAACACAGTGAATCAAAGCAACATACTGCTACAATCAACAATTTAACCCATCCTTGTTATTCTTTAACAAACTCATTATTCTTATATAAATTATTATACAGTATATGTACAATGTAACATCATTGCAATCCAACCCCACTGAAATAGTACCTGATAAGTCAATAGATGGTACACCGTACACAAGATATGCATTAGATCATCACACACATGCATGCATAGTACAACATCTCTCACAGCAACCCTACAGTACAGAGTCCCTATCTTGGACTTAGGGAAAAATAAATCAAGACACTTAATGTACTTTGTATCTAAAGACCTTATTTCTGCCACAAATGCAAGCAATGCACGCTTGCACTGTGCAATTATGCACACCCACACAGACACACAAATGTGTGCGTGATGACACGTAGTTCGGTAAAGATGGGAGGAACTTAGAAAGAGGTGGCCTAGGCTTATTCAATAGAGGATGTGTTCTACGATCTGTTTATCACACAGAACCACAACGACATATAAAAAACAGAACACAATATCACTGCATAATAGTGCATCTGACCCAATGGCGTTTT